>PVJL010001513.1:0-198936 GCA_004026885.1 Lyroderma lyra | reverse complement strand
CAAAGACTTATGTACCCCAATGTTCATTGCAGCGCTGTTCACAGTGGCCAAAACATGGAAACAACCAAAGTGCCCTGCGACAGATGACTGGATAAAGAAGCTGTGGTGCATATACACAATGGGATATTACTCAGCTATAAGAAAAGATGAAATATTGCTATTTGCAACAAAATGGATGGACCTGGAGATCATCATGCTAAGTGAAATAAGCCAGACAGAAAAAACAAGGAACTGTATGACTTCACTCATATGCAGAATATAAAACTGACAGCAAAGAAAAAAAGAAATGAACAAACAAATAACCCATGGACACAATCAATAGTTTAATGTTTATTTGGGGATGAGTAGGATAGGGAGGGGAGAAAGGGGAGGGGGTGGGGGAGGAGGGGGGAAGCTAAATATAAGGTGATGGAAAGAGAAGTCTCATTAGGTGGTGAACTTATTATACAATAAGTTGACAATGCAGTGTAGAATTGTATGCCTGAGACCTATGTAATCCTTGCTAACAGATGTCACCCCAATAAGTCTAACAATAAAAATGAATTTTTAAAAAAATTGTAATAGTGTTAGAGCATAAAGGGTCTTTTAAAGAATATCTCTTTACATACATAAAGTCAAGTCTAGAGAAGAGCAGCACAACACAGACCTTCCTGTGTATTCACATAAGAGGAACTGCTGTCTCAAAGCCTGGTTTCCATCTGTTCTTTCCCTGGTTTCATTCAGTCTCAATTTGGTTAGCTGTGGCCTCCAGCCACCTTCTCAAAAGGACTTACTCAAGGTCCCACTCTCCAGGAACACCTCAAAATTCTGCTGCTGAGAGCCAAGGTGATTCATGAATCACTTACTAACCTTCCTAAATTCAATGCTCCTAAGGGGCTCTCAAGTGACATCCCTTACACAACTACCAAAAATAGTTTTCTTTTTAAAGGTCAGCTCAAAGGGAAGTAATAGCCCTTTCTCCCAAAGCCTGAACCCGTCACTGAAAGGCAGCCTTAGTGTGAGTGGAGCAGAAAGTCAGCTTGGGTAGGATACTTATTCACAGACCCAATTCTCAGGCCTCTGAATCTATAGCTTGACCTCAAATGAGGTACGGAGTTCCACCCTCTAAGTTTGATGTCTAGGTTTAAGACTTTTGTTCCTATGAAAATGCAAATATCTCTACCATGACAAAGCATCAACAAATGGAGAGTCAGGGGCATGGGTGGTGGGAAGTGAAAGAAGAGCAAACTGCTAGGAGGCCTGTTTCAGGGATGGTGAGGATGAGCAGAATGAAAGGGGAAATAGTTTCCCCAAAAGCAGACAGGGCAGAAGATGAAGCAGGGAACCCCAGGAAACTGATTTGCCCCACTCATCCCTCACCACCCCGACTTCTCTTTCAATGCAGTTTGCCCTCTCTCCTGGAGTATTCCCAATTGCATTAAAGGGGCGATCCTGGGATGCCCCTGGCATCTTCACTTGCAGAGAAAAGCAGCCCCGTTAGCTCTACTGTGAGACACGTGGAGTCATTTCACAACCACCCCCACCTTCGCTTCCCCCCAATGTCCACATCTCTGACCCAATTAGGAGGCATGGGCTACTGCCCTCTCCTAGAAGAGTAAGAGCATTCTTTCAAATGTGTTTAAGTTTTAAGATGTAACAGAGAAAACACAGAAGAAAAATACCTCCCTGTCTTCACCCAACTTCGTTTTAGGAGAAATAAAATTTAAAACAAAAAAACAAAAAATCTTCTTTTCAGTCACCTGGGTTTCATTGTTTGACATAAGTATTTTTGTTTTCTTCTATGTTATCCTTTTATTTTATGTTCCTTGATAAACTACTATGAGTGAGACAAACTACACAGCCTGAGGATAGAGTCCTCATAAGACTGCTCTCGCTTCAGACACCAGTCGCAAGTGTGATGGTCCCCAGGGCCACCCTCACTTCACACAAGCTGACAACAAATTCAAGGATTCCCACCACCACTCACAGGTTTGATAATTTGCTAGAATGACTCACAGAACTCCCACGTGCTTATACTTACGAGTGCAGTTCTATTACAGCAAAAGGATACAAATTAGAACCAGGTAAAGGAAAAGAAGCACAGAGTGAGGCCTGGGAAATTTCCCAACACAAAGCTTCTACCATCATCAAGGCTGGGTTACCTCCCAGCACTGGTGTGTGGCAATCCACACAGAAGACTGACAACCAGGGAAACTCACCTAAGCTTCAGTGTACAGAGTTTTTAATTGAAGTTTCAATATGTAGCCATAATTGATTGACTCACTGCTGTCTTGGTTGAACTCAATTCCAGCCCCTCTCCCTTCCCTGGAGGTTAGGCTAAAATTACCTGCCTCAAAGCCCCAACTTGCTATTCACATGCTGGGTCTTTTCTGGTATGGCCAAAAGCCTCTACCCTGAATCACCTTGTCAGCACAAACTATCTAGTGGCCGACCATGAGTCACTTCATTAACATAAACTATCAGGTCTGGTGTGATCTGAGAGGCCCCTATGAATGCAAAGACCCTGCTATCATTTGGGAAATTCCAAGGTTTTGGAGGTTACCTCCTAGGAGTAGAGACAAAAACCAGGCCACTCTTTGGGAAATTTAATTCTTTACTACATAATTACCACACACACACACACACACACACACACACACACACACAGAGTATCTGGAATGTGTTTAAAAAGTAAAAGTCATTAATAGTAGATGGAAGGGTCAGCTGCATAGCCCAGTTTAGGATTTTAATAAATGTCAAATAACCAGTGAAAAAAGTGGATGGTTTCACTGCTTAAGTAGGGCATCTGGGGAAGAGGGTGACCTGCTTCAATCCATCAAGTACAGGCATTTTTTTTGTAAAGAGTCAAACCTAATCCTTCAGCACTGACCTCTCAGATTAGTTGGAAGGAATGAAGGTGGTGGAAAAAGGTATGGCTACCTTAAAACCAAATGGTTGGTCTCAACTAAAAACTGATGAATCTCTCCAAAATATTCAAAGATTCTCTTCTTTTCTGGCAAAAAAAAAAAAAAAAAAAAAAAGTAGTAAAATAGAAAAAATCAAATCAGCTGCCCTATGTGTTGTCACCAAGGACAGATTCCAAATGCGCCCTGCCAGGTCTTGGCAACAGTCATCCCAGCCTCTCCTCCATGGTCTTTTCTTGTGCTGAGAGTGCATGAAGAATATGAAAATTCTTGTCGTGACAGGTGCTCAAATTCAAGTTACGTAGAATACTTCTGTGACAAACTACAGCAGCACTGAGGAGTTCTGCTGCAGCAATTTCAAAGAGCATATTGTATACTGTGTTTGTTTTTAAAGAAAAATAATGATCCCCCAATCCTGCTTTCCTAGACACATTTCCCTTCCTTGAGTTTTCTGAAACTTCAATTCAACCAGATTTATATGCTATTCCTAGCACTCTGCAAAGAGTAGTAGAAAATCACATAGGAAAAGAGGACATGGTCCCCACCCTCAGGGAGTTTCTAATCCAGCTCAGAAAATAACACTAGCATATATAAATCCTGTATCAAAAAAGAAAGTCGATGGTATAATGAGTACCTTAGGAATTCAAGGTGAAGAAAAAATCTTCTCAAAGGATGTGAAATTTAAATTAAGCTTTGAAAAACGGTAAGAATCTTAGCCCATAGGGGCAGGAGAGACATTCTAGAAAGAAGAACTAATATACAAGGGAGAATGCAGACATAGGAAAGAGAATTGTTTGATTATCTGGGAATGGATTTTTGGGTGCAGCCTGATAGAGAAGTATAAAGCATTGTCCCTGCCCCTGAGAACACTGAAGTGTATAGTTTTTTTTTAAAAAAAAAACATTCATATTAGAGACAAAGGCTTTGTAACTAGTTCTTTTATTAGTAAAACAAAGTTATGTGTCAGAAAAACAATAAGCAAATATGTGAATAGGTATTTGGATAGACTATATCCTGCCATTCTATTATGAAAGAAAATTATTTCCTAGTGAAACTATATTTCTTAATTATATGTTAGCTCAGAGAATACTTTTCTGACCCCAAGTTCCTGCTCTGAAATGCAATACTGGGTAAAATTCAAACACATAAATAGGTATTCACAAGGCAAATGGCATCACAGGAAAAACACTTACAAGAAGAATTCTATTTTAGCAAATTTCCTTCAGAATTCTAGCCATGTTGGGTACAGGCCAACAATTACCATTGTTTTGATGTCACAAGTCTGAGAGATAGATGAAGAATATACTGGGTAGCAGAACTGGAACCCAGAGTATATATTTCAACAGAAAGAAACTCAATTTTCAAGTGTAAGATGTAGAAGAAATAGCTTGATAACTAATGGTAAAAACTAGGAGTCACAAATATAATGTGGCTATTCTCAAAGCGAGCAGAAGCAAACTTGGGCTGTTTTAATAGCAAGTTGGTGTTTAGAGGCAGAGAGGGGAGTACCTCATCTGTCTTGCACAAGTGTCATCACCATGTGTCACAACGTGCTTTAAAATAAGGATACAGAGATTCGGAGGTGAGTATAAGAACAATCCATGAGACTCAGCCTAAAAAGTATTAACTTAAGGAAAAGAAGGGCATAATGGCTGACTTCAAATATCTGAAGGGCTGCACCAAGCACAAGCATTAGACTGGTTCCCTACTGTAAAGTTCCCAAACTTTCTAAAGCAAAAATCAGGACACATTACATAACAAAGAATATTTGTGCCACTTCCAAGTGTAAAAGGCAACCTAGGGCATGTGGTTTGAATATTGAAAGTTGAAATTTTTTCAGAACCTTGTGATGTTTTATAAAGGCAGTAAATATTTGAAATCAGATATTATGTTCTAGAAAACCTGGGGCTTATTGTTGCAGAATATAATTACAATGAATGAGTACAAATTCTAGGATGATAAATTCCAGCACAGTATGAGGGAAAATATTTTAATAGAAAGAGCTTTCCAAGGACCAAATGTTCTACTCAGGAGGTAAAGATTTTTGCAATAAATATATATTGTGAACCTGTTGTGTAACAAGCATTACCCTGCCCTTAAGTCATTCAAGGTCTACAGTGAAAGCCAAGCAAGAAAATAGGCAACTATAATACACACAGTGAAAAACTGTACAATAGAGATAAGAAAAATGTAGGATGGAAGCCTGCAGAGTGGAAGGTAGGGAGGAGCAACACTTAACTGAGTTTAATGTCAAGGTTTGGTTGCAGAATGAAAAGTCAATTAGATTGTAGTCACCCAGAAATCAGAAGTACAAGGAGAGAAAGCATTGCCACAATGTGAGAGAGGTATGTCAATGGCCAGAGCGAGGACAGGGGTAGTGGGAATAAAGAGTAGTAGATAGATTAAAGATAGACTGACCAGACATACCATTTGAAACAGGACAGAAAACAATGGTATACCCTCCCATTTTAAATGGTGTGTATAGTCAGCCAACTGACACCTTGAATTTAGCCCAGTGAGACTAGGCTGACCATATGTACCAAGTGAAATGGAACAATAATGTTGTTTTCTGTCCCGTTTCAAATGGTACATCTAATCAGCCTAATTAAAGAACCATTAAGGAACTAGAATAAATAGGACTTGGATTGGGTGGTAAAGAAGAAGGGTATCAATGACAGCTGGCTTTCTTTGAAAGATGCTAATATAATACCATCCCTCAAGTCAGACAATAATACATAACAAGCAGTTTTGCTGAAGATGAGTTCAGCCCTGAACTGGTTGAATTTATAGGTAGGTCTAAAAACAAAACAACCACATGCAGATGTCCAACAGGCAGCTAAATATATGGGTATAGAGTTAAAAAAAAAAAAAGAGTCTGAAAGCAAAGTTGAGAATATCTTGTCTTAGTTAGTTAAAGCTGCTATAATATAACAGACTGGGTAATTTAAATAAAACAAATATTTCTTTATCATAGTACTGGAAGCTGAAAAATCCAAAACTGAGGTGCTAGCAGATTCAGTGCCTGATAAGAGCTCACTTTCTGGTTTGCAGATAATCAGTCATCTGTTATTATGGCCTTATCTTGATGTGTGCAAGTGGAGGGACAGGGGGAGAGAAAGAGAATATCTCATGCCTTTTCCTTTTTTTATAAAGACATTAATCCCATTATGATGGCTCCCTCTCTGACCTAATCTAACTCTAATTACCTCCCAAAGACCTGACCTCCAAATGTTATCACATTGGGGATTAGGATTTCAACATATGCATAGGAATTTGGGTGGAACACAATCATTCAGTCCACAGTATATCTCACAAAACATAAATAAAAAACACAAATCAATTAAAACTAAGAATTCTAAGAGGTCCAACATCTCAAACTAATAATTCTGAATAGAATAAACAAAGCAACTAAAGAGGAGAAAACTGTCAAAGAAAAAAATATAAAACATAAAATAGGTATTGTAGAAGGAAATGAGTTTCCAGGTTGAAAAGTACAAAAACCTAATATAACTGATGAAAAAGATTTACATCAAGTACATAACCGAAACTTCAGAATCCAAGGGATAAAGAAAAGATTCTAAGGAAAGAAAAAATTACATATGAAAAACTGAGAATAAAAATGGCATTGAACTTCTCAACAGCAAATTAGATAGTGAGGCTTATCTTCAAAATAATCAGAGAAAATAATGCCCAACTTATCATTCTATACCCAGCCAAACTATAAAACAAGAGTAAAGATAGAGATGTTTCCCTATAGGCAAGATCTCAAGAAATATACCTCCTGTGCACATTTTCTCAAGGGAGTTTTAGAAGATAAGTTCCTGAAAAACAAAATGTTACTGCAAAATTAAAAAAAGAAAAAAGAAAAAAGAGAGAGAGAGAGAGAAACATGGGAGCCATATAACTTGGGACTCAGGGAAAGAGAGGTAACTAGAATCCCCAGTATGATAGGAGAGTAAGTCCCAAAACAATAGCTGAGCAGTCATTTTATAGAGCAACCAGTTCAGATGAAAACAGAAGATAAAGTCTCTGAGAGGGAGGTTTTCAGAAGAAAATAAAACTGATAGATCTTCTGAAAGGTTTATAGTGTGGAAAATTGGATTGAGAGTCATTTTATAGATATACTGTAGGATATAGGAAGACTTAGCAAAAGATTTGAAGAAAGTCAAGTAAATTTTTTTAAAAAACAAAAAGAACTTCAGCAAAACCAAAAGTTGAACAAGAAAGAAAAGGCACTCATTCATAACATAGTTTTGGCTCAGATATTGAACAATAACATAGTCATTAATTATTAAAATAATGTATATGGATGGTATCAAATTATGATAAAATCATAATGGAAAGATACAGGAAGATGTACGAGTGATGGATGATTATATCAGATACTATTTTTGCGTAGTAAATCACCCCAAAACTTAGTTAAAACAATTATAATTTATGTGTAAATTTATAAATCTGTAGATGAGCAATTCAAATTGGGCTCAAATGGACAGTTCTTCATTCATATGACTGCTGTCATCTTGGGATGACAGGCTATCTAGGATGGCTTCCCATTCATGCTTGGGCACTGATGCTGGTTGTCTGCTACTAGCAGGTCTGGAGGCCTCAGCTAGGACACCATGTCCGTGTTTCACATGGCCTATCACCCTCCAGTAGATTAGATAGGGTTACTTACATTAGAGCCCCAAGGTAGTGTTCTGAGAGGGTGAGGGCAAATGCACAGGGCTTCTAAAGGCCTAGGTCTGTAAGTCCCACAACATCATGGTCAGCAGGACTGTTGGTCAAAGCAAGTCAAACCGCCAACCCAGACTCAGAGGGTAGGAAAACAGACCCTTCCTCTTGATAGAAGGAGCTACAAAGGGGTGTGCATACAGGGATAAGAGAATTTGTTGTGACCATGTTTTCAAACACTCTTCTATAATGGTATATAAGAATTAAGTCTTTATCTTCTATAGTATGAAATCAATATAACGTCTAATGTGGAAAAATCAGCAAATCAGTATATAATTTAGAAATATGGTAAATAGAACAAACAGCAGGAGAATTTAAAGAGGTTGTGATTGAAGAATGGATCAGGGATGGAGAGAAGCAGGAGAAGCAACTGCTAAAGAAGATACCTGAGACAGACAATTAAACCTTACCTGCACTGGATGTGTTAAAGGCAATGTAAGTCCTTGCTCAGTTGCCACAGACTAGAATGGATGACGCCCTTCCATTCCTGAGAACCTCACAAAATCATACTCGTATGTCAACTGACAGGAGCAGTCACCCATCACTTCCCATTTATGAATTATTAATCAGTCTGCATGGTGAACAAGTTGGAGAAAGAGTATTTTTATATAGACTGTATGGTCAAAATATTGATGAAATGTTTTAATTGCAAACTTGACTGCACTGTTTTTTGTTATTGTTTCTCTAAAGAGTGAAATATAAATATTCTCATCTTCTAGGATGATTTGAAGAGCAATCTCTCTTGCTGTCATGGAAAAAGGACTAGTTTTGAATGATTTGGACTCTGGGCTTTTGGGGTCATTGGAATCTACAGTGAATGAACAGCAGGGGAATTGGTTTGGGGTTGAGGAGATGGAACGAGAAAAGGAGAGAGGAGTGTCTTTGAGAGAAATCAAAGGAGAAATAATTTCCCCCAAACTAAACAAAGGCAAAAATTTAGTGAATTTTGCTCACTCTTCACTTAATTAGCCCATTACCTCTGCCCTCTTCCAGGGTGGTACATAGCCCACAAGAGGTGTTACCCTAAACACTGAATGGTGTAGCAGAGATAAAGTCCCCACAGCTGCGTTTAGATTCAAGAGAGAGCAATACTGAGCATTCTGGAAGCCTGTATCTGAGGCAGAGATGACACCCCTGTTACCTAGGTTGAAATACTGAGCCCAAACGAAATGCTCTCAATAAAATTTGCTGTGCTTTGTAAAATATAGTGCTATTGATTTGAGAAAACAAAGGTGACTTTGGCATCTGTAAAACTCAATTTTTTTATTCTACTGATATAGCAATTCTTTGCTCCAGGTTTGATATGAAAGAGTTGGCAAAAATTCCTTCAAACTGTGACCCTTCCCTGGAGACATGAACCATATCATTTTATAAACAAAGAAGAGTAAGGAAACACCAGAAAAATACTGCAGTGACTCCTATTTTTCAACCCCTGAAACACAGCCACTTTCATCTATACCACTAACAGCAAATTTAATTATGAGTAATATAAAACAGAGGAAATAACTATTTAAATGGCATTTTTTTAGCTTTTCTCTGTAGTCATTGACCTATACCTCGAGTGATCATCTCTCTCCTGGCTTCCCTTATCCAGAAACCCCAGGGACAGCCTTGCTCTCTGACCCAAGCAGGGTTTGATCCCAGCTCGCTCTGGCAGGACTCAAGGTCTCAGAATTTGTGTGTTTCCATGACAACCAGCCACCATTATAGTGGAGTCTGCCTCTCTGGAAGGCATTTTACAGCTTCTTTCTGGAGGAAAAGGGAAGAGGGAAAGGAGAGGAAGGGAGAAGGAGAAAGAGAAGGAGGTGGGGAAAATAAGGGGAAGGAAACACAGCACAGGGGAGGAGGTACAAACCCATTGAACATGGAACCAACACACCAAAGAGTCTAAAAAGTGTATAAACATTATTCACAATCAGAAAGGCTTTGGAAACCTTTCTGTTATGATTGTTTTCTTTTCCTTTCTCTGTTTTTTTCTCTCTCTTGCCCACCCTGAATCTCCCAGTACCCTGGCTGTTCTCAATATGCTTTCCCTACGTGAAAATTCCTCTTGGAATTTCCATCAACCAGCACTATCAAGTTTTCCCCCTTTTCTTTTTAACATTCAGTGTATAAAAATGAGCAGGGGTCAACTACAGCTAGATGAAATCCCTAATCATTACAGTGTTCAAATTACAGCCCTCTGGTATATAGAACATTGCTTTCAGCTGTGGCTGAGTGTGTGCAGGGCACATCCAGAGCCTCACTATGAAAGGGAGCACAAATGTCCGTCGTTCCACAATCTCACCAGCAGTTTTAGAAAACTTGTAAGACTGGAGTAGATCTTCAGGATGCTGCAAAAACAAGAACACACACACACACACACACACACACACACACACACACACAGAGTTTGCTCTCTGAGCACTTAACCCTCTTGTCACTTAACACCCGTTCTCCCTCCTTTTTGATTTATTGAAAGTAACACAGCATTGTTCCAAATTTCTTTAGTTCTTCTTTTCCACTTGCAAGCAATTACTTCAAAAACTGTATTAAAATTGCCATAAAATATCGCTCAATTCTTGAGAATCTGTTACATCTCTTCTGAGGGAAGGGCAGAGAACAGGAGAATGAAAAAACCACAGTGGCATTCTCTTCAGGAAAATCTGTGCTAATCAGCGTGAGGTGAAAAATAGGCACCTCGCATTTCGTAAGTTAATATTCTTTTCAATTACGTCCCTTTAAATTTCCAAAGAAACAGTGAGCTATTTTTCAGCCTGCTGGTTTGGTTTTTATATAGAAATCTGAGGATATCGGATTTAATGATAAAAGCAAACAGCTCAGAACCAAATGAACTACTTATGTTAAGCTCTGGCCCTCTGCTCTTCTCAGGCATACGAAGTGCTGACAGAAATGTAACCGGAAGACAGAGAAGAGGGTTGCACGAATCTGCCCCCACCCCAGCCTGCACACAGCAGTCTGGGGAAACGGCAGAATCTTACAGGGAGAGTATGCAGGGCAGTGGGAGGAAGAGGAAGAATCTGAGGAAGGAGGGAAATAAAAAGGTAGAAAAGGAAGGTGGGAGAGAGCTGGTAAAGGTGGAAGTGGATAGAGAAAAAAAAAGAAAAAGAACAGGAATTTGTTTTAAAGGGAGGGAAGAGGGAAAGCGGAGAAAAGAAAGGGAAGAAACAAAAAGGTGAACGAGAAGGAAGGAAGGAATATATAGAAACAGAAAGAAATGATCATAAGAGAAATACTAGCACTGGGCAGGTGACATTACATCTCTGACACAGCCACGCATGCCTGCTGTCGTCTCCTTTGGGTTCCTTTAACTACTTGCACCAGTGCCCCAGAGCATGATCTGATTAATAAGTTGTGGCAGGATTTCATTGCATCTTAATGATTTAGGAATTTCCTTTCGCTTCTCGCGTTTGATTATGGATCTTTTATCTGCTTTATCTGTGGAGCCTAACGAAGTCCTGTTAAGTCTTTATTGTCCCTTCCACTTAAATCTTCCCCTTGATCCTACTTCCCAGACTGCACAGTTCAGAGTGTTGTGGGCTAAACTGCTTGTGTTTTTACAAGCATTACAAATGCTGGTTCCATTGTCAGAAGGAGAATCGTTGGGTGAGGAGTAAATGGAGCCTAGTGGATATAGGTAATGCTTCCTTTCTTCTTCCAGCTGCTCTGTCCGCTGTCCTGGGTGTAGAGATGCAGCGTGCACGGAGGAGGCTTCCGAGGACCTCCACTTCCCTAAGTTTTAAAGGAAACAGACTGGCAGTCGGGAGGCCTTAATTCGTCCCAACCTGCTATATGACTAAACAGATGAGCTTCAGCAAGTCACGTAAGCTTTCTGAGCTGCAGTTTTCGCATCAGTAAATTGGGATCAGTATACCTCCCTCTTATACACCAGAATTGGGAGAGGAACCTGGTATAACTGGGGGATGATAAAAAGGGTAGTGTGATTGCTGCAAAAGTGACGCTAAGGTACTGAAGGTAACAGGGAAGCTGAGACTAAATAAGAGATGCCTTAAATCTCTCTGTGCTTCTCAGTTCCTCATCTGCAAAGTGGATAGAAATTATGACAGTTCTTCTCTTCATAGGGAGATTGAGAGCTTTAGCTCTTTGGATTAAAAAGTGCTAAAGAAATCCAGAAGGATTGTATCCCTGCTATAATGATCTACAATGTCTCGTCTCCTGAATTCCCCTCGCTCTGCCTATGGTCCTATCTCTGTTATGGCTAACGTTGCCCCAAGGAAATGTCTGGCTCCTCACAGTGCCTCCCACCACAGAATATTCTGAATTAGTTTATCAAGAGATCCAGGATCCTTAGAGAATGATGAGAAATGCACCTCTATCAGACAGGTTTGCTATAAAAACAGGCCTGTTAAGACAAAACAACAACATTTGGGAAGACTGTGGTGTTTGGCATGCTGCCTTCCCTGAGTCTTTCTTTCCGTCCTTGCCTTCATAGTTGACGAAAGTTCTCAACTCTGGGGACCATTTGTAGACATTCCTTTAACAGTGAAATTTTCAGACAGGAAAGATACCTTGATAATGTGAGTTGTAATATATTATTAATACTAAAATAATTCAAGTATCTTACCAGATCTATGTGTTTAAGTTCGACCCTACTAGTCAAATTTTAGAAACATCAGACCCCTATTATTTTGTTGATTAATTTTTAACTGTTAAAATTAACACAGTTTCTGGAATGCATAGAGGCCCACAAAGAATATCCATTGTTATGGAATAAAAGAATAAATGACTGAGCTAATTCCCTAGAATAAAATAAAAATCTACAAAGAATAGTAACTCATTAAACATTCTTATTAGTATTTAATGTCTTGTTGTAAAAGGAAATTTTTAAAGAGAAAAAAATAAGAAGGAAATAAACAACAATTATTGAGTGTGTACTACATGTTTAGTGTTGTGCTATACATGTAATACATATGTTTATGTAGGATTAATATGTTTAACCCTCACAGTTACTCAGGAGATCATCAATATGCTTATTTTTACTTTTGAGATGTAGCTGAGAGAGCTTATATGACTTGCCTAGTGTCATAAATTTGGTAGAAATGGAAAAAGTAAGAGGGTATTAGGGTAGTAAGGAAACTGAAAAAGGAAAATAGGCTGGATCCCATCTTAGACCAGCCACAAAAGTTAACTCCAAATAAATTTAAAACTCACAATGTAAAACCTGAAACCATAAAACTCCTATAAGAAATCATAGGGAAAATTGCTCTTCTATATTGGACTTAGCAATGAATTTTTGGATATGACATCAAAAACACAAGCAACAGAAGCAAAAACAAATAGGTGGGACTACATCAAACTAAACAGCTTCTGTACATCAAAAGAAACAACCAACAAAATGAAAAAACAACCTACAGAACAGGAGAATATATTTGCAAATCATCTATCTGATAAGAGGCAAATATTCAAAATATATAGGAAACTCAGCAAAAACAATAATAATCCAATTTAAAAATGGGCATCAGAATAGAGATTTTTCCAAAGAAGACATACAAATGGCCAATAGGTACATAAAAAGGGGCTCCACATCTCTAATCATCGAGGAAATGCAAATCAAAATCCTAATGAGGTATCACCTCACACCCCTTAGGCTGGTTATTATCAAAAGACAAGAAATAACAAGTGCTAACAAGGATGTAAAAAAAAGAAATAGAACCCTTGTACACTGTTGCTAGGAACAGCCATTATGGAAAACAGTATGGAGATTCCTCAAAAATTAAAAACAGAACTGCCATTCTCATATGATCTAGCAATCCCATTTCCAAAGGAAATGAAATCACTATTTCAAAGAGCTATCTGCACCCCATGTTCACTGTAGCATTATTTAGAATAGCCAAAACATAAAAACAACCTAAGTGTCTGTCAACAAGTGGAATGGATAAAGAAAATCCTTACACACAATTATTCAGTCACGAAAAATAAGAAAATCCTGCCATTGTGACAACTTGGATGTACCTTGGGGGCTTTATGTTAAGTGAAATAAATTAGACACAAAAAAGACAAATGCTGTATGATCTCACTTACATATGGATTCTACAAAAAAACTAAACTCATAGAAATAGAGTTGATTGGTGCTTGTCAGGGGTTGAGGGGAGAGTTTTCAGGATCCTGGAGTCACTTTCCCAGGCAGAAAAAGATGCGCAAGAAAGGAAACAAATAAAGGCATAAGAAATAGGGGACACTTAGCAGTTATTTCTAAGAGACCCACCAGATAATAAATTTAAGTGGAGAGCTTCCTCTCAACACTTAAAATAGAATTTAATTTGCAAATATGTCTTTTTCTGGGGAAAACGTATTTCTTCAAGCAAGGTATGACAACACTAAAAGATCTGATGTCTTAGCAAGTAACTGAAGGGCAGCATGGACAAAAATTAGCCAATATCCTTCAGTCAGGAATCTTGCTATTCTGCCAGGATCTGCTAGCTAATGTGTGAGTTGGCGCTGAGTGTTTAATGTCATGTAAAAGTGCAAGCCAATAAAAAATGACTGATGGTAAGCTTATTCAAAGGAGTCTTCACAGAGGCATTTCTATCAGCTCCTGTCAGAATTTATAAAATTCCATGTACCTGTCAGAGCAGGAACAAACGTTGTTAAATGAAACTATTAATATCTGAGAAAAAAGAAAAGTTTTTATTGCAGCATCAGACTTAGAAATCTCCACTCCCTATTCTTATTTAGAGAGGCAAAGACAAAATATACACATGTTTCTGTTCAAGTATCCCCAATAACTTAATTGCCTTAATCTTATTGTGGTACCACAGATTACTGCCTTAAATACTTGGGGCTCCAACTGTCATTAATTTAAAACCAGTATTTTTATCTGTACATTTACTTTTAATCAACCTCTACAAATGAGCCTGATTACCTTAGGTATTAATAATAATCATCAACTTGCTAATGATTTCTTTTTCCCTCTTAAATTGCAGGATTAAGCACAGCCATTTAATCGCACTCATTAGCATTTTTTTACTGGAAAAACTAAATCAACTGCAAATGTAAGAGCTCATTTTTCCATGCACATCCACACAAACTTGCCAATAAATTTTCCTAGTCTTTTCTTGTTTATATACTTTATCTCCAGGCTCAAAAGCTACTTAACGTACTCTCCCAAATGCACCAGCTCCTATGTCAGATGATCATCAGGAGAGACTAAAGGGCGAGAGCATTTATACCATCATAACCATCATTAATTACAGCAACTGCTGCTGCTGAACACTCGGGCCAGGCACTCTTTACAAGCTCCATTTTACATCTGAGATAAAATTTAAGAGGTAGGTACTTACAGTATTTCTATTTGGCAGATAAGGAAACTGAGACTTAAGAGGGGTTAAGTAAGTAGTAGAGCTCTTGTCTCTCTGACTCTAAAGCTGGAGTTCTTAACCACTGGACTGCCCCACTCACTCATAAAACACTCACATTAGGTCACAGGGTGCTTGCCTTAGGGCCTTCGGAAAGGAAATGTCCCAGGAGGCACCTTGGACTAAATTAAGTCAAAGTGAATGTTGTTCTAACTCCATTCACAGTCATGTTGGGTACCAGGTGGAAGGACCAGCTGCTGGAAACCAGAGAGCCCTGACTATCAACAATCTGAAGCTTTGGAAGAAGTAGTCTCCACCTGCCCAGTCCTTGAATGAGCCACAAACCAGCCCAGCTCCCAGAAGATAGCAGCAGGGAGTACTCATGGGCTGGGAATGCCCTAGTGACTGGGAGCAGGGTACTGACAGAAGTCCAGTATCACTCTGCATGAGCGATTGGGACCACATATGTTGAAAGCCTCACAAGGGTTGATCACACCCAGGTGAGTGGTGTGGAACCTCTAAAACAACATTGCCTCCGTGTCTGCCACCTGTTACCTCATCAAATGTCCCCTACTCCAATCTGCCTGTTATCCCTTCCATTATTGTTCCTGCCCAGATGCAGCTCTGTGTACCTCCCTGTGGTCCTACTCATGTCCAGCCATGAGCCTCAGTCATTTAGGATTTCCCAGTTCCCACACCTTTGACCATGCACTGTATCTGCTACTTCTACTCCTGATACCTTGGACAAGACAATATTTTATCTCAATGTCCCTGTCTTAGTGTCTTTGGGCTGCTATAACAAAAATACCATAGAATGCATGGCCTAAACAACAAACATTTATTTCATATAGTTCTGGAGGTTGGAAAGTTCAAGGTCAAGGCCATGCAGAGTCAGCATTGGGTGAGGACCCACTTCCTGGTTCATAGACAGCCATCTTCCTATATCCTCACATGATAAAAAAGGTGAGAGAGTGGGAGTTCCCTGGTGGTGTAGTGGCTTAAGGCTTCAGCGCTGGTGCTGTCAACGCTGCGGCCTGGGTTCGATTCCCAGCCAGGGAACTACCCACATACAAAAAAAAAAAAAAAAAAAGAAAGAAAGAAAAAGGTAAGAGAGCTCTCTGGGTCTCATTTATAAAGGCTTTAATCCCATTCATAAGGGCTTCACCTTCATAACCTCATCACTTCCCAAAAACCCTACTTCTTCTTACTATCACATTGGGGTTAGGATTTGAACATATCAGTGGAGTAGGGCACACACACATTCAGTCCATAACACCCTCAAAGGATACATAGCTGTCAGATGCAGTTTCTCCTGGGAATAAGTCCTAAGACTAGCAAGACGTTTATGCACAGTCACCTTTAGGCTGAGCCTAATTCAAAAGTAAAACCCTAAAAAGCAACAGAAGACGGCAGCCAGGCTTTCCAACTTTTTCTTAATCTTAGTTAAAAGCAAAGGGAATTGAAAAGTTGGTTGAACATACAAAAATCAATGTACTACACCATTTTAATAAAATAAAGTATAGAAACCATACGATCATCTCAACAGATAAAATAAAAATCTTTGACAAACTCCAACACCTTTACATGATAAAAAATAATCTCAAAATTTATTACAAAGTAATCAAGACAGTGTGATACTGGCATAAGGATAAATGTATAGATCAATGGAATAGAATTGAGAGTCCAGAAATGAACTATCATATTTATGGTCAAATGATTTTAAACAAGCACACCAAGACAATTCAATGGAGAAAAAAATAGTTTTTCAATAAATAGCGCTGAGATAACTAGATATCCAAGGTGGAACCCTGCTTCACACCATCCACAAAAATTAACTCAAAATGGATCAATAAACCTAAATGTAACAGCTAAAGCTACAAAACTCCCAGAGGAAAATATAGGAGTAAATTTTTATGAGCTTAGATTAAGCAGTGGTTTCTTAGATACGATACGAAAAACATAAGCAACAAAAGAAAATGCAGATAAAGTAAACTTTGTCAAAATTAAAAACTTTTGTTCATCAAATGATACCATCAAGAAAGTGAAAAGATAAGGCAGAGAATGGGAGAAAGTATTTGCAAGTGATATATCTGACAATGTATTATATCCAGAACAACTCACCAATAAATAGATACATGACCCAATTTTAAAGTAGACAAAGAAATCAAATAGACACTTCTCCAAAGAAGATATACAGATGGCAATAAGTTTATAAAAAGATGCTCCAAATCATTAATCATCAGTGTAATGCAAATCAAAACCACAAGGAGACGCCACTTCACATGCACTAGGATGACTAATCAAAAAGAGAGACACTAACACGTGTTTGATGAGGATGTGAAGAAACTGGAGCCCTCAGACACTACCGGTGGGAGTGTAAAATGGTGCAACCATGATGGACAATAGCAATTTCTCAAGAGATTATGTATAAAATTACTATATAACCCACGCCTAGGCATGTCCCCAAGCGAAATAAAGACTTATGTCCACATAAAAACTTAGACGTGAATGTTCACAGCAGCATTATTCATAATAGCCAAAAAGCAGACAATCCAAATGTCCATTGAGTGATAAACAGATAAACAAAATGTGGTATATCCATATAACGTAATATGACTGGGCAATTAAAAATAATAATAAAGTGCTGATACATGCCATGACCGAGGAAACTTGAAAACATTATGCTAAGTGAAAGAAGCCAGATGCAATAAAATCACATGTTATATGATTCCATTTATGTGCAATGTCCTGAATAAAAAATATATTTAGAAACAGAAAGTGATTAGTGGCCTGGGGGAGGCGTCAGGACAGTGGGGAGAATAAAGACTGGCTGCTAATACGTATGGTGTTTCTTTTGGGCATTGTTGAAATGTTCTAAACTTAGTAAGAATTTAATAACAGGTCTCTCTTAGGCACCCCTAGCACTGCTTTCTCCAGTCTGTACCATTTCAAGGAAACAAGGTCACACTCATGGCTGGTCTCCCTGCCCCTAAGCTCTTTCCAGTTTTAGCTCCACTCATTCTCATACCGAGTTTACTTTACTTGGCCTTGAACTACATGGTATCAAGTCCATGCTTAAGAGCCTTGCCACTCAGGATGTCTCATCCTTGTCCTGCCTCACCTGCTTTACTCTCTTCTATGGTTTTTCTCGGCACCTGACTGAAAGCCCCTGTCTCTTCACACCACCAATCCCACCTTCATGCAGTCTCTATCAAACAGGAATCTTGCACATCTTACTGCCATTTTTTGTCCACCAGATATTATTGAATTACTGTTAAGTGTCCAGACACAGTGATACCATTGGGAACATCAAAAAATGAATTGGAAAAGATCCCTGGCCTTGAAGAGCTCATATTCCAGATCTGACCGGGGGGTGGGGGTGGGGGGGTTGGGGGGTGAGATTGGGGAGGGTAATTAGACATGCTAACAAGCAATAAACGAGCAATGTAGTTATGCAGAAATGGCCTATCTGTCCAGTCCTACCAGTGACTCATCTAGCCCTTGAAGAGTCTTTTTCTCACTCCAGATAAAGTTTTGGATGAAATATTTTTGGTCCAGGGTTTCATAACTAAATTCTAAGAACTCTTTTTTTTTTTTTGGACATAGGTTACAGAAAACGGTAAGCAAGCCCCATTTGCCCCAAGCAGAGACTGCAGCTGGAGAGTAGGAGGCACTCTCAGATTGCCCTGAACAGCCACATCTGCACACTGTCAGGATTATCGAAATTGCCATGACAATGACCTAAAGGCTCTTCCTTGGATAAACCCTGTAAATGTCCAGCTGATTTCAGCCAGACCCAACTGCATGCCCTTGAGGTTTGCGTGCTGTTAAAAAAAAAAAAAAAAGGTTGGGGGTGGGTAAAAGGGAGGAAGGACAGAGAGCCCAAAGCAAAGGAGAAGCCGCCAATGAAACCGCTCAACCTTGGAATAATTCTCACTTGAAGTATGAAAAGTGCTCACTTGACATCCTGACTTCATCTTCCTTTAAAAATGTAGAGGTAGAGCTGCTCACAGGTCCAGGACAAACTGCAAGGGTCTCAAGGTCTCAGAATTCTTCCTCACTACTGACCAAAGCAGGGTGGCCCTGTGAAGAGGAAGGGAATGTATAGAGAGTTGAATTTCCCAAGGGTTCTTATTTAGACCCTATATCTCAAGCTTAGCCTCTGCTAGATCATGATGTCATTACATCTGGACTTCAGAGTCCTGACTTCTGCTTTCTCAACCCTCCCACTCTGGGCTCTGATTCAAATTGAAGATCAGTTTTCCTCATCATACAGATGGATACACTGAGGCCCAGAAAATAAAAAGACTAGATACTCATCAATCAGAGATATTGTAGATGAAATACCTTTGTCAAAAGAAAGTTGGATTAGATGACCCCCAATTTGATTCCAACACAAAGACTCTATAATTCTAAAACTTGTCCAAAGGAATCCAGCTATTTAGAGGCAAAGCCTGGACGAGAACCAAAGTCTGTCCACTACTGGTACAGAAACCACTGGAGGATGAAACCCAGTTCATCTTTGTTGAGGAGTACATTATCAATTTGGAGTTTCCAGCTCGGGTCTTAAACATCTGTTAAGCACCATGTAATCATTACCTTCACAATTTTCATGGGGAGAAACAGATTGGTAGATGAGTGAAAAAGAATAACACAGGAAATTATGCAGAACTTCCTTTATGCAACAGATATTTTCCTTAAAAGCTGAAAATGCAATCACATTTTGCAAACCAAATTCCACTTTTAAATGAAAGGCAACTGCCCTATGAATGGATTTCACTGTTAATTTTTATAAAGGAGACAATCCTTTTTGTAAATTTAATGAACCACTCTTTAATTTGTTAATGTAAGCTATTTAGATGTTTATGTTCAGTTTTGATTAAAGCGCTATCTATATTCTGGTGGTCACATCATGGACAGTAAAACCAAGCTCCAAAAGGGAGATATGTGTTATCAAAGAACACCCCGGGACAAACTCAGCACTGTCATGACTCTCAAATCCCTTCCCCAGTGACCCAGACTCATGGCCTGGGTGTCTCAGGAACTTCATCTGATCTCTTCACCTTGCCTACATCAGGCCATACCTGGAGATTATTTTAAGCAAGGCTTTCAAACAACCTTGCACTGAACATTGACATGGAAGAAAAGGACCATGTGCCTGACACACAAAGCCACTCTGAGTTCCCACAATCCCCTACCGATCTCCGGCCTGCTGGGTCTTACTGCTGGAAAGAAATACTCGCTCCTCTGACACTGACCTGGACAAGTGCTGTGTAATTAAGAAGACAGAGGAAAACAACAAGCAGAGTACATTTTTAAGCGCACTATCAGCCTGCTGGATTTCTGCAGGCTGCTCTAATCGGCCTGACCCCATCTCCAGAGGGACCCTTGAGACCACAGGCTGGCCCAGCAGGGGCTCCCTGGGAAGTCGTGAGTTGCAGGAACAAATTGTTCCTTTTCTCAGAACAAGCAACCCTGCAAACTCAACCTAACCGGAACAAAAAGCATTCAATTATTTTTTCCCTCCCATTTTCCTTTAATGTTACAGGCCCTGAACTCATACTGCTTATTGACCAGGCCACTCATTTGCCAATTAAACACAAGTGGCAGCTCTTAAATTGTGCTAATGATTAGCTCTTGTAAGGGTATCTAACTTCCTCTTAGCTATTTGAGTCATCTCTCTCCAACTAGGCTGTATCCTCTTGGAAGACTGAGGCAGAACCCTGTATGTCTGCTTTACCCAGAGTCTTGCTAATGTTTGGAGTAGAATTGACACTAGATGCATTCATTAATCTACAGATGAGAACTTTTTAGGGATTTATAGTCATTATGAGTCTAAATCTATAAACTGAGACATGCAAAAATATCTTTATTTTCATTAAATCAAATTAAGTTCCATTTTGAGTTCTCATCTCCCTAGACTTGCAGGAATTACTGGAATTTCCTTCCTCCTTAGGTTCTCCCCAAAATCCAGTAGGGTTCCATGGTGCTCAGAAAATCAGTGCAATGGCTTCTATTATTGTCTTGTCATGGTCACTGCTAACATCCTCATTGTCCAAGCAATGCTGAACCCTTAAAGTCTGGTATTCTCTCTGTTTCCATGACCAGCCTGAAGAAAAGGAAGCTTTGCCATTGGGAGCAAATGGGACTACTATCAGGCGCTCTGGTTTCTTCATTTGCCCCCTCCTGAAATCTTGCCATCACTTTGGTTAAGGGGCTCTCACATTGCTGAGCTCAAGTCCTTAACAGGCTTTCTTGCTGCCTCCTCCCACATTCTGGTGTCCTGTTAAGAGTCCAAGGGAAACAACACTCCCACTCCTCTTGTGGACTCCATGGCATTACCAAGTCTCTTAAATGAGATCACCAAGACGAGTCAGCACAGTCTCTTACTCAGAACACAACTAGGAAGTCAATCTGCTTGCCAAAATGAATAGGAAGCAGTCCTTTCTACTTTCGGCCAAGGGAGCAAAGAAAAGAAAAAAAACCACACGTGGAAAGAAAAGTAGAGAGACTTTGTATGTAACTGGGTTCTTTGGTTGAAGCAATTGAAACTGATTCTAATAAAATATAAACAAAATGATAATAATAATTTATTAGAACACAGAACGTTGGGTAATGTCCTAGAATTGAAGGAAGATATGAACAAGCAGTCCTCAAGAAGGACAGGAAAAGAGCAATTCCAAGAACTTCAATCAAAATCTCACAGAAGAAAGAATGACTCAGCTCTGGCTTCCTCTGTTGACAAGTCATTCGCTGAAGTCTAAACTCCCAGAAGAGTCTGATGGGCCTAACTCATGTCATGTGCTCACCACCTCTTGGGTAAGAGTTGAAGATCAAGGAGTGCATAGGTCAATAGAATCGCCAAACACATTGAAGAGGGGAAAGAGAGTTTCCCTAAAAGACAAGCAAAGTGCCGCTACCAAAGGAGAGGGATACTAATAGGCAATATGACTAGTTCCCATCATAAATAGAAGAGAGCTTTTCCAGGAAACAAGTTGGCATTGTGTGTAGAGGAAAGCAAAATATCTTCATTAATATAAATGGCAATTGATACTTAAAATGAACTTGAAACATTCGCAGATGCAAAATCCAAGACCTGGCTGAAGAAAAATAACACAAACATTAATATAAGAAAATGATCATTCCCAAGCAGACTATGTGGGAAGAGAAAAGAATAGGCTACCTCCTAAAAACAAAAAAACAAAAAACCAAAACAAAACAGCAGATTTGGAAATACTTAGAAAAGAAAACTACAGAACAGACCAAAACAAGGACTGTTTCCTAAGGAATAAAGATTTTATCAGTTTTCTTGGAAGGAGTAACTTGAGATTTATTCAAGAATCTCACTCCAAGACTATACGTCATTGCTGTGTAAAGGTATACCTAGACAAACTGCATAAGATACACATAATTCTCATAATTATATGTGAATTCAATCATTGTCAACTAGTTTCTTTATGTTTTTCACAACGTTTCTAGCTAAAGAATCCATCCTATTATTTTAAATGTTAATACCTGGACTGGATATCAATCTGGGGAAGAATCACAAGGTAGAGAGAGATCTGGGGAGGAAACCTAAGTTAGTCCTCATGGCAGGCTGACCATTGCAAACAGAATCACAGAGACTTTGTTTATGCCAACATTCTAATTGAAACCTCACTAGAGAGAATCAGAATTTAATGACCATCCTCGTATGTATTCTAACAATGTGACAACAGTTTGATGACCATGCTTTCATATTTGGAATACCTTTCTTCTAGAGAAGCTGAAGGAATGTTCCATATGGGATTTTTAATTTTTTAATTATATATTAACAACTTTATAGTAAAATATAAACAGAATCTTCAAAAAAAAGAATAATAAAAAAGCATCCAAGATGGCAGAATAGATAAACACTGTGTCTGCTTTGCTCTATGAACACATTAAAATTACAACATTAATAAATTATAGAACAACCAACCTGGAGCACCATCTAAAGTCCAGCTGAACAGAAGTTTTATAACTAAGGATACAAAGAAGAGATTAGTAGGAGGGGCAGAGACACTATCAGTGATTCCCAAACTTCCTAATGCCATGACTCTTTAATACAGTTCCTCATGTTGTGGTGACCCCCATAAAACTATATTCGTTGCTACTTCATAACTGTAATTTTGCTACTGTTATGAATTGTAATGTAAATATCTGATACGTGTTTTCCGATGGTCTTAGGCAACCCCTGTGAAAGGGTCGTTCAACTCCCAAAAAGGGGTCACGACCCACAGGTTGAGAACACCTGCGTGACTAAATGGACTAACCCCAAACCTCCATGTGGTGGCTGAGAATCAGGAGGGATATCTCAGCCACAGAGGCTCCCCTGGGAGGACCAAGGGGCCCTAGCTCCACACCAGGCTTCCCAGTTCAGAGTACTAGTGCTGGGAAGAGGAGCTCCACAATATATGGATGTGAAAGACAGCAGGAATTTCGTCAGGGTGGGACGGACGCCTGCGGGAACCCAGGCTTGAAGTGCTTGCACACAGACTCAGTCACTCATGGGCACTCACCCAGGGCTCTAGCACATAGACAGTGACTCGGGGATGTTGGAGGCATACAGGGGGCAGACCGAGGTGTGTGGCTTTGGAGCGAGGGCTGGAGAGCAGTCGCCATCTTTCCTGTGTTGTGTCCTCCCAGCCAAATTTGAATCTGATTGGTCTGATGAGCTCTGTTTGCTCCACCCTGCTGACTCACTGGAATCCCACCCTACCCAACTCCCCCAAGGCCAGAGGCCCTTTCTCTGGTGAGCAGCCAGCCCCAATAGCACTGCAGTCTTTCTTGGAAAACTGTGGAGTCTGTATGTCTCAGGCTAGCGGCAAGCACACTCTGTGTGCTCTGAGACATTTGCTGAGGAGATCACAGGCACAGCACTGGCACCAAATAAGAATCTACAGGACTTAAAACAAAACAAATGCCCATTAGGAAAAAAAAGCAATTGTTTACATTTTACCTAATTTACTTTCAGTTAATAGTCCAGTAACATTTTTCTCCCAATACAATACTTCCTTCTCTATAAGGCTATTCCTGGGAGCCAGAAAGTTTAGGTTAATAAGGGAGTTAAGTTAAGGAGTAAAATTTAAATAATTGCTTTTTTCCTAATGGGCATTTGTTTTGTTTCAAGTCATAAACTAGATATTGCATTGCTATCAGTAGATACAGATGCTTAACTCTTTAAAAGAACATTTTAAAATTTTATGTAAGCTGTTGAGTACTTGAAATAGCCCACCACTTCACCTTAACAGGTCTTGTCTACCTTCATTAGCCTTTAAAGAACAACCATTTGCTACCAAAGTAAATCAGTATTTCAATGTCCTTCTCTTGGTTTTTGTTATTAGGTAGTTCCTGTAAGCATTTCCACCAGATCTTGAAGCAAGTCATAAGGAAGCTGTTTCTTTTAAAATACAAACCACCACCCAAAATTTTAAATGTACATAGTACTTAATTTTTTTTCTGTTTTTTATTTTTTTAAAGATAACACACACCAAAAACGTTGACATAGTATGAGATGGAAAATGAGAAAGATGCACTTTCTGTAACTTTTCCAAAACATTTGCTACTAACTTGTGAAATTCAATTTGCTTTGAACTTAATATAGGAATTCTCAATTAGTACAATAATATAGCTTAAGTATATACATATTAACCAATGGCCTCTCAAAAGCACATTTTAGGTACTGATAATAGCAGGAAAGAACATGCATCTTTAAACATTTTATAGACTCTTCGACCACTTTGTTAAAGCTGTGTGTTGCAGGGGGTTTTTTGCTTGGTTTTTTTTTTTTTTTTTTTTTTTGTATTTTTGTATTGTAGATGAATTCCTTTTTAAGGTGACAGTTAAACACATCTTTAAAAACACAGTCATAGATAAAAGAAAACAGCAGTATAATGATTTCATTGAAAACTACAATGTTGTATTTGCAGGCAGCTTCAGACTGCCTTAATAGTGGTAACTACTTGCTCAGCTCTTTTAACAGGTAATAACTCCAGAGAAGCAGCCTGTATTTTTTCCTAACACTTTTTTCACTTTAAGTTTAGAGTAAGCCCCAAGTAAAAGAATGAAAATGTGTACAGAACTATTAGTTCTTATTTACATGATTTAATTACATCAAGATATATAAACTTAATTTGCTTTAATGTAGACAAACTTAATTTAGTCCATTTTACTTTTTATATTGAAATAACATCCCTCTCCTACATATTCTTTTCTCGACTCAAATTAAATATTAACCTCAGGTCATGATGGGAGAGAGAAACAACTGAGATAAATATCTTTACTAAAATACCAATAAATTTGTGAAACTCAAAAAAAAAAAAAAAGAATCTATAGGCGCACCCAGCACAGGTGACTATGGAGACTGTGCCAGGGCCCCACAAGGTACCTACTACATACGGTTACCCAGCAATACTGGGAGACATAGAAGGTCTATTTAATACATAGAAACAAACACAGAGAGGCATCCAAAATGAGGAAACAAAAAATCCATCCCAAATGAAAGAAAACTTCAGAAAAAGAACTAACTGAGATGGAGGCAGAGACAGAATTCAAAACAGTAGTTATAAAGATGCTCAAGGAACTTAATAAAAACTTCGACAAAGAGATAGCAATCACAAAGAAGGACACAGAAACCATAGAAAAGAACCAGACAGAAATAAAGTATACAATAACTGAAATGAAAAGTGCAATAGAAGGAAAAACAAACTAGATGAAACAGAGGCTAAAATCAGTGAGTTGGAAGACAAGGTAGTAGAAAACACCCAATCAGAACAGCTGAGCGGAGCATCAGACAGAGAAAGACAGATGCAAGTTGATTTCTCTTATATGTGGAGTCTAAAGAAGAAAATAAACAAAACAGAAACAAACTCATAGATACAGAAAATGTTTGCATAGTTGCCAGATGGGAGGAGGATGGGGGTGCAGGTGAAAAGAAGGGAAGGGATAAAGAAGTACAAATTGGTTGTCACAAAGTAGTTATGGGATGTAGGGTAAAGCATTAGGAATACAGTCAATAATATTGTAGTAACAATGCATGGAGTCAGATGGGTACCAGATTTATCAAGGTGATGACTTCGTAAGTTATAAAAATGTCTCATTACTATGTTGTACACCTGAAACTAATATAACATTGCATGTCAAATGTAATTGAAAAATAAAAATTATTAAAAAAAAAAAAGAAAAATCCTAGCCTTCTTCACCAAAAACCTAAACTAGTGTAAAGATACAATGGTCTCTCCTAACTTTAATGTTGTCAGATAAAATTTTTCATAATTGCAATCAATGTAGTCATATTATTTTAAGGTTTTATTTTATTTAATATTACAAATCTAGATTTTTTCTTACCTAATTTATACATTTTTAAATAGCAATATGATATCATTTGTTAATATACCACATTATTTAAACAAATAGCCATGGCTTGTCATTCACATTGTTTTTCACTGAGAAAGAAAAGTCTAAATGAGAGTATTATAGTTGTCTCTACATATTTTGCTCATGCATTCATGCATTCATTCATTAGTGGAGCTAGATAGAAGGCTGTTGAGCCCTTGGCAGCATCTTATTGTCATCATATTGGCTCTGGACTGCTTACCTCCTAAACCTCTACTTATTTAAGACACAGTAGTCAATTCGCTGCTTCTTGCAGCTAAAAGCAATCCTAACTAATACACCTCTGAAGCATTTCTTTATGTCTGCATTTTCCTTCCTCCTTTGCTTGTCTCTCTGCTTTTTGCATTCTCTTCCTCTCCCTTCATTCTGACTCCTTTTTACATCTACTAATGAAGCATTAGGATGTCCTATCCCTGTATTTAAGCTCACTCCTAAGATTAATCCTCTCTTCCTCTTCTTCCCTTTGCCACCAGACTTAACAGACTTGTCTACACCTCCTCACTCCTCAGTCTCTTTCAAGCTGGCTTTCACCCCAACAGCTGTGGAACCAGCAGTAAGTTCAGCAGTGGCTTCCTAGCTAGCAAGTCACACAGCCTCTTCGCAGTCTTCATCTTCCTCCAGCTTTCTGCATGTGACACTTCTGATCACCTTCTCCTTCTTCTTTTAAACATCAAAGGATAAATTCATGATAGTACATAAATTTTGGAGAAAATTATTTTAAATGATTGAAAAGAAAATAACTTAGAACTATACCCATTTGTTTCCTTTCCTTTCCTAAATGCCATTAAAATTTTGTAAGGACTTTAAAAAACAAACAATGTACCCTCTTCCTGCCACTGCCAAAAAGAAATACATCCAAAGGATAAAGGGAATGAGACAAGACATCATTTGTGGCAGCCATGAAACTGCTCAGGCCTCCATCTATGGGAGTATAATTGACCAAGGGCCCCACTGCCAGGCTCTGAAACCCTCCTAAAACCACGGCTGAGTTTGGGCCCAGGTCACACTTCCCCAGCGTTGCTCTCAACTAATGACAGAGCATGGCAAGACACTAAGGCAGGCCCATCCCCCAGAGACACAGGACTGCTCCAATAACCAACTTCAGCTCAAGGACTTCTGCCAGCCTTGCTGAACACCCTTAGGTGCTTCCACCCAGCCTTCTTTCCTTCTCTTCTTCATTCTCATCTCAGTCTGAGGCTCTCTCAGCCTTTTCTAGCTCCCTCCCCGTTTTCTCTCACAAAGATGGTTCCCTCATAAAATCCTTGTACATTTATCATCTTGGAATCTGCCTCTTGAAAGACCCAGACTAATGCATAACTGCAAGTGAAAGATTTCAACACTATTTGAAAGACAAGCAGAAAAACAGTAGCTGATGTAAGTAGTGTGACCCACGACCAGCAGAAAGGAGTGCTAATAAACACTCAGCCAGTTCCACCAGCAGATCCAGAAATGCTCAGGACTTGGAGACACAACCAACTGTAGAAGGTGAGGGGCTAACATGAGGGGCTAAAAAGAGCTCTTATCAGTAGAAAGTCTGTACACTCAAAGATTAGGCCATCAGATCTTCTCCCAGCACTGCCCATCCTCTGCCAGCTAAGTCACTACCAAACTCCAGGCCCACCTAAGTCCAACACATAACAAATGTGTCTTGTTTCGGTTGCTTACTTCATGGTAATTCGTTATACAGCAATTTAAACAGGTAGTAATAAAAGTATATTACAATCATACCTTGGTACTCGACTGCTCTGAAACTCATCAAACTTGGTACTCAACAGATTTTGACACAAAAATGTTGTCCCAGTACTCCACATCTGTTTGGTACTCATCACGCCTTCCAGAACCAATGAACAAGTACCAAGGTACCACTGCATTATTCTTTACGGGCAAAGTGAGTACAGTACTCGTTTTTGGAACTCACCACCCCTCCAGGAACCAATTATCGATGAGTACAAAGGTACCACTGTACTTAGAAATGAAGCAAATGCAAGGGCTGAGGATGGGAAGGAATATGAGAAAGTATTATACTTTTCTACAGTAGGTATTTAAAGCCATTTGGAAAGTTTTCACAGGAACATTACTTTGATGCAAAAAATATATATTTTTAAGAAAATTTCGGCACATTATAGGACTCTTGAGGTGAATGGTATTACTTGAGATTGTGTGAAACTGAGAGAGCCAGTCACAGGAGAATTTGAGGAGAAGGTGAAGGTCAGGAATGGGAGAGACTAGACACTCATACAGAGATCAGAGGGTCAGCAGTGGCCCCTAAGCTCAATAAAGAAGAAGGAAGAGCTGGAAACCAAACGAATGATGAAGCTGGTGAGGAGAGGAATTAGGATGTTACAGACCCACCTTGGCCATCCGAGAACCACATAACTGCTCAGAACACCAGCTAGTATCACAGGTTACCAGCAACGTGGTGCATAATGCCTCGAGCTACCTTAGAGGTGCAGGATTGGACAGAAAACTTTTGGTCTTCTCCTCAAAGAAACTGTTATTGGACTTACAATGTAAATATTGCTTTGTATTCTAACTTTTTAATTAAACATATCCAATTTTTCTATGTCTCTAAAGTCAAATTATTTTCAATTACTGCAATATTTCATTGATTAAGTAAATCAATTTCTTGAAATCCCTGTAATATTGCTGAATATTCAGGTTACTACTAATTTGTCATATAGACTGACCAGAAAAAATCTAGCCATAAATGCCCCTGTTTTTCATATTACATGGCTGGATACTTACTGGACAGTCCTCATACAATGAACATCTCATTGCCATGGCATTTTAATTCTGTTCAATTATTTTCTTCATAAAATTCTCAGTTCTAGAATCACTGGATTGAGGGATATGTATGTGTATTTATATATGTGCTGTCCAGAAGCTATTCAGCCATGTAATATGGAAAATACAGTCATTTATGCCTGGATTTTTTCCAGACAGCATACACACACACACACACACACACATATACACATATATACAGGGTTCATCATAAATAATGCCCCTGTTACGAGCTGGTAATCTATACCAAATCCTTTATTATAAAATCATAAGTATGTCTGGTATGATTTTGTAATAAAATTATAAGTCAAGTCCAGGTGTTACTTCTACACATACACACACACACTCACACACACACACACTCACACACACACTCTCACACACACACACTCGCACACACACACATGCACACACACGCACACTCGCATGCACACGCATGCACTCACACGCACTCACACACACTCATACACACACACACACACACACACACACACACACATATACACATATATACAGGGTTCATCATAAATAATGCCCCTTGTTACGAGCTGGTAATCTATACCAAATCCTTTATTATAAAATCATAAGTATGTCTGGTATGATTTTATAATAAAATTATAAGTCAAGTCCAGGTGTTACTTCTACACATACACACACACACTCGCACACACACACGTGCACACACACGCACACTCGCATGCACACGCATGCACTCACACGCACTCACACACACTCACACACACTCATACACACACACACACACATATAGGTGTGTCTCTATATATACATACATATATGCATATATGTGTGTGTGTGTGTGTGTGTGTGTGTGTGTGTGTATGCCTGGATCTAGATAGGAATTACCATATGCTTTCCCAAAATATTTAAATGACTTTAAATGCATGAATGTATTTGTTTTACAACTATTTCTCAGCCATTTGGTATTTTCTTTAACTGACTTTTCTCTTGGCTAATTTAGAAGTAAAGTCATATATAGGGTTTTCTTTAATTTCAGTATCTTAGTTTTCAGAGAGAACAAACTTTTCCTCTGTATTTGCTATCATTTGTCCTACTTCTTGGGTGGACAGTGCTCTCTGTCTCACCGCAGACTCAGCTCCTCTGATGGCTCCTCCCATCCCCCTCCTCCCTCCATGCTGCCCCCAGCCCACTTCTCCTCTCTTCAATAGTCTCTCTCTCGGTTGCACCTATCACATTGGAGCCATGTTTCTCAGATGGTGGACTGAGGTTCCTTCAAAGAAGTCACCCGAGACACTTTTAAAAAGCATATTTCCTATCCTGGGCCAAATGTACAGAAGCGCAGTCTCCCAGCGGGCCCCCTGAATCTGCCTCTTAAAGCAACTTCCCAAAAGTGATTCTAAGAGATGATGACCATCAGGGTAGAATCCACAGATTTGTCTCTCCCACTGCAGCAGCGTTTCCCATGCTCTGCAGCAGTGCCCTTCAGCTGCCTCATGGATCTCCCCAACCTGATGTCACCTCGAACTCCGCCCATCCACAACAGCACCCCTGCCCAGTCTCTCACAGGCGCCCTCAGCATTGCTGCAAATCAGCTCCTCCTGCATTCCATTCTTCAGGTCTGTGTGCAAAATTCAGTATTGATGGCCATTTCCAAACTACTCTTCAAAGGAGATTCCCCTTTTGATAAAGGCCTTGCAGGCCCTTGGCTACTGGCTGGCCTCTGCTTGTCTGCATGTCCCATGATGTCCAGGTAGTATAATTCAATGTGACAGGTATTATCAGTTGTAGCACAAAGAAGGCTCATCTCCATTGGAGCCACATGAGAGCAAGAGGGTCTCTCAGTGTGACTGAGAGCCTGACATTCTGCCTGCCCCCAGTGACAAGATGAGAGCAGGAGGGCCACTGTCTCCACACAAAGCAGCCAGAAGGAGAACAGAGGTTTTCTTCACTCTCTAAACCCTAATCTTTGTATTCTGAAGGCATCTGAGGGCAAGTCAGAGGGTCTGCTCCTGGCACAGCTCTGAGGCATAGAAACTTCCTGTAGGCTCCTCCCTCCCCTATAGTGAGGTACATGCACCCTGTAAACTTTATGTGCCCTGTGTCTTCACACCGCCCCACAGCCCTAAAAAATTATTCTGAAAATAAATAATCCAGATGAAGATATAATCAAATTAGTGTGCTCCCACCCTGTATTGTATTTTCATTTGTAAAAAAGGAGACTGGGGAAAGCAATGGAAATATTGATTAACGTTTGATTTCTAGACCTGGGGTGTCCACAGCAAAGGCTGGAGGGAGAAAAAGTGGAACCCAAGTGATCCTTCCTGTCACCACCACACCCACACATTAGCAGGCTATTACCCATGCCAAGGCCAGCTCCCGCCTCCGGTTCAGCAAAGGGGTCCTTTGCTATGAAAGTCGGTTTTTTCAACTTGTGTTCCTGAATCAGTATTCTCAAAGTCTGTCCCAAAGAAATGCCAGTCCCCTGAAAATATTATGCTATGGCCCTCTTGGAGATTCTGAATGCATGTTAAAAGTTCTGAGAAATTCTCTAGTAAAGAACTTCATTTAACGTTTTAACCCAATTTTCCCCAAATTTCTTGAGCTCTGACACCTTTCCCCTAATACTGCCGATTAGCATGGCAGCAAGCAGAATCCCATGATACAAGCTTTGATTATTTCTACATCCATTTTTTAAAATCAAATCCTGTTTCCTTTTTGATTTATTATTATTACTTTATTTTATTTATTATTCATCATTTCAGAAAGCTCTCTCTTCCCTCGTGTTGGCTCTACCTAATATTTTAGCTCGATATTTGATTTCTAAACCAAGGCTGCAGTTTACTAGGAGCCCTTCCCCAAAGTGGAAAGAATGCTTGGTGAATTATTTAGTGAAATGTAGCTTCTCTAAAAAAAAAGAATAATGTGGTTCTACAACACTATCTCTTTGTTCACGCATTCATCATTCATCTATTTGTTCATTTACTCAGACCAGTTTATTCCCATAAGCATGGTGATAAATGCTGCCAATCAAAGGGAGAAATTCACTGTTTGTGATGAATCCTGTGACAGAGATAGGAATAGAAAAGTCCTATTTCTTGCCTAGCTAAGAAGGGAAGGGGAAGTAGACAGGTCAAATAAAGGTCACAGCAAAACTGATAGTAGAGATTAGGAATTTTGGTTGCAAAAGAGACTCAACTCCAGTTAGCTTAAGGAAAAGGGGATGTATTGGCTCATTACTTGGGCCCTCCAAGGGAGGTGCTGGCCTCCACCTCTGTTTACTCCCACCTGTCTCTGATCTCAGTTTTTCTCTGTGGATTTAGTCGCTGCCAGAACATGCAAGCTTGTTCCGTGAGACTAGGAGGACAGAAGCCCCCCCTTTCACTCATATCCTTCCCACAACATGACCCAAAAGGCAAGGATTCTTCTCTGGTTCTCTTGCCATAAGTCTTGAAGAAGTATTTTCACACCCTAGACCAGTTTTAACCCTCCATTCCAAGACTCACCCCTAGGTCTCAGGCCTAGGTGTCCATCAGCCTGCATGTTTGAGTTAGTTCCTCGTTAGACCCACAGGAACCCCAGGACAGCACTGCAGATGGCACAGCTGATCACATCTCTGAGTGCATACACCATGTATGCAGTGAAATGGAAGATGAAATTTCCAAGCGAGCAACAGAGAGGCTGCATGAAATTTCAGAGCATAATTTTCAAGAGTCATCTTTTATGTTTTCTTTGCTTTTTGCTTGTTTGTTTTATTGTTGTTGTTGCTGTTGTTTTGTTCCAGGGGGCAAAGTGGACAGCTCATAGGTGTAAGTGTATTTTTCTTTTCTTATACACTTTTTTCCCTCTGCCCCACATTCACCTTTTCTTCTGAGGGAAAGATAAAACCACTGCTTTTAAGAGGGAAGAAATAATCAGTTATGGTACTAACAGGGTATGTGTTCAAGTATCAGAAAGTCTTACCTGTTCTACTTGATGTTTTTTCATTACTCCGCTGACTTTCTCCAACTCCAATGTCTTAGCGTGACATCAGTGCTATTGAGTTTTGATCTAATGAGGCATAAAAAAAAAAAAAATAGAATCCATGATCTTGTGAAATTGCTCCACCCTCCAAAATTAAAATAACTGATTACTACTTAAAATAAAAAACCTTCAGCATTACAACGGATTGAGCAATTTTACACACATACACAAAAAATTATTTATGTGTGCATGTGCTTGCACACACCAGATTTCTTCAACAATGGACCAAAACTCTTAGACTTCATTCATATATCCTTGAGCTTTGTCTTCCTAAGGCAAATTTAATTCTAGAATTTCCATTTTAGTGTTTCACAAATTGTGCTCTGAGAACCCCATGCATCCAAATTGAGTGGTGGGTTTGTTAAAATGCAGACCACTGGACCACAGAATCACAATCTCTTTGGGGAGAGTGTCCCAGAAATCCAGGTCTTTAAGCTTCCCAAATGATACTTCTGACCTTAAAATATTAGAGGCCTTATTCTAGACTTTTGGAGAGTTTTATTAGGATTTCTGAGTTTCGGGTCGGCTTTAGCTCAAGCGGTTACTTCGTCATGGTGCAACCAACAATCCCATGGGGTTCGAGGATTTCTGAGTCATAGTGTCAGATATTTTTATATCTCTAAGTTAGGATAAACTTCATGTGAATCCCATGAACTTTAGTATGTCAGTAAAATATAATTAGCAATCCTTGTGGGTCATGCTCCTTTAAAGTTCTGTGACAAAAGTAACTACAAGTATAGTTATATGACATAGAAATTCTTTAGATTTAAAAATATTTGCTCTAAATAGGTCACATATTAATGACTGGGATAGGTAAATTCCACTGTGATAAAAATTCAATGTGATTTTGTTATATATTGCAAGAACTGAAGTGATAATTAAGATGCAAGTGAAATTAATAAGAGATAGAAAAGTTTTATGAAAACTCATTATAGTTATGAGTTTTCTTTCAAATGAACACCTCTTCATAAATTGGACTTTATTTCCAATCCAACACAGCAGTAAGAAGTCAATATACACAATCCAACTCCTTGCACTGGCAATATAATAGAAGCTGCCCACCAAGGTCTTACATTTTAGACATAGAAGAGCCATAAAAATTGTGAACTCCGGCCCCTTCTCCAACAGATGAGAAAATCAAAGACTATAAGTCACATAGCTGATGACAGTACAGGAAGGAAAATCCAGTTGTCCTGAAGAATAGGCCCAGTCCTATTCCTACTGGAATTTAAGTAACCAAGGATACCCAAGCCCAGAGTCAAAGGATTCTTCAGGGGTGTGTGGGGGCAACCATTCTGTTATATAACAGACTATGGAGTAAAAGAAAAAGCCACTTAAAACATAAGACTTGAAATAAATGCCACTCAGCCACCTTGAGTTATTCATTCCTTCTCTCCTATAATTCACGCCACACATAGTGGAAACATTTGAAAACACCAAGTGCTACCTGAACTTCTCTACCAAAATCTGATAAAGTTAAAAGAGGAGAGAGTATGTGACCCCAAAGTAGTCAGGGGAAATTACTTGATACCTATTCAGACAGATTCATTGCGGTTGAGAATAAATCAAGCAAGGTTGATAAGCTCTTCTCAGATTATTTATTGAGCATCTGCTATAGGTCTCTGTGGATTTCATTTATTCATTCTGTTATTCAATGATATATACTGAGGACCTACCACCAACTAGAAGGTGTGATATGCCCTAAATACTAATATGAATGGACAGGAGGAAGCAAAATTAAAGCCATAATTACAGTGTGTTTTATAACTGGCTACAGAACCAGGTGCTATGGCCACAACTACTTAGGTAGGTCGAATCAGAGAAGGCTTTACGGGGGAAATCAAATTGGGCTGAGTCTTAAAGGACAACCAGGGACTTACTCCATAAAATATGGAAAAGGAAGAGGAAATCATTCCAGGTCAGGGGAACAACAAATACAGGGGATGAGAGGGTGAAGAGTAGTCAGGTAAGCCATTGGAGACAGGGATCCAGAGAAGAGAGACAACCACGAAGGCGTAAGCTTTGCTTTTCATGCCATCTAGCACAATGCTGTCATCGGGCAAAACCAGATGATTTTTTTAAATAACAACAACAACAAATCTACTTTCCTTGGGCAAGAGATTCCAAGAGGCTAGAGACCGGTGACTAAGGCAGTATGTCTTAGAGTTTACTTCAAACCAGAAAAAAAAACTGTCTTTCCTTCCTGTCTATAGTGTCCTTGGCACCTAGTCAGCTCTCACAGTCTACCTATTCCAGAAAGACTTCCAGGATTTCCAGAGTGCAGAGTCCTTGGAAGGAGGGATGGAAAAGTGTTTTAATGATGAAATTAAATAGGGGAAATGATGCACCCCACCCCAGGCTTATCACAAAATTCTGTCTCTTTTCCAAACCTTGGTATGCGGACTGTATAGTAATTTTTTTACATTGGTGAGAGAAAGTAAATGACGACATGAGTTCAAACAGGTTTCTGCTATTTAGAAGTTGTGCCGCTTAGAGGAAGTCATGTAATCTCTCGGGACATCATTCTCCTAGTTGTAACACCTACTAGTTTATTGTAAGGCTTCCACACGATGTGGGGAAGAGCACCTGTCACAGACCTGGCCTGTACTGGGCCTCTCAGCGGGGTAACTGCTGTAATATTATTATAGAAGTTCCCTTCATTCAACAAATCTTTATTGAGGACTTACCACGTAGAAGCCAGAAGGAATACAGACATTAATTTGGGTTTTGTTTTCTAGGACCTCATAATCTATAGTCTGGTACAGAACAGACTCAAATCGCTGTAATACAAGGAGGAAAGCAGTTACTACCGAGAGAATATAAGAAATTACGGGGGAGTTGGGAGAACAGAGCCTGCTCCTCATGTGGAAGGAGATGGTGGGGTGAGAAGGCAAGAGTGCATGGCTGGGAATGAAAGGAGAAGCTTCCGAGCTGGCCGCTTTCACCCCTTCTGAGGAGGGTGTGGCGGGTCCCTGTGTGCCCCTCCCACCAGTGTGAAAACCCCAGCTTCACACTCGCAGTTACAGCAGAGCCAGGACGATTCAGGACTCCCCACCCCTTTCCCAAAGCACCATTACCACACCGGACCTCCCAGAAGGCTGTTTGCAGATGTAGAGCACAGGGCAGTCCAGGGAAAGCAGCAAAAGGAAGCGATGGGGTCACTGAACACTGTCGCCTGTCCAGGCAGAGAGGAGATTCAGCACCGTCGCAGGGAGGGCAGGGGCAGGAGGCGCGGGCGGGGGTGGGAGGACAGGCCAAGGGGCGGGGAGAGGGCCGCGGGCCGCACTCCGGGGCGCACAGGGCACCCGCCCAGACGCACGAGCCCGCACTCAGCCTCTCTGGCCATGGGACGGCGGGCCCCGGCGCTGAGGCCTCTGCTCGGGCCGCTGTTGCTGCTGCCGCTGGCACTGCCACGGGCGCTGCGCGGGACGCACTGCCCAGAGCCCTGCAGCTGCCCTCCGGACGGCGAGCTGCGCTGCCCTGGCCCGCGGGCCGGCCTCACCCGACTGTGAGTACAAGGCGCCTCCCGCCGGGATTTTTCTCTCGCTCCGGTCACCTTTCCTACCTGCTCGTTGCCCCACTTTACCTACCTGGAAGCCTGGGAAAGGACGCACGGCCCTGTCAAACCCCACCACCCTTTAGGGCGATGAGAAGCCAAAGCTTGGGGGCTGTCTTTACCATCCCTGGGGCACCTCGGATTTGGGCCCCACCTGCTGGCGCACCCTCCAGCCCATAGTGGGCCCCAGGTTTGCTCTTTCTCCGCACTGGGGCTGCAGCAGAGGGTAGAACTGCACGGAAGCTACAGGGGAAAAGCCGCACGCCCTGCAGCTGCTGGGAGGGGACAGGGTGTGATGCTCCTGGGTCAGCAGCTGTCTGCCCAGGGAAGTCTTGGCGGGCTCTTTGAGCCTTGTGTCAGCCAGGAGAGTGGAAGTTACCTGAGTGCTGGCATCCTGTGGTTCTCTGGAAACAGGGTGTTCAGGCCCTGTGACCAGGGGTGACCTGGTCACTCAACAGGGGCTGCTGGGGGGCCACCTCCCACAACCAGTGCCCACCTGCACCCTAATGAGAACATAAGCCAGTGATCCACTCATGTCCCAGACGTACTTGCCTTTCACACTGGTTGCCTCATCAATGAAAGGCCTCGTGCCCAGCTCTGGCACACACCGCAGCCTCCACGCTCACAGAGGTAATTAAGGGCATCGGATACATCAGCAAGCAGGCAGAGGAGCTGTTTGCTGAAATGATGGGATAAAGAGGGAAATGGGGGAACTTTAGTGTTAGTGTATCAGTGTCACCAAGTCTCCTTTTTTCAATTTAAAAAAAGGTACCACCCATAATATAATTCTATTTATATGAAATGTCCAGGTAGACAGAAAGGAGAGCAGGAGCTGCCAGGTTGGGGTGTAGGCCTGCTGACTGCTAATGGGTGACAAAAATTATCTAAAATTAGATTGTGGTGATGGTCACACAACTCTATGAACATAACCACTGCACTATACACTTTAAAATGGTGAATTTTATGCTATATAAATTACATTTCAATAAAGTAGTAAAAAGAGAAAAGACAAAAAAAAGCAGTACTGTAAAAGTATCTGAACGGCTGGTGGAGATCCTGGTTATGTTCTAACGGTCCCAGGTGATGTTGAGGGAGGAAAAGACAGCTCCCCCTAATTTCTTTGGGCCCCCAGCATTCTGTCAGATGCCCACTTCACAGAGGGGATCCCTTCCCTCCCGAGGGGCTGAACTTCTCCCCTGGAAGAATCAGTGTCCTTCAGGGAATATTTAGGGTTGACAGGTACAGTTTAAAGGTTGAGGGGTTTATGTTAATTAGTTTCCATTAATTATCTTGTTAGCTCAATTCTCTGAAGGTGAGGACCATGCTGATACAATTTGTTTCAATCAATCAACAAACCCACGGGCCCTGCCTCTCAAGTCCCAGCCCTCGCCCTTTTCTGGCACGACTCTCCTCTTACTCTTAGGGATAACTGTGTTAGTAACAGCCTTTCCTACTCGCCTGGTGCTCATCACACAGATGACAAGACACTGAGATCCAAAGAGATGGAGTAACCTGCCCAGGGTCCCACAGCTATTGAGTAACACAGGTGGCAGGCACTTCATCTGTTAGTTATCCTTTTAGATTTACTTACTTAGTAAGAAAATTACCCCTTCCTTTAAATAAACGTGTGTGTGTGTGTGTGTGTGTGTGTGTGTATCACATAGATTCAGCTTTTCACTGCTGCACCCATGGTGACCTCAAGGGGGTACCCCTTCCCCGGAGAACACTGAAGAGAAAAGAACAAAACAGAACAAATCCTCTTGTTTCCCCACAGTACAGTTTAGAGACACCTAGAGCCCCTCAAAAAGGTTTTACAGGGCTGATTAGGTTTGGGGTGGAGGTGGGAAGCAGGCACAGTATACGTACTGTTAGCATGCTGAAGCTGGCCAGTCCCGCTCTCAAAAAGGAGCGAGGCGTCCAGGCTCCGAAGCCCTTTGCCATCCCTGTGGGACCGGGAGAACCCCTGGCTTCCTCCCTTCACACGCACTGTCTTGGCATCCACACCAGGAGCATATTCTCCTAGACATTTAGTCCCCTCAGGTCAGCAAGTGTGCTGACGCTCACTAGGTCAGCTTCCTGAGGATCAGGCAATTGAGAGATGACCTCATCCTTCAGGATAACGTTTTCAGCAGGATATGGTGACTTCAACTTCCATATGACAAGAGAGATGCATAAGACAGAACAGGAGGGTAGTTACTTTAAGGCAAAGTTCTTCAAAGTGTGGTCCCAGACCAGCAGCATGAGCATCACCTGGGAAATGTTAGAGATGCACCCTCTTGGGCCCCAGCCCCAATCTACTAAATCAGAAACTCTGACGGTGGGGTCCAGCAGTCTGCACTGTGACAAACTCCCCAGGTGACTCTGATGCATGCTGAAGTTGGAGAGTCAAGGCACTGCCCTCCAAGGAGGATATGATCTTCTGGACAGTAAGACAGATGTTTTAAACTTCCTTGGGCCACACACTTCCCTTCCCCTGCCACACACACACAGTACCTATTTATTGCAAAAGGCAGCTATGATCAAATTAAAACCCCAAACTCTGAGACATATGGAGAATAAACAGGATTGAGAAAAGTTGTTTATTTTTTTTTTCCTCCGAAGAGGAATAGGGGAAGGACTCCATGAAGGACAGACACCGATGATACAGGGATGAAGAGGAATAGTACTGGACGGAGGAGGATCTCAATGTGGGTGGGGAGACGGCATCAGTGTTAGATCATAGGAGAGGGTTAAATCTTAGGAAAAGTAGGCAGACTTCTGATCCTGGGGGAAGAAGGCACTTGGGTGAAGGTATGATGCACCACGGAGGCGAAAGACAGGAATAGTGAACGGATTCATGCTAAAATCCTCTTTCTGTAATGATGAATGAATGAAATGGTAAATGGTGATTACAAGAGAGACAAACGCTATGAATAACAAGTTCTCAGGAGTGCATAGAAAGAAGAGAGCTGTAATTATGAGAGAAGGCTTCCAGAAGAAAAGGGATACCATCTTGCACTAAATTACACACAGGAAGAGGAGGAGCCCTCACCGTTGTGGGGTTGGAGGAGACGAGTACCACCAGCCACCTTAGAAGTCATCATCATCCCCTCAGTAGGTGCCGGTTTATGTTTTAATCATTTCAAGCCTTGGAAGTCCTGTCTTTTAAGACCTTCAATGAAAGTTCACTGTTTGGTTTATAAGAAGGAAATAAAAGGGCCATGGATTGTAATTGCTTAGCATTGACAAGCCCACTGCTCGCAAATTTTGAAAATGACATCATTCAATTGTTCATACCTTTCCTCCCCATCCATATTTTATTAAAACTTAGGTATTTAAAATCTAAAACGTGATACAAAAAAATAGACTCCTTTCACTCATTTTAAAAATAGCCTCCTTTCACTCATTTTAATTGGGGAATAAAGAAGTGATAGAAAAAAATTGATTTTAAAATGTTGCTTTCCTTTTCTTATTACTTCCAGACAACTGGAAGGAAGAGGGAAAAAAAAATCTCACCTTGCCCATGGTTATATAAAGATCTTTGTCTCTATGACAACAGAAAGGTTGATCTGCTTGATATGGAAACAGCTTCTGAAAACTCTGTAAGAAAAATGCTAATAATAATTATGGCAATTTATTTTTTGCATGTTGTTTCTACTGAACAGAGATTAAACTTTTAGATGTTATTATAAGATATGATCCAGAGACATTGAAAGAATAAAAAGCGCTGTGTCCATGAGTCCAGTGTCATAGGTGACTGTACCCTAACAGCTGTCCTGAATGTCATTCACCTTCTTCCAGCTTCAGTGGAAATCTGGGTCCAGAATAGGATTCAATGTTGTAGAGGGATGTACAAGAGGAGGGTGTGGTCCCTGACCTTGAGGAGCCCATAGTATAAGAGACCACTGTATAACACACCCAAGAGACCAGTGTACATGGGGAGATAGAAAACAGGGCTCTAAGGCCATCAGAGAACAGACCAATCACTATGAACTGAAATCTCCAAAGGAAGATTTCACTGAACCTTGAAGGAATGAAGGGAAGAAGAGTCCAGGTGAAGGATCACAGGTTATAGGAGACTAGAGAAGCACAGAATAAGGTTGAATGGATTCTTCTCTTGTTATGCTTCTCCCAGGCTCTTTGGGGGAATTTTTTTCTAAGGGAAGATATAAAGTCATCAAAAACATGTGATTAAATTACCTAGAGAGTTGTGCAAAAAGAAAAACATCCCAATATATCATTCTTGACTAATAAACTTTTATTTAAAGTCAGTCTTTGACAATTAGTTACAAAACCATTAAGTAAAAATTGTGATTTGGAGTCACTTCCCCCTGAAGCTTTCCCCAATATCCCCCCTCCCACACATACACAGAGTTGCTTTAATACCTTGTACTTACATATGTTTTTGTGTATGCCACCACAAGGTTTCCATTTATTCAATATGTGCCTCTTCTGCTAGAGCAGGGTTTCTTGACCTCAGCACAATTGACATATGGGGTCAGATAATCATTCGTTGTGGAAGGCTCTTTTATACACTGTGGGATGCTTTGCAGCATCCATGGCCTCTACCCACTAGAGTTAATAGCACTAGATGCCAAATTGTGACAACCAAAAATGTCTCTAGACATTTGCCAAATGTCTCCAGGGGGTAAAATCCACCCCCTACCTCACTTTGGATTTGAAACACTGTGCTAAAGTGAAAACCACTTGAATAGGTCTTATTCAAATCAAGATTCCCAGAATTACTCAGGTAGTATGATTAAAATTTTTATTGAGCAACATACATGATGCTCAAACTGAGCAGACAGCTAAATAGGAACAAAGAACCAATGCCAAAAGGAAACACATCTTAGTTAGCATATATCACATATCTAAATGTCACTTTAAAAATCTCCATCCTGAGTTCCCTGGTGGTGTAGTGGCTAAGGCTTTAGCGCTCTCAACACTGCAGCCTGGGTTTGATTCCCAGCCAGGGAACTACCCACATTAAAAAAAAAAATTATTTAAAAAAAATCTCCATCCTTGAGAATGGAGGTCAAGAGCTACTATGGGTCATAGAGGGAGATCTTTATATTATGTCAACATCCGGGTCCACTCTGTCCTTTAAATGGGCCATAGTAGACATACGAGTTTCAGAGAAGCAAGAGTAGATAGAAGCTTACCTATATTAACGTGCCCCATGCAGGTGGTTTTAATTTTTATGTCTGTTTTAACTCACTCATCAGAAAGAAAAAAAAAAATCAATCCCCAACCCAGGATCCATTAAAACAAAACAAAACAAACACTAACGCAGCCTGAATTGAGACCAATGGGTTCCCGGTCCAGGACACCACGTAGGAGCCCACGGGACAGAGGGAAGCCTACCAAGATCTTGCATATAGGACAGCTTGGCCCAACCCTCAGCTTCCCTAAAGCTGGCCAGACCAAAAGAAGAAAAAAAAATCTCAGAACTTAGAAAGCTTGCGTCCTGCCTCCTTACGCATCCCCCTACAGAAAGCACTGGCCCCAGGCAGTGATTGGCCTTGACCTCAGTTCTGACTGGGCTGGCCCAGAGATACCTCCAGTGCAATTCTTCAACCCGCTGTGCCTACAAATAAGCTCCTTGGGGAAAGCTTTGCAAGAACCAGATTTTATTACTATAAAAATCATCCTTTTGGGGAAAGTAAATGATGGCCCCTAGTGGGACACTAAAAAAGCAAGCAACAGAGTTCCCAAAATTTCAGTGGAAGTGTGGAACCAAAAACATTCATACACAGATCCCTGTGGCATTGGACCCAGCTCCCCGCTTGGAGAGCAATCATTTCTTGTGTTTTTTCTGCCTAATTCTTTTTTAATTTTTAATTTCAAAGTCAGTGTCATCAGATGGATTCAAGGCTCTGGTTCTCCTTTCCCCATGTCTATCTCCTTTCCAAGCCCCTCAGTTTGGCTTCTTTTTATGTTTTGAAATGAGGGCTGAAAGCTTTTTTCCAGATTATGATTTCCCAGAGTAGCTGCACCAGCCAGTGCCTTGGCCATGTGTAACTCTGATCTTACACAGGGAATGTTAAAGCCAGTGATGGCGGTGGTAAGGAGAGGCCCTGCTGCTCACTTCCAGACCCAGCGGGGCTGGCTGCATGGAAGCGTAAGAGTTCTGGCAGCTCCCCTTGGCATGTGAATAGTCACAGTGAATGATGGTTTTAGCAAATTTCCCACCAGCTATTTTTTTTAAAGAAAGTTATTAAAATAATCCCACCCACCAGACTTGGTGGGCAGCTTCTCCTCATAGTCCTCATTTACTCCCAGCTTCTGCATCCCTGGGAGATGAAACTTCCTCCCAGCCTGCAGACCACTCACAGCAGCTCTCTGTGTGGCCCTCAACCAAGCTCTGTAATGCCACCTGCACCAAATTCAGAGCCACTCAATTTATAAAGTGAAACTCAACTTTCAGAGTGAAGGTTTTATTCCTTGCTGCTATTAAATTTGTCCTTGACTCTGATGAAATGAGATGACTCCCGAGTTCCTAATTCTACCTCATGAGCAACAGCAGATAGCATTTCCAAACCCACAGGGACAGCAATGGCTCTGGTGTGACAAGGTAGGGTCCAACACCAACACAGCCCCCAAACTACCTGAATTGATCAGCAGGACACGGACTAGGCAGACTTGAGTTCCAGCATCAAGCCCCCTTTCCCTAATTTGCACTGTGGATTTGGATAAGTGATAAAACCTCTGTGTTGTCTTTAAACGGGCTGTGATGATTCCTGCCCCTGCATGGGGCTGACTGTGGTGAAGATAAATGAGATGGCAGAACCAAAAGTAATCAGAATAAAGTTTTCACATAATTACAAACTATTGTTGCAATAATCTAATGATGCAGCAAAGACTGAAAACCCATGAGGTTGGACAGTAAATATCTATCATCCAAGGGCAAGCCTAATGGCACAGTTTTGCTCCTGGGAAGTGTTAATTAGAGAAAATGACCCAGTAGGTCTTCTCAACCTGGCAGGTGAATAAGGTAGAATCCCAAAATAGCAGCACTCAAAATTCTGATATGCTGGTCTTTTTCAGCTCCGGCTGAGCTGCCTCTCAAACATCCCACCTTATGCTTAATTGTAGGCTGTTTTCTGCCATTCAGTTGGGTCACTCCTATCTGTCTAGTGAGAGCATCAAAGCCCATTTTGTGTACTTTCCTTTCCCCATTCTCCATCCCTAATCCTCAGTCTGGACCCATAGAAAACCTTCAGGTCAGTCTTGTTGACCAGACAGAAACTATATACTAAAATGGACAGTTCACTCCAATGACAGTCTTCAGGCTCTAGGAGAGAGAGGAGGACCAGTTCGCAAGGAAAAGTGGAAGGTGATACAGCCAGAGAAAGGTTTCACACAAAATCTAGTGTGAGTTCAGAAAAGGGAGCCATCCCTTCTTGCCAGAGTAACAAAGAAGCCCTGGTGGAGGTGTCATTTGAGCTGTAGTTCTTTAAGCCTCACTCTCTGTAGAGGCAGCCAGGCTAATGCAGTTATTTATCCCATAAGCTCATGGCCTTTGACACTAGCTTAGCAAAGTCACTGGGAAATCACTATTCAGTCTTCTTCTCTCTCACTGCCACTAGCACATACCTTGTCTATGTCATACCACGTCAATGGGACAGTGGACCACTGCCACTGGAAACCCTGGGTGGGTTCTGATTTAAGGCTCTTCTTATGTGCAAGCATCAGAAATCAACTCTGACAAACTTAACCACAAGAGGTGAACTTACTAGAAGAATACGGAGATAGAAAGATATGGGCAAGATCCAGAGAGAATCTGGCATTTTAGCAGCAAGAGGTCAGGAATTTCTCTCTGGATTCCACCTTTACGATGAACCAATTCCAAAATTTCCTTCCAGCTGTCTATTACAAGTTTTAAATCCCCAAGACCAAGAACCTGATTGCCTCCCTGTGCCCAACTCCCATGGCGGAAGCATAGGAGCACAGTCAATGAGATGCTCCACAGAAGGGGCATTTTTGAGCCAAGCAACCATACAATTTGGTGCCTACCGGAAGGCACACATGCCAGTAATTTCAGGCACTTCAAACCCATCCTCAGATTAATTAAAAGTATAATACATCGGTTGCTACCAGGCTGTACAAGCTCACTAAGTATAAAATGAAATAAAAAAGTGTTTATGTGCTGTAAACGGAAGCTCGTAATGGAAGAGCTTTCTGAAGCATATCTGCAATGTCACTACACGGACAACATAATATTCTCTGCTTCTAAAAAAATATTTCTGAGAAATCATTACAGATGACGAAGACATTCCCTGGGGAGAATTCTACATGTAGTTTTATTTACCAGAGTTATTCTTGTCATTTCATATTATTGCTAGGAGACTTCTAGTTTAGGGGGTAAAGATTGGATTATTTTGCTTTGTGTCTTTAGAAAACTTTAAATGGGTTTTGAGTATGGGCTTAGGTGTATTTACCATTTTCCTCTGAGGCTTTATATTTTTAATTTAGTTGTAGCACAAATCATTTGGAAAATCCATTATCCAGGAATCTTCTTGAACATCTTAGTTCACATTATAATTCACAAACACCTTTCAGCTTCATAGGTGCTCTGAGTAGCTGTCCTGGAGGACAGTCATTCAAATTGCACTTTCCAATGGGAGGGTTCCAACCGACTGAACTTTCTGCAAGTGTGAATTCTGCAGAGTGGCTCCCTAGAGCTGAAATATTTAGTGGGAGCTTGTTCTTTATCATTTCTTTGAAAGCCAGCAGGTGAGGCCTACAAGAAATACCTGAACCCAAAAGCAAGGTGCCAAGTGGGAACGTTTACCCTTCTTTTCAGTTGTCCTATGTATAATCAGCAGATAGTCAAGAGTCAGGGACAAGTCACAGTTTTATAAACTTTAGGATGACCCATGACAAACAGAGGAGTCCACTGCAAAGTACTGAACACACCCTACCCCACCCCCAGCCAGGAAGTAGGGTTGTCATTAGGCATACGTGGGGTAGTTTGAATTTTTCACAGTAAGCAGCTATGGATTAAAAGTACTTATTGAGCTCTTACCTTGTGCTAGATGCTGTAGCAGTATGATATAAACACCTTCTTTGTTAATCTCAAACTTCTCTGGGGTAGTGGGTATCATTATCATAGTACAGACATGGAATGTAGTAATGATTTGCACACAAGCAGCCTGGCTCCAGGGACTATACTCTGCACTACCCTACTGTGCTGCTTCCAGAGAGAAAGCACAGGCAATTGGTGATGATGACATGCTCCTGAAAATATATAGCACTGGAGACAAACCTTTAACCACAGGTAGAAAGGGACCAGCAGAGAAGTGTGGATATGTCAGTTGGTGCAGACTGTGTGGATGAAGGCAGAAAAGTGTGAGGCAAGTCAGGAAACACCACAGTCTGATCTGTCTAGGGAGGCACTGTCCAAGGGAAATATAATGTGAGTCACATGTGTCATTTTTATTTTTTAACTTTTAAAAGGTGGCATTAGTTTTAATAAAATATTTAATCCAATATGTACAAAATGTCATTTCAACATATAACCAATAAAAATTATGGTGACACTTTACATTCTTTTTCTTGCCAAGTCTTCAACATCTGGTGTGTATTTCACATTTAACAATGCACCTCGGGCCATATTTCAAGTGCTCAATAGCCACCTGTAGCTAGTGCCCGTGTTACTGACCAGCACATTAGTGTACTGGTGATGTGAGGGGAATAGTGGGTGATAGGACTGACAAATGAAGTTTGAACCTTTATTTGGAGGGCCTTGAATGCAAGACTGAGACATTTGTAGATTTAAAAGGCCAAGACTGGGCACAGAAGAGATCTGAGTATGAGTGACATGACTGGAGTTGTCAGGAAGATTACTCTAGGCCATCAGTTCCCAAGCGGTGGTAGGCATACCCCAGGGGTACATGCTGGGCCATTCAGGGGTACATGAGAAATTATCAATAGTGGCGAAAAAATAAGTTAAAAAATGCAAAATGTCAGTTATGGAACAATAAATTTTAAGTTTGAATCACTGTTAATGGAGACACTTCAAAATTAGATCACATTAGTGAATGATGATTGGTGAGGGTGTGGCTACGAACCCTTCCCCCAAACCGCTCTTCTACCAATCATTATGCAAAGTTTCAGAACAATCTATTTGCAGTTTCTAGAACTTCCCCAAACGTATAAATACATCTATAGCCAGACTATTTGATCAGTTCAGTTACTGACTGAGTAAAAGTGTGTTGTCTTTGTGATTCAAGTAGTTTTTTTATTTAATGTTTAAATACTTGATCATCATTGTCAATATTTAACTGTTATGAATATTGTAAAATTAAATCTGTGGTTTGTACTTTTAATGTAGTAATTTTTCTTTCCCAACTCATTACCTCACTTCCACTATTTTACATTAAGATAGGCACTGAACAGAAGTGTCAGTACTTAAAAATAGCTGTTTTAAAAAGAAGGGGTACAATTTATAGAAATGGGTTTAAAAGGGGCACACAGTGGGAAAAGATTAGGAACCACTGTCCTAGACCAAGCAGGGGAAACCCAGGGTAGTGTGAGGGAAAACCAATTCAGGGATCATAGACTACCTGAGGTAAAGGAAAAAGTGGCCCAGAAGAGTGACAGTGGGAAGGAAATACAGGGGATGGAAACCAGAGATGTGGGAGACAGAATGCACCAGAGATGGGGTGTTCAATGGTGGAACACAGGAAGTGTTCAAACTGGGCACCTGGTAGAATTTTAAACACCGGTGCAGGAAAAACAAATTGCAGTCATTAAATGCTGAGGAGAGAAAGAAATAACACTCTGGTAAACTCTGAAGTTTCATGAAAGAACAGAAACTTGAGCTGCATCTTTGAAGATGAAGGCTGTGAACACATGCCCTCAAGAAGCTGATGGCTGCATCCGGCGGCTAGGTTTTCACACAGGAACCCGAGGATCATGCCGCGTGGTGTGCGAACAAACCCCCAGAGGAGTACTGATGTGGTCTGATTAGTGGCCACAACAGTGGGCCAGACATGAAGTGACCTATATTCAAGTCCAGACCTGCCATGTGGTTTCAGGGAAGTCATTTTGCTTTTCCTAACTTGAGGTGCTTCATCTGTAAAGTGAAGGGTTTAGGCCAAACCACCCACAAGCAGTCCTTTCATTCTGATTACCTACTACAGTAAGTGATTAAAGGAGTCGTCAAATAACAGTGAAAGCCACCTGGATGTATTTTTTTAAGGCTCATTCCAAAATCTCCTGATGCAAAACTTAATGTATGGCGTGTCCATCTATACTGACTTCATATTTCAGTTAACATTGAAGTCTCAATTCCCTCTAGGTAAGTGCTGAAGACAAGAGGCCTACAGATGAAGACATACTCAGTAATGAAGTTACCAAGTAGATCAATGCATTTAAAAGCACAAAGATTTAAAATCATTTGGAAAAGGGAAAGCCATTTTATTTCATTCCAAGATGAAAGCAAGTTTATTGTAATTACTGAGCAGCTTTGAAAAGAACTAACTCTAAAGTCTCAGTTAAATGTAGAACAAATTCTTATGTAATAAATACAAAAGCATTCACATTCTTTTAAATTTAAATAAAGTAATGCCTCTCCCTTCCATTTCAATGAGTTCATTAGGCAAAAAAGGCTTTGAGCATCTCTGATTTCTCTCTTTTTCCCTCCCTTTGATTGCGTAGTGTTTTAAAATTCAGGGTGTATAGCTCTAGCAATAAACTAATCATCTGTGAAAGATGGATGGGTGTTGGTAGCTTTCTGAGATCAATAATATCAATGGCTTTTCTAAACAATTAAAGGGAAGTGAATAAAAATGTTTCACTTCTGCCACACTGGGCAGAAAGAGAGGTAAAACCCAGGCTCTCTGGGCCGGAGATTGGTGCTAGATTTCTCCCTTGGCTCTCACTCTAGTCCTGCTTAGCCTATGGGTTTCAGAAGGTGGTCCAGCCCTAGAAACTATGTGTGTACTCAAAGCTCTTAAAAACCAAGGAGAGATGGGGAACCTACAATTGTCCTTGGCTTTATGCAATCAATGCCTGTCTTTAAAAAGGAAAGAGTGTGTCAATTGAACCATATTTTCCATTCACCTTGGGAGTTTGTCATTTAAAGAAACCTTTCATGGAATCCTTCTGTAGAACAAAGAACCTTTTGAGAATGTAAATATCTCCCAATTGATAGGTTTTTGTAATGAAGGATTTCCAAATCTTGGGTTTCCTTGAAGAACACAGTCCTCCTAACTCTGGAGCTCTCCGGCTATCATCACTCTGAGGGTTCATTAACAAGCCAGTGAGCTGGACAGATTGGCTCCTTTGAAGGTCATCTGTGTTATTAAACTCGGAAGAGAAAAAAGAACAGACACTCAAGGCCCACCCTTGAGTACTCAAAGAGATATTACAAACAATTAGGGAGGACCTGATACTGTGGCATCATGCTCTTCAAGGTGATTGGGTTTATCTGAACGCTATTTGCTTATCTGTAAGCATAGTCTCTGGTGCTGGTCTCTGACATGTGTTACTCTGGAGGCTTGGCAATGGGTGTTGGCTGGGAAAGAAATTGAATCAGGGGCCTGTCCAGGTAAAAGAGTTGATGGGAAAGAGCTATGATAGTGGGAAGGCCTTTCTGAGTAGTCCCACCTTGGGGCTAAGGGGCTGGTCCTTTCTTCTATGCAGTGACCAGTCATTGGATGAGAACTGCCAAGAGAGAAGGTGTGATCTTGGGTGAGGTGGCACGTTTAGGCTGAGAATAATTTTAGGAGAACAACTCAGTTGAGAGCTGTAGCCACCTACTCTCCTAGCAACTGGGGGAATTAGTGCCTCCTTCCTAAATGATGACTTGGCAGCACGTCACAGCATTCACTGCAGGAACTAACCCAACTCTACTGGGGAGCCCAAGCACAGAGTCCCATCTGTGCCAAGAGGCCCAGTTTGAAAATCAGAACCTTATCACTTCTCAGCCTTTTGGGTAAGAACAAGTGTGAAAGTCAGAATCCAGCAGTGAAACATACTAGGTTGATCCTAACGAGGAAGCAACTAGAAACTGTTTTGGTCAGCTGTGGCCACCCACTCTCCCAACCCTAAGGGGTAAAGACTGCCTCTACTTCAACTTTAACCCATAACAGGAAGAGCTGAGGAACTTGGAAGGTGGGACTCAAGTGATGGAGGTTCCAGAAATAATGAAACTAAGGCAGCCTTTGTCATCTAATCTAAGTATTTGTTTCAATGGCTGTAGCCAAGGCCCTTGGGCAAGGTGGTATTGGCCATAAAAATCCACGTGTCACCTGTGCTACATCATCCATTCATTTAGAAATTGAAGTTTAACAAAGGTAAAAAGGACTGTGAAAATGTAGTAAATATAAGCAGCTGCTAGGTCCCACAGCAATCTCACTCACTTTTCTAGATGCAGAGACAACTCTCCAGCCTGCAAGTTCAATCTCACTTTTGCCCACCAACCCTTTCCTTTATACCTATTTGAGATGCTCAGCTTAGGAGCATCCCCCTTGTCTGAGACAGAAAAGGCTCTGCCCTTCTTTTCTTTTTCTTTGCTTTATGCATAGCTTTTGTGCCCTCTCTGACCCTGAACAGCAGAGCTGCTGAACTGTCCTTGCCATTGGTCTTCTTTCCCCTCAGTTCTCCTTGGCTTTTGCTCTATATCAGATGATACCAACCAGACCTTTCCATGAGAGTTCCTCAAGTTCACAAAATTCTTGGAATACAGGTAGGACTAACTTCAAAAACAGAAAGGAAGAAAAGGAGGAAGGAGGGAAGGGAGTACAGAAAGAGAGAACTCAATACATCAAAACATAACATTTTTGCTTTGCCATTTGTCTATCAGGTACAGAGGGTTAAGCTGATTATATTTCTTAATTCAAGTAACATCATCATCAGTCTATTCAAAGTATCTCTGCTTTTAGTAATTTATTTTATCCCTTCCTCCTACTTCCTTTAGACTCACCGTAGGCAGCCATCCTACTGTATGTTTATATGTCTTCTTTTAAAATGTCTAATGTTTGGTGTGCATGTATTTTTATTCTGAAAGTAACTATATGTGTGTGTGTGTGTGTGTGTGTGTGTGTGTGTGTGTGTGTGTATATATATATATATATATATATATATATATATATATATATATATATATATATAAAAGGGCTGTCCAGAAAGTATCCAGCCATGTAATATGAAAAATCGAGGCATTCATGGCTGGATTTTTTTCAGACAGCCCCTGTGTGTGTGTGTGTGTGTGTGTGTGTGTGTGTATAAGATTAATTCCTTACTTGTTTCTCTCAGCACCATGATTCTAAGACCTATGATGCTTTTCTGTGTGCCTTTAGATTCTTGCTCTAACTGCTAACCAATTAGGTGTGTATTGTCCACATCTTACCATTTCTCACTCAGTAGTGGACACCCAGGTTGCCTCCAATCTACCCAATGCCACGATGCTGTGAAGAAAATCCTTTACATAAAAGCTTCAACTGAACCCTTCAGAACCGTTTAATCATGCAAATGGAGACCAGAAGCTGGAACCTCTCAGCAGGCACACTCCTCCCTTAAAATAGTTTCCCTTAAGTATCAGTGTGAGAATTTCTCTGGGATATATGCAGGAATAAAATAGCAGGGTAATTGAGACAATCATTCATATTGCTAAAAGTTTCTGGCTTCATGGAAAGAATTGTAGAAGCATCTATCAAAGAAGAGAGTACATTCAAATGATTATGAACAAATCATGGGCCGTGAACAAGTTTAAATACAGGAGACTGATACTTGAATGCTTAGGAACTGCTGTCAATTGAAGACACATCAGAAGTGAAGACAGGACATCTCTAAAATAAAAATGTAAGTCAGTGGGAAAAACAGTTTTAAATTCAGAGAACCACCCTCTCCACCTTGCTTCATGAGAATACATCTGTAGTGAAACCCCGTGCTCCTGTCTCCATCCTCATTTTTGGCACCCAGACCTTTATCTTGCGCTAGCTACACCCACAGAACTGCATGCTGTTTGTTCACTCAGAGGCTCCTGTATGGTGGGAACTCTATCACACTGCCTTTCTTGCTCTGCAGCATCATCAAGTGAAAATTTTCATCTGCACAGGGCTGTTCTGTAGTCATTGGGGACAGCCAGTGCGATCTACTGCTTCTCTCACTTCTGGCCAACCTTTCCTCCTCAGCCTTCATCTCTACATCAAAAGCTCAAACAGCCTCCCTGGTCAAATCTGAGCCAAACTGCTCCCCTGAGAGCCACACCGTGGAGGAGGAGGCAGCCTGCTGAGAGGGTTCAGCTCTGGTCTCCATTTGCATGAATAAACGGCTCTGAAGAGTTCAGTTGAAGCTTTTATGTAAACACTCTCCAAAATATGCCCTGCACTGCATTATCCCCAGCAATAAAGATTCTAGAATCAGAATTTGGCTGTCAGCTTTATTGATGTTGCATGGGGTACAGTGGCATACAGCTTTCTCTTCTGGAAATTTATTGACTTGGCAGTGTAGAAAGCAATAAAACTGTGTTTTTAATCAGTAAGCCAAGCAGACATGATTCCAGAAGAAATATAAGAAGCAAACATGCCATCATAAAAAAATTTCTCCCCCACTGTCCCTGTTCTTCTCAGATGCCCTGTTAAATAAGTTCGGGTATTGAACAATGTGCTTGGTGAGACTGTCTTTAGGAATAGATTCTGAGGACCAAATTTGGATTACTTCCTCAAGGTTGTACCATCTCTAAGAGACTGATGAGTGAAAGCATTTTTCCGAAATGAAACTTCTTTGCATCAGCCCTTAAATAGAAACTACTGGTAAGCTGCATTGCAGGAAGAGGGTGACATGCCTCCTCTCAAGAGAAGCAAGGTTGCAGTGCCTGTCCTTCCACCATGCTCAATGAGAGAGAGTAGGTCTCCCAGGTATATATCCAAAGGAAATAAAGTCACTATCTCAAAGAGATATCTGCATTCCCATATTAACTGCAGCATCATTCATAATAGCCAATGTATGAAAACAACCTAAATGCCCTTCAACAGATAAATGAATAAAGAAAATGTGATACACACACACACACACACACACAGAGGAATATTTTTCAGTCATAAAAAAGAACTAAATCCTGTCATTTGTAACAGCATGGAATGAACCTGGAGGGCATTATGCTAAGTGAAATAAGCCAGACAGAGAAAGACAAATACTGTATGATATCACTTACATGTGAAATCTAAAAAGAATTTTTTAAAGCCAATCTCATAGAAACAAAAAATAGAATGGTTGCCCATGGCTGGAGGTGGGGGAAGAGAAAAATGAAGAGATATACATCAAGGGATACAAACTTTCAGTTCTAAGTTCTGAGGATCTAATGTACAGTATGGAGACTATAGTTAATAATACAGTATTGCATACTTGAAAGTTGCTGCAAGTAGATCTTAAGTGTTCTCACCACAAAATAAAAAAAATTGTTTTTAATTAACTATGTGAGGTGATGGTGTGTTAGTTATATTGATCTCATTAATCATTCCACAATGTATGTATATGTCAAATCATCACATTGTATATATTAAATATAAACAATTATACTTCTATGTCAATTGTTCTTCAATAACATTGGGGAAAAAGGAAGAAAGAGAGTGTGGGTTAGAAATCGCATGCTTCAGTCCAATACTACATAGTACAAAGAACATTTGGACTCAGCCTGCTTAGTCATGTTACCTTGTTCAGATTGCTTAATCTCTTTGTGATCCAGTTTCTTCTGCTATCCAAAGAGAATACCTACTTCATTCCATCGTTAAGTGGATAAAATAAGGTTATAGGTGTGTGTGCATCACTCACATAGCACCTTACACCAGTAGTAAGCCCCGTCCAGGACTGTAAGACATCTCACAGATTCAAATATGCTCATCATGGAGGAGGTGTTCTTTCCTACCAGCTTAGGCCTTCTCTGCTAAATAGACACATGAAAAGCAATGCAGCATCTCCCACCTCTGTTCTCATATTCCTGATATTCACATTCTGTCTGAAATGTCCTGGTCCACTCCCCTCATCTCTGCCAGTCCTTGGGCTAAAACCTTGAACCACTGTAGAAGCTTGATAAATGTTGGCCAGACGTTCATCGCTGCCAGGCAAATGCTTTCTTCAGCATTATCTCAACCCCAGGTTCCTTTAGCACATGTACATCAGCCTGTTCTCTTTTTGCTGTGGCTGAGGAATCACTCTACTCTCAAGTCTTACAAAAGGCAAAATTTTAATCTCAATTCAAGAACACATAAAGTATTCCTGTAGATATAAGCAAATGCCTGAAGGAAATGCTCCAAAAATGGCATGAGCTGCCCATGTGATTTAACCATAGCAGCAAGTGCTCTGGCTAGATTATATTGAAATAGGCTACCTGGAGAAGATGGAGCATGTTCTTACTGAATCTTCCCTTCTCCTGTCTGCCTAGTTTCTGTTTGTATTTTCACCACCATTTCTACACTCTACCCCAAATAGTTGTGTTTCCCATGCTCCCAACCAAGCCAATTGGGCCACTCTAGAACTATGTATTAACAATTTACTTGGTGCCAAGCCCTGTTATGTACATGTCTTATTTTGATTAATCATCATAACAATGCTGTGAAATAGGAATTATTTCAATTTTATAGATGAAGAAAATAAAACACAGGGCTCAAATAATATGCTCAGGGTTGCACAGCCAGGTAGTGAGAAAGTAGGGATTTGAACCCAGTGTGTCTGATTCCAAAGTTCAAAATCTTAACCACAAAATTATACACTCTTTAATATAGACCAAGAACAAGTCATGACACATTGATATAAGTTAGAATCCTCAACCTGAATCTAGTTGTTGTAAACTGGCATCTCACATACACACACACACACACACACACACACACACACACACACACTTTATTAATGAATTTAAAAGATACCCAATCTTAAATCTTACTCTTGGGCTTCCTTTTTTCTTTTCCAGATCACTCACCTATCTCCCTATCAAAGTAATCCCATCTCAAGCTTTCAGAGGACTTAATGAGGTCATAAAAATGTAAGTAAAAAGACATTCATTATTGGAATAATAAACTTTTTCTAAGAGAGACATATTTGAAAGGGGACAATTTTTCTAGGAGAGAAGCTGTGTTTAAGAAACTCTAATACTTTTATCTTTTAAATACAATAAATCTAGGGACCTTTGAAGAAAGGTATGATTTTCAAGAGTCATTAAAATCTAGATAATTCACCTTGCTTCAATGAACTGAATGCATTTTGATGAATGATGATAAACTTCTCAAGTAGGAAAAAAGATAAATTCCAATCATAAAATTTCTCCTGCTAAAGCAATTATTCCCTCATGTCACATTTTTAGATAACACCAACATAGAAGAAAATGTGTTGGAAGTTTATTGTCCATGAGAAGATAATCTTTGTATTTAAAATATAATAAGCATATGACAAAAACACAATATTTGTAGCCATATTGGTAAGAAGCATTTATCAAAGTATATAAAGCAGCCTGATAAGGCAGTGTGATCTCCTATTTGAGTCAGATGTAACTTGAATCCTTTGTCCCTGGGTCTCAATCTCTAGAGCCCAAGTTTTCTCCTTGTATATTGAGAAAACTTTCTCAGGACTCCAGGATTCTAGCATCATCCTTAGTGTTAGTCTGAATCGAAGGACCCCTGAGGCCCTTTAGTTCCCAAAGGGCATCTCTGATCTTTACAATACACTGGGCTTTCAAAGTTCTTTGAGGAACCTCTGACTACTATTTGAGATATTAGCAAGCAATGATGATATTTTTTAAAAAAAAATTCTTAAGAATTAGTGCATATTATAGGAAATTCACTGTAGGTTACAGAAATGTCAGTTTGCTTGAACCTAGAACTTATCCTTCTGCTCTCAAGTTTAGATGTTGAGTTTTGAGAACTTAATGTATTAAAACCTCCTAGTGAGAAAAGCAGTCACAGTTAAATAAGCAAACCATGGTGGGAATAAGAAAATGCATCAGCCCAGGACTGACCCATTACTGTGTTGTTCATAAAAGACACCAACTGCCTTAGGCTCAGCCTTTCTGAGGGCTAAAGTTCTCACCGAGTGTGAAGGCTTCAGCTGAATGTTAATCTTAGAAACACTCAAAGGTACAATTTGTAAATTTGAAGCTTTTTTTTCAGCTGGCAGGAAATGGTAGGTTATGTTGGGATTTGAGGGTAATGTTGACATTATCTACATGCTTGGGGTGGTATATGGCAAAACTGGTGTCTCACTTTTGGTTTTTTTTTTTTAAAAATCAATTCATTCATTAATCCATTCATTCATTTATACCAAATGTGCCAGGCATTATGATGCCACCAGGTATTCAGAAGTGAATAAAACATATTCCTTGTCCTTAATTTGCTCAGAGAGTAAAAAAAAAACAGTCAAAGAAATAGACAGTTACAACCCAAGAAAGACACTCTGCAGGAGTTGACCAACTGGCAATTGCCTCCGAACAGGATTTGGGGAAAGGAGGAGAGTTAGGAAACAATAAATTCAACCCAAATTAAAACCTCATTAGAGTGATGGAGTGGGAACCCAAATAGCTTGATCCTGGCACTGGGTGCCCCTCCTCTTAGAATTTCAAATTTCAAAGCTGTAAAACAAGGAGATCTGACTTGATTTTTCTCAAAGGGCCTGTAGGCTTCTAATAATCTGACTAAATAAGAAAAAAAAAACTTTCACATAAGCAGGGGTTACTAAAACTTGCATTTCAACTGCACCTGAGTTATAGATGCCCATCAGTGCTCCGAAAGGGAGATGTTAGTGCTTTACAATGTGAAGACAGCTTAAGGCATCCCTGGTCTTTTTGAAAAGACACACTGGGGCCCCCAGTTGTTGGGCCACACACAAAGCTTATTATGATACAAACACAGCCATTTCTTTCATTTTTTTATTTTTTGTTCTGTTTTCTCTCTCCCTCTCCTAGTGAAATCTCTCAGAGCAATACCCTGGAAAAGATAGAAGCTAATGCCTTTGACAACCTCCTCAATTTGTCTGAAATGTAAGCATCAGCTAACAGATCGTTTACTACCGTACACTATTACTCTCACTGGCTGGAGCCCACTCGGTATTTGTATTCAAGCATCCACTGCTAGTAATCCAAGAGGAAAAGACTACAGCAATTACTAGGCCTGGGCAGGCACTAATCTCTCTCACTGCAGTGGCCTGAAGGTTGCCATGGTGACAATTGCTTCTCCCTGAGAACCACATAAACTGTGAAACATCACAACACAAAGTTGGAAATTAAAATTGACATTGTGGAGTCCTGCCAAGTAGCTCTTACCTATAGAAGGGAGGGTATGAAGTACTTGGGGTGCTGGGAAAATTTGGAAAGGAGCTTAGAGATCATGTATTAGTTCATTAGGGGCTGTTGGGGCATATTCACTGATTCAGTAAACAGTTCTTAAATACCTTACAAGTAAAAGCCCTGTGTTGAACATGTGTATGTTGGATTTGTTGTTGTTGCTGTGATGTTTTAGAATTGATTCTTAAAAATTATCCTTTCCAAATTATCATTTTCCTCCAATTTACAAAAAGGATGGGAGAAGACTGGCTTCATTCAGTTTTAAGACTATGACTGTGTGTCTCAAAGAGGTGAACTGACTTGCCTGATGTCACACAGCAAATTAGCTGGGACTACAAATCAGGTCATGTGACTCCTAAACCAGGCTTCTTACTGATGATGCCTTGTTTGGCCCAAACCTTAGCATTGGTAAGTATGTGAGTTCCTACCACATGTCCAACCAGGGGCCAAGTTCTGCTTGAATACAAAGGAGGTAAAAGTACAACTCCCTCCCAGGAGCTAATAGTGTGGCCAAGAACATAAAACTAACATCACCAAACGATATGGGGAAATCCAAAATCATGGGTATTTAACTACAAAAGGTATAGTTTGGGCTTGGCTGTGAAGTAGAATTTCGTGGGGGTGGGGGTCCATTACAATGAGAGATGACAGTCTTATCTGAGACCTAGAAATCTCCAATTTTAACAGACTTCCCCAGTGATACTGGAGCACAGTTTACACTGAGAACCATAAGAGCAGCAGAAGATAAAGCTTCCCATGATGCAAAGCAACATTTATCAACAAAAAGAAAAGTAAAATACTCTATGGAAAAGTTTATGGACTTTTCCCAAGGAAGGCCCTGAGACTAGGATGTTAGCTCTATCTACACAGGCTCGCTTTGCTTTGTTCACAGCTGTATCCCTAGTACCTAAACAGTGCCTGTCACATTTAAGAGCTCAATAAATGTTGAATGAATGGATGGATGGATGAGTAGTCTACAGTCAAACCCCAAAAGTTCCTTGAGAGATAAAAGTCCCTCTCAGCCCACCCACATACTACTTTATGTAGCCCATGATTGTTTGACTCAGTTGTTGTAAAAATAATTACAGCAAAATGTCACTCACCTCTAAAGGATCAAAAGAACACAAAAGATGGAAATAGGCACTAATCGTGGGTAACTATAGCAAGGTGGGATGAGCACTAGACTTGTAGTCAGAAAAAACTGGGTTCACCCCAGATCTGCTACTTCTCAACTGTGTGACTAGAGACAAACCATTCAACTTCCTGATTTCATCAACAATGATAATTGTTAACATTGGCTGAAGCCTTCCTGTGAACCAGACATACATGTTTCTTCCTTAAAAGAAGAAACTGTGAGGAAACTGAGCTTTAAGGGATATATCCAAGGTCATACAATGACTAAAACCAGAATGGAAAACCAAGCTGACTCCAGAGTCCATCCACCTAACCAAAACACTCGTATTTTCTCTATAGAACAAGAGTACTTATTTCTTCAGGTGGTTGTTTAATGGGTTAAAATAAATAAATAAATAAACCAGAGGCATTTACTGACCTTTCATTGAAACCAAAGTAGACAGGACCTGGCACTGTGGCTGCTTCTCAAAGCGTCAAAGTCACTGGCAGAACTAGGGGAAAGGACCACCACACCACTGTGATGTTGTGACTATACTTTTATACTTACAAAAGCCTGCCTTGTACATACTCTATTCCTACGTACCAACATATGAAAGTAGGAAGAGCATATTATTATTCCAATATTACAGAAGGGAACACTAGCTCAGAGCAGTTAGGAGACTGGGCATCATCACACAATGAATTATCTACAAAATGGGCATTAAATCCCCAGAATCCAAGCCCCTTGACTCTACCTGGCTGTACCATAGATGGGACGCCCATCTGGATAATTGTTCAGTGTGGCTGCCAGCCCAATACGAAGAGAACCAGTTTGCCTACAAGGGAGAGTAGCTAATGTCCTCATCTCTCCTTGGAGTGGAATCTCCCATCACCTCCCATGTGCAGCCTCCATTGTAGGGCAAGACCTACTTGGCCAGAAGCCCTGGACATTGATGCTGTCTGGGGTGGGAGGGGCAGGGATGGAGAGGTAGAATAAACTCACAGCTATGAGAAACCTGCCTTGGCATGAGATTAAGAGCAGAGCTTCCTGGAAACAACCAACTAGCCCTCACCATGCTATTTCCATCCCCAGGGTCTCAGGGGCTCCTCTCAAGCACTTGATTTTATTGATGCCATCATCCTCTGGTGACCGTGGTCTCATGTATTCCAAACAATGCACATCTAGTAAATTACCACCTCTCCCCCACCCCCTTTCTCTCTCTCTTTACAGACTGATCCAGAACACCAAAAATCTGGTATACATTGAGCCTGGAGCATTTATAAATCTCCCCCGGTTAAAATACCTGTGAGAAATTTTCCTTTTTAAGCAATTGGGGAGGGGAAGATGGGCATCTGATGGAAATCAAAGCACTTAAAGGTTGGAAAGAATTCTTTTAACCATACACTTAGAATTATTTGCTTGTCCATCTTCAGCTTGCTGATTTAATGAGCATTTCTTGTCAGCCACTATACTGGATGCTTTCAAATACCTGTAAGTGGTCCCCAACATTTTCTCTGTTCCAAACACCTGAGAAGACTACCGCCTCTTTACAGTGATTTCCCAAGGTAGTGATGGGAATGGGGGGTCATGAGCCTTTGGAAAGTGTAAAACAGAATCTCTAAGGTGAGGTGGTGATGTGGACAGACCATAGATGAAAGTGGGAGAGGCAATTCTGATTTGTCCCCCATCTCTGGTTCAGAATTAGTGATCTCCTTTACCTTATTTCTTCATTGATTAAGTGAAAACTCTTTAAGTATTGCATTCAGGTAACCACTGTACCATATAAACAAAATCATTATTTTCTAGTTCCCATTAAATCTGATTAAGACCACAAGTTAGAATTATAAGTTGAGTACACTTAGCCCTGCAGATTCATTGCCTTGCCACCAACACCAAAATTCATGAAATTTGATACAATCTATACTTATCCCTATGAATCTTCTCACATATCAAGTAATCACTTATTCACACAGAAATATTTAAATCCCTCTAACACAGATGTCCTCTCTCTCTTCTTCCTGCTAAATTAAATTCATAAAATTCCAGAGGCTACAAAGTCCATAACCCCCTCCACCTCCAAGAAAGAAAGAAAGGAAGGAAAAAGAGAGAGAGAGAGAGAAGAGAAGAGAAGAGAAGAGAAGAGAAGAGAAGAGAAGAGAAGAAAAGAAAAGAAAAAAGAAACAGAAGGAGATGGAAGTGGGGATGGACATCTTCTCTCTGGTGTTCCATGTTATACGTGCAGACTTGCTCCGGGGCCCCTGGAGGAGCTGCTGCTGGGTGATTCTTAAACCAGCTGTTCTGCTTTTCCAAACCTTCAAGGGGTCTACAGTACGTGTAAGGATCTCTGCAGTAACAACTTTGGAAAAACATAAGAAAATTCCAGAACCCAGTTTGATAATCGCAGCCCCTTTTTATCTAAGAATTGTTGTCTTTATTGAATAGCATTTCACCCCCCAAAAAGCCCACACTGCTATCACCAGCCACATACAGGACAAGGATTCAGTCTGATCTGGGGTAACAAGCGAGGAGAAACAAAGAGAGTCATAAGAGACATGTGGCTTCCTTTCGGTGTCACCAGCATGCCAGGCAGTTCATGGCAGTTGTCCACAGTCCATTACCAGTGAACTTAAAGCTCGACTGAGGGAAATCCAAATACCTGGACTCCTCTAAAGGCATGCCATTCTTGTGTAATAAAAGAGCCTTCCATTTAACCCACCGCTAGAGTCTCTCTCTTCTCTGAAGTTTAAATAAAAGGTGGGAGGAAAAGCAGAGGAGCCTTGAGTAGCTCAAATAACCAAAAGCATGATTAATGATTTCAGTGAGATACAAGGAAGAACTTCCTGAATTGCAGGATAGCTAAATAGAGGGAATTTTTTTAATGATGAGGGGATGTGGATTCCTTACATGGAGATTAAGCTTCCTGAAGTGTTTGAGTTAAAACTTGTTCCGGAGTAGAAGGATGCTTTCTAGAGCTATCTATCAAGAGCATGGTGTAAACTAATTACCCAAAGGAAAGCTGAATGCAGTAGGCACTACAGGAAAATGCAGTTGATGTGATAGGAAAACACAGGCTGGAAAAATAAACATAAGTGAAAAAGACCTGAAAGTTTGGTCCCAGCCCCTAGATCTTTAAACACAAATCATTATAGCAACTTCTCCCGTAATGTTAGAGGCTTTTAATTCTCATAATCTTCAACAGCTGGAAGTGTGACTGATAAAGCCAAACTCAATATTTTTTAAATTTAGTATGAAAATAGTATGTGCAAAATGCCTTTCTACTGTTCTTATTTTTATGCCTTAACACTAATCACATTCACTCACTCTCTGCCCACATCTCCACCCTGTCCCAAATCACAGGAGCATCTGTAACACAGGCGTCCGAAAGCTTCCAGATGTTACGAAGATCTTCTCCTCTGAATTTAATTTCATTCTGTAAGTACCCGACTGATTCCTATGCATAGCAGTTATGCTATTTGCAGCTGAAATTTGGAAAGTAAATATTTCTCATTTCATTCCTCAAGGGAAATTTGTGATAACTTACACATCACCACCATACCAGGAAATGCTTTTCAAGGGATGAATAACGAATCCATAACACTGTGAGTAAACCCTCCAATTCACATCCTGCCACACGGCCTCCTGCTATTCTCACTTCTAGCTTAAGGTGAGCTTTTTCTCATCGTTTACCATGTCCCTCACTCACTGGTGACATTCTTTTTTACCTAAAGTGGCCAAGGGTGAGAGGAGTTGTGTAGGATTCAAAGCTGGGTCATATGCTCACATGACAACAAACCAATGCATTCAATATAAAACTAATAACGTGGGCCCTGAGGATTTACAGTGACCAATTTCCAACTGATGAAGCTGTTCATTGTATCAATGGAATGCCTTGAAGCTGGAAAGAGACAGCCTGGAAGGGAGCAGCTGCCCTGGGTAAAAGAGAGCACAGGAATTTCAAGTTTCAACTGAGAAGAGTTTGAAAGGTTATTCTCCACGTAGAATGGATCAATGGAACCTGCTCTCCCTTGCTCTCGCTTTCTCTCCCTGATTTTTCACCTTCCTCTTGGAAGCCCCTGACTTTGTTCTGAAGCAACACAATCAGTTGCTTCCATTTCCTAGATCCCTTAATACTTGAAAATAATGTCTTTTTTTTTACCATCACTCATCAGGTTACCAGGCCCAAGGCCCTATCCATTTCATGGTCTTTCCTCAGGTCCTGCTATTCAAACCATGATTCATAGTCTAACATCTACAGTATCTTCTGAGAGCTGGTTAGAAATACAGACTGAGGCCCATCCCAGACCTACTGACTCAGAATCTGCATTTTTGCAAGATCACGAGTGATTCACATGGACATTAAAGTTCAAGAAACATTGTACTAAGATAACCCAAATCATTGTCTTCACTGTACACCTGCCTTACTTCCTTCCCTCTGGGATACCTGCTATCTCCACACGGGCCACCTTCTTCTGACCTATCATTGAGAAGCAGCATCTTGGGCACCATGTCTCATTTATATCCAAAGCCCATTGACCCATTTTCAATTCTGCTCCACATATCCATATCTCTCTGCTTTTGTTGCAGCCCATGGCAGGATCATGATGAGGCAGTAAATAAGCTTGCCCTTAGAGAAAGAAAGACAAAGCATGGGTTAGATGACCCTAAAATGAGGACTTTCTTTTATATCAATGGATTCTAAAAATTGGTATCAATGGTATACTGCATTTGTATGATACTTTTATTTGTGTAGGTATAATCCAATACATAATTGTCATGTTACAAAGTTGTGACCAGTGTAGCCACAGCTCAAAGTATTGAAACCAAAAGAATACAGAGCAGCAAACAAAAAATTTCAAAATGATTCAAATTCTTTACTTGCAACTCTTAAACACCAGGAAGGAGACCACAGATTCTAGGAAAACTTCTTCACAGTCATTCTACTCCTCCACTTCTCTCATATATTACAGCTCTTCTGGATGTTTATAAAGTGTTTCTGACTCACTGTTACATATGGATCTGCAACTTCTCATCCATCATGTCTCCTGTCAGAAACACGGTATTTACAAAGCAAACACTAAGTGGAGAGGTCCTGCATACCTTAGGATTTGGGGTCTTCTCATGCCGTTATTGAGAATGCAAAGGACATATAATATGAGATCCATGTCCTTGAGGAGTGCATAATCTCAATGGGGGAAAACACGAAATAACAAAAGAATACTACAAGCCAGTAGATATTCACTGTGAGAGTGTGTGGTACACAGAAATGAGAAGTCCTCTTGAGCTGGAGAAAACAGAGGAGGCTGCTTGGTGGAGCTGGAATGAGTTCGACCTCGTAAAATCAGTGACATCTGTAATATTTATATAGCACTTACTAAATGCCTATACTATTTTTAAGCATTTTTTTAAAACCTCATTTAAGTTTCGCAGCTATCCTATGAGGTAGGGACTCTCAGCCCTATTTTTAGATGAGAAAACCAAGGCACAATTTGCCCAAGGTCAAGATTTAGGCCCAGTCTGGTTCTAGAGACAGGGTTTTTTATTGAGAAAAGGGGAGCGAGTAATCCAAGTGAGGGGAGGGCATGAGCAAAAGCATGGCTGTGGGAAGGAGGAAAAGAGGATGAGGCACATTCACTAGGCATAAGCATCCTGCTTCCAGGACTGGAAATAGGTTTAGATAAATACATTTAGATAAACAGGAGTAGAAGGGACACTGTATTGCAGAGGGTCTTGAATGTTGGGATAAGGGGTGAAAGGCTTAGAGTAACTCTGAAAAACAAACCTAATAACAAGAAACTACCCAATACAGTAGTCCCTAATCAAAAATTACAAATATTCACGATTCCCTAAATGTAAAAATAATCAAGAACCAATAGGTGCTCCTCCCAGGTAAATGTACAGTGATGGGAGTAGAGTGGAATAGGAATGAAAGGGCAGAAGTCTTGGAGGAAGATCAACAAGAACAGGAATGTGAGGATAATCTAATCCATAGGGTTCTACAAGCTCACAAGACGGGGCCACTCCACCAAACTCAAGGAACAGTCAGAGTCCTTTTCACACATATCACATTTCAGCACGTGCACACAAGAGCTACATGGTATTTTTATGTTGGGACCATTCATTTACGTTAGTTACGATGTTAAGGCTAATAGTGCCTACTAGCAGGGCATAACTGTCCCGCCTCTGAAGTTCTTGAGGACTGAGACTCCATCTTTCCCAGAAAGCCCTCGGGGCCATGGTGATTCCATCCTGCTCCTCACTCTCAACCCTTCATCTGGAAGGGGAGCGCTCAGTCATTTGCTTGGCACTTATTCTCAGCTGAACGGGCCGTTTTGTAAGTGAGAGGTCATGTGGAACGCCCTGCTGGGGAAAGGGTATTCCACTTAAAGAGGAAAGCCTTATTTTCTCAGCTATAAAGTCCAGCTCCCTGATCAGAAAATAATAAAAGCAAGCTTTCTCTCTTCATTAGTAGTTTTTAAGATTTTGCTTTTTGTGGAAGCTTTCCTACCCTCCCCCTACCCAAATCTGTACCAACTGTGAGCTCATTTAATGAAAACAAAATACTTCACTTGATGCTGGAGACGCTCAGTGGGACTAATGCTAAAACTGTACATTATACTCTCACGTCCCTTTATAGCCATTTGGATTTTCATTAAAATTCCTCAAGAGGCCACCTTGAAATGTCCCCCATGGGTAAGCAGGATTTGGCTGTTCCACCTTTAAAATATTCTAGCTGGCTAGGCATACCAGTCTCAAAAAGGAAACAACCTTTATTCACCTCTGAACTCCACAAGAAGAAGGAACAATTTTCTAAGACCCTTCAAAGAAAGGATGTCTGGCAAAGGGTGATGAGATTCTAGGCTGCACCTGTGATAAGCAGCAGCAGAGAGACTGCTGAGCATTGAAATAAAAAACCTGGATTCTAGTCCTGGTTCTCCATGTAATCAGTCTCAGTAAAGTCATGCCATGTCTACGGGCCTCCGTATCTGCATGTCCAATGGGATGATTAATACTTCCTTGTGCACATTCAATCACATTATATCAACTACACTGCACCACCACAATGAAAAGCTAACATTCAGCAAACCCGTTGTATTAGAACATCCTGAATACACTGTGTCACATCATCTCATTTTAAATATTTTTATTCTAAAAAGTTTAACTGGTAACTGCAGTCACTCTCCATTTGTCTTTCCACTGACAAATAGGAAGCACAGTACTATGAACTCCCACACACACCATACATAGACTCACCTACTATTAAGAGCTTGTCACGCCTACTCCATCTCTATATACATAAGTATATACACAAAATTCCCTTTGCCAAACCACCCAAAAGCAGTTTATAGACATTGTGACACTTCATACCTAAATATTTCAGCATGTACTCATATCTCCCCAAAACAGGGACATCCTACATAACTACAACACCATTACAACTAAGAAAATCAACATGAATTTGATGATATTACCCAACCTACTGTCCATAGACAAATGAAAATGTCATTTATACAATTTTTTTAAATTCAGAATCCAATTGAAGCTTATGCATTGCATTTTTGTTATGTCCCAGCCCTCCCAACTTCACCTCCCACCCCACCTCCCAAGAACTGCCCCCCTGCCTTGCTCTGTTCTGTATGGCACTGGGTATTTTGAAGGATCCAGGCCAGTTCTCTGGATTCATCTGATTATACTGTCATGACTAGATTCAAGTCAACATTTCTGCAGGAACTCTGCAAAGTTGTGTCTCTCCCACTGCATCAAACCAGGAGGCAATAGGCACATCATGTCACACTGCCCCATTCTTTGGCCAGGAGGTTAAGACAGTGACTGACCTATTCATTGTAAGGATGCATGTTTCCCTTTGTCATTATAAGTAAATCATGGTGGGAAAATTTGAGTTTGTGTGACAATCACTTGGCCAACAACCTTTCATCCAATGGTTTCAGCATCTCTTGATTATTCATTTATTACATAAGGACTTACAAAATGATCATTTTGAAATCTACCATTCCTCTACATTTATTAGCCAGCACTCTTCTGTAAAAAAGAGGGTTCCTTTTTTTCCCCTCTCTCTCTCTTTAAGGAATACTATGGAACATGGATTATTCAAAATTTTTATTCAGTATATTATAATCCATTGCTGTCTTCATTCTTTAAACACCTGTCACCTTTTTATTATGACATACGAAGTTGGACAATTAACTTTGCAAACTCATCCTAGAAAAAGTGCTACATACCTCATTGCTGAATATCACCACAGTCACCTTCAAAGTGCTCCCCTTGGGAAGCTGTGCACCATTGCCAGCGCCTAGTCCACCCTTCAAAGCAATTTTGGAATTCTTTTTCTGGAATGGTCATCAGAGTTTTTTTCATCCCCAAAATCTAACAAGCTCGCAAACTTGCCACCATGCACTTACGTTGGCAGCACTGTACAAACAATTCAGTAAGGTGTCATAACCTTGGCAAGGTGTCATAATCTTACCGAGTCATTTGTACAGTGCTTCCAATACAAGCTCATGGTAGCAAGTTTGCCAACTTAACTGTCAGATTTTGGGGACAATGACAGCTCTGATGGTCATTCCAGAAAAAGAGTTCCAAAGTCGCTTTGAAGGGTGAACAAGGTGCTGGCACTGGTGCATAGCTTCCCAAGGGGAGTACTTTGAAGGTGACCATAGTGATATTCAGCACTGAGGTATGTAGCACTTTTTCCAGGTTGAGTTCACAAAACTAACTGCCCAACCTCCTATGGTTAAGTTATATAAGTTGACATGAACTTGGCTGAAGCGGACGGAGACAGGTGAAAAGCAGGAGGCATACCCAAATCAGAGAGAGGGATCCCTTGCCATAGAGACATGAGCCCCATGGCAATGGGGGAATACTAATGAACATTCAAAACTAGACTCATGGCAGCATAGAGTAGTGACAGGTGACGGTTACGCATACAACCGCTGCCAGGGCATCCACTAGAAAAGTGTTTTTACACATAAGGAATTATTCAGAGATAAAAGGACTTCAGCTAAGTACCACATGGAGAAGACAGTAGTGAATTTAGGGTCCCTCTTCTTTAGGATGGTGTTTGTATAGTTGTTTGATAAATTTGCTTAGAGATATACCACCACAGGGCATGTCTTCCAAAATAGTATGCTTTGCCCTTCAGCACTGGGGGCCACTTTTTGAGACCCTGAGGGTCTGTCAACATAAATTAAGCTTTCTGCTTTGAAATCATCCAAAAACTAGGTGGCTACATGATCTAAGAGGGAACTATGGCAGAATGTAAATATAACCCAAGAAATGCTTTTAGAGCCCCAGGAATATTTGGAATTTGTTATAAGGCAGCATTCAGAATTAGAGTATCATCAGTGGTTAAGTTCTAAAGCCTAAATCTTATTTTGAATACAAAGGTACCATTCTCTCTGTTTGAATCACAATTACTGACATTTGAATAGAGAACCCAGACAATGCTTTAAAGTAAGGTGCTATGATAGAGAAGGAGGAAAACTCATTTCTGCGCCTGTGACAGCATCCTCATGGCAAAGGAAGCCCTTCTCATTTAATTCTGACACCATGATGTTTTGGGGAAAAGTTACCTTAAGTGACTCTCCATATGTTTTAAAGGGCACAACACACTGTGCAGGCCTGACAACATGAGGTCTTCCCACTTGCATTTGTAATTTCTCCAGAGTAAGGTAACTATTCTTTTAATCAAAACAACACAGTGCATTCTATTGTGTGAGTCCAGTAAGAACGGAGACAAAGAGCAGCAACTGAAAAGGAAACAATGAGCTGTGTTTTCTGGAAAGCTGGCACAATCAGGACCCAAGCTATTTAAAAAAAAAGGATATGAAAGATGTCCAAATACAAAAATGTCAATGACGGCAACACAGATGGTTGAGGACTTTCAGAGAGTGAGTACATTTGGGGCAGCCCGGGCCACTAAGCTGACCTGCTCCCCCCAGGAACGGAAGGGGCCCTGCCCAGTGGACTTCACTTACATGGGTTGCCAAATTTCACCGAAATTCTGTCCAGAGCGCAGAAAGGAAGACCGGTTCCTTGCTCTGATCAGAGAGCTAGAGGCCACTGCCAAATATGAACAACACATAAAGTACTTACTATGTTCTGGAACCTACTTCTAAGTGTTTAACACATGTTTACTGTTTTAATCCTCACAACAGCCTTTGAGATCAATACTATTTATTATCATCCCCATTTTCAGATTAAGCAATTGAGACACAGAGATGTTGAGTCATTTGCTCAAAGTAACTCAGTTCATGAGTAGCAGACTGGGATTCAAGCCCAGGCAGTTGGGCTCAGGGCTTTCAGACTTAACTACAAGGTAGCACTTAGACCAATGGCATTGTAGGCCCCACAAAAAAGTACAAAAACCTAGTATGTGTCAAAACCAGGGTCAGGACAGCACCTTTCAGTGATGGGGAATGGCATCCAGACAACTGCTAGATCTGCTTGGCCAAAACCAGAGCAGGGGCTACTTTTTCTTGATGCACTGCACACATAGATAGCTTCATCACATAAAAGGCAGAGAAAGCAGGAAGAGGACTGACTAGACTCTGACTCAATTCTGACCAGTGAACCATTGATCTGCATGCTGGAAATGAGTGCTGCATCGTCTTATAACATATACCCTAGGGCAAGGGGTCCCAAAGTGGCATGCCCAAGGCTCACTTGGGAGAGCTTGTTATAAAGTGCATGTTCCTAGATGTCACTACCAGTCTGATTCTATAGGTCTGTGGGGCACCTGGTCAGTAGGTCTGAGTCTGCAGTTTTGGCAAGCAGTTCCAGGTGATTCTGATCCAGTGGATGGAGGAGAATGCTTTGACAAACACTGGCCTAGATGCTTAGGAAATCCAATTTCAAAGAAGTTCAGAGAAAAGACAGGTATGACTCCTTCATCTACAAAAGAATGCTATAAAGGAATTTGCCCCACCCAATGACAAAATACTGCCAAAGAATAATATTCTAAGTGTTAAAAAAAAAAAAAAAAAAAAAGCATTCCAGTGGGACTGAGTGCTAAGGAGGCGAGAAGGTTGTATGTAATTATGCAAGAAACAGATATAAACCAAGTGCCGATTGCCTCAGATTCTACACTATAAATGAGGGCGGGAAATTACCGAAAAACAGCATCCAATAATCCCATAACATGTGAACCTTTAAACTCAGAAGAATTCCAGAAGAAAGCTCACGAAAGCAGGGGATGTCAAGGAAGGTTCATCCTCCCACTGGGGCAAGGCTACTGCTCCACTCAGCCTAACAGCTGAGCTGGGTAGCAGACATTATGAGAGCTGGGGTTTTATGAAATGAATTAAACATTCTCCCCTGCTCTCTGAACTCAATCTAATAAGGAGACTGTATTTTCTGAATTACAGTGTTCAAATATCACACTTCAACATGAGTCCCACTTCTATTTATTCATACGCTGCTTTGTCTCAGGTGTGCTCTGGGCTGATGGAAAGAAACCACACACACATAGCATGCATACAAACATATTACATACATGCCTACTACACATATACACACATACCACAAGATGACTTTCTATACTTGTTTTATTGAACAAAGGCTGTGCTCCACACAGACAGTAGCCATGTGGAGCAGGAGCAGGTGGAGAATGTGTCCAAACTGTTTCTCAAGTCACACCCCCAGTCGTGCCTAACATGGTCATTCAGCTACCAGCAACCCTGTATAGGGAGATGCTAGGGTCTTGCCAGATACACATACAGAACTTTGATTTTATATTTTATGACAGCCCTTTCTCACTTGAATCTTACATCATTGTTCATGAAGAACTTGGACATGGCAGACGTGTATGTAGATACATAGATGTATACATACACATGTATATAACATACACAAATGGTAGAACGAAATATCATACCCAGTACTACCCTAAATATATGCAACATACTCTAATATTTTCCAATCTGTTCTATTTGATTTTTTAAAACACTGATTGCACCCAACTAAATTAGTTTCACTATAATGGGTCTTAAAGAACTTTTTACAGACATTGAAATTTCCTTGATTGTGGGGCCAGATACGGCATCGTCAAAGTCACATAATCATGCACAAAAAGGAGCGCTAACTCAGAACCTTCCTCTGCCCTTGGTTTTCAGCAGCCCAGACAGCCTGTATGCCCACACAGGCCTGCAGAACCAGAGGCAAGATCTGAGTGTTAATCAGACAGCTGTGGCCTCAAATCCCAGTCCTGCCACTGCTTTCTTGGTCTTAAGCAAGCTACACAACAACACTGAAGCATAGGTTTCTTATGAGGACAATGGAAATGACAACAAAGATTAAACCATAAAATATATGCAGAATGGCTGCTCAAGTATCTGGTCCTTAATAAACACTTAAAATTGGTGGTGGTGATCATGGTGGAGGTAGCTGCAAGCTGGAGCACAAAAAATAGCTTCATTTCACTGGGCCCTTAGGATCTAAAATGTTAGAGAAACAGAGCTAGATATTGTGAATGCCACTAATTTTCTTAGTAATAAATGTCACAGGAGAAAGAATGTATGATTCCTAACTATGTTTCTTTCATTCCTAAACCCTCTCTCTGCCCTCTTCAGCAAATTATATGGAAATGGATTTGAAGACATACAAAGTCATGCGTTCAACGGGACGATGCTGATTTCCCTGTAAGTATGCTTATTTCCTTATTTCCCCAGCTCATGAATAAAAATGAAATATTATTCTGGCTACCAGATCACACTCAATCTTCTGCAACTAACTCAGGACAAAAATAAACTTTCGAGTGGCTAGTCCTCAATGTTTCATGCATGTTACTAGGCAACTGGCTGGCTGGAAACCCCAGAGTACCCTGATTTCAAAGAGAGATGCAGCCTAGATACATTGAAGTTGACAGTTTGCTGAAATATTCAACACCCGACTTTAGGCTCCTCCGTCTCACAGCCTGCCTCTCTAGCCCCCTTGCTCAAGATGAGGGTGTGTTAGAAGCAGCACAATTTCAGACAAGAAATTCTTCCCCTTGGCCCCACTGCAGAGAAATTGGGTAACACCATTTACCAGCTAATCAGTCACGACAGACCCACTCAGGGTCCCATCTCCCTTTGGCTAAAGGGTAGGTTGCCCATTTTCTACAGGGTAAGGGAGCCTTGCATTTTCGCCACACCCCGTTTCAATCACCAGTGTTAACAGCCTTTAACTCAAGGGAAGCATCCCAACTGTTTACTTCATTGTTCTCAAGCTGTCTTTCTTTCTATGGTTCCTTTCCTACAAGGGTGGTTCATTCACAAAGCTTCTGGAGCAAGGGCTGTTTGAATCATAACAGGTACAAGGTGAAGCGATGACCACACTACAGTTGTGTATAATAAAAACTAAGAGCACAGGAAAAGCCCAACTAAAGCCAAAATTAAGAAAAACAACAAACAAAAGGGCTTTTATAATGAATAGGTCATTTAAACCACAATCTATACCAGTGCTTCCCAAATTTAAACACATTAGAATAACATGGAGAATGTTAAAACAGATTCCCAGTGCTCAGCCCCAGAGATTTTTATTCAATGGGTCTAGGGTAAGGATTGAGAATTTGCAATTTTAACAAGCTCCCAGGAGATGCTGATGCTGCCAGTCTGAAGTTCAGTAGCATAAGTTTAAACAATATACAGTAGATTCTCCATTAACCGGAACTCAAGCAACTGGGAAAATCTCAAACAACCAGGAAAAAAAAAATTTGCCAGTTGCTTGAGTTCCAGTTAGTGGAGATTCTACTTAATTTATCTGGCATCTATCAATCTCCATAGGTGCTGATTAACTGACAATCTACTGTACTATTAACTATAGATACTAACCAAAGACCCTATTATATAAATACCATGCTATACAGCTTAGTGACTAAGAGAACAAATCTAAGAGTCACTGACTGGGACTCTCTCCAATCCCACTATTTATCAGCTACCTTAAGGAAGTTACTTAACCTAAGCCACAGTGTTCTCATTCATAAAATGGAGCCACTAATAGGCTTGAAAAGGTCTGTTTTGTGTCCTCAGTACTTGTCACAGAGTAGGTGCTCATTTGGTACATATTAACATTACATAGTTAATTAATTATGCAGGAATAAATGATAATTAAATGATATTATTTTTTATGCTTTTAGCAGGTCCAGCACATACTAAGAAATGGTAGCTTTTTAAAAGTTGTGCTCCCTAGCCCCATAATAAAGTAAAATTTCCCTCATTTTCTTGTTGACTTGAATTCAATGAGGGGTTTACTCTTATCAACTGAATCTGTTTTAGCCAAATTTAAATCAGAGGCATATCCTCTCATGGCATAGTACTCTCATATGCCTCATTCCATTGTTCATTCACCAAGTGGTTGCCAAGCATCAGCTGTGTTTGAAAGAGCCTGCTATATTTTAAGTGGAAATGAACCCCGTAAGAGCTTACAGACTAGGAAGAAGCATCTCTAAATGGTACATAAACTGTACACTAAGTAGTAACTAAAACAGAAGACAAAGCACAACACCTACCCTGAGAGAGGGGCAATCCTCTGGGATTTCTAAAGCAGAAGAGAAGAAAATCAGAGACAGTGTAGGCAAAGGTAGAAGGAAATGCATTCTGGGTAAAGGACGACAAAGAATGGCCCAGTGGAGGAAGTGGAGGAAGCCTAGAACAGCAAATAGTACCTTTTGGAAACTTGTCGTTGTGGACTAGGGACAAAGCAGGAAGGACCTTAACTGCCAGAGTAAGGAATTTGGACTCTCTTCTGTAGAAAATGAGAACTGTTTCAAGTTCTGGGATAGGAAGTGTGAGAGTGGTGCTTTAAAAAGGTTCATGGCTTAGCAGGGACCACAAAGGATTGGTAAGGGCAGTTCAGAACTAGACACAAGCATCGGGGTTATCTGAGTAGAAGGGGCAGCTGAAGTCCTCTGTGCATGGGGACACCTAGACAAGGGGGAAAAGCAAGAGGACTGAATATATGATAAAAAATGAGGACCAGAAATAAAAGGAAAAACAGTGGAGTACCTCATTGGGAGATCAGGGCAAACAGGACTCCAGGAGGACAGCCTTGGTAGCAGTGTCTCAGCTGCTTCAGCGACTCCAAATGGGTAGAGACTTCGAAAAGTCCAGTTAGGAAAAAAAAAAAAATCCAATTAGTCAATATTCCCTATCCCCAAACCTCAACATTGCAAGAAAGAGGAAACCAATAACACAAATCAATTTCATTCATTTATTCATTTAACAAACGTTTAGTAAGCATCACCAATATATTAGGCACTATGGTAAGTGCTGGGTCTGCAATGGTAGTGTAGAAACAGTCCCTGCCCTCATGAAGTTTCGGTTCTAGCAAAAGAGACAAACAAAAAGGCAAACAAATAAATTAATTCATTGCAGGTAGTGATACATGCTATGAAGGAAATAACCCATCACTGAGATCTGCGAGAGTACAGGAAGGTGACTTTAGGTTAGGTGCTCAGGGACAGCCTCCCAGAGGATATGATATTTAGGCTGAACCTAAAAGAGGACAAGGAGTTCGCCATGGCAATCATGAGAGGAAGTGTGTTACAGGAAGAAGGTGCAGCACGTGCAAAGGTCCTGAATTGGGAACGGAAAGAAGTGGACAAACTCCAGGAACTGAGAGGAGGCCAGCATGGGGAAGACTGGTGGAAGATCAACCTGGAGTGGAGCAGGAGCGAATCATGTGGAACTGAGGGCCGTGGACGGGAGTCTGAGTTCTCTTCTGAGGACAAGGAGACCCACTGAAAGATGTGAGCATGGAAGGAGTTTTCAAAACTGGCAAGCAGAATTTCCAAACTCTACGTTCAGCCTAGTGTCTGACACCATCCTCCTAAGTTGGCCTGTCCAGAGTTGTTCAGAACAATGAGACAAAGCTCTACAAAGTTCTCAGGCACACTACTTACTAAAGCAGGACACAGTGGAGAGGAGCAGCACCAAAAGGCTGTGCTCAGACACCTCCCAGGGGCCGAGAGTCAGTCCCTGTCATTCCCATAGCACCCCAGGTAGGAAAGCTTGGGGTGGAAGTTAGGGGTCCTCCCACTCTGCTCCAGAAGGTCACCCTACCTGTGCTTCTCACACCTGGAGGACCATGTCTCTTGGGAGAGGTCCCAAAAGTGACCCCCACCCCAGGAAAATGTGGTAGACAAATTTGATTTATCTTTGACCAAGTTACATAATTCAGAGTTATCAGGATACAGAAAGATCTGAGTTTTAATAAAACCTACAAAATGCTGTCGTGAAATCTGAAACGTTAATTTCACCTGGCTGACAGGAGGATTATTTGCTCACAGAGCTCAGTTTCAATGATTTATGACCATAACCGAACATAATTAAAACAAACCAAATCAGGTAGAAGAGCCGTGGAGGCTCAGGAAGGAAAATTTCTTTAGATTTAGATTTTAAACAGCAATTGACTCTGACAACCTCATCTCTTTGAAAGTGGAAATACAGCCAGGGGGTGGGACGATGTGAGGCTGATAGGTGCATTCTGATGAAAGGGCTGAGGGATTCCAAGGAGAATGCTTAGTAGAAGCACAAAGAAAACAGCCACCCAGGGAGGGAGATGCAGGGGCTCCTGCCATTTCTAAAGGGCAGGCATGATATGGAGACGCACAGGAAGACACTGAAGATGTAAGTCTACGAGACAGGCAGGTAATTACCTGCTGGGGAGGGGACATTCGTGTTGGTGTGTCTGCTTTGCCATGTAACACTGTAACACTGGTGCAGAAGAATGATGTTCCCATGTTCAAAACCCTCATACCGACGACAGATACATACTATGCCCACGGCCCAGGGTTTCCAGAATGTTGAGTCACCACCCTTCTCTTACAGGAAGAAGTGCTGAAAAGAAGGCTGGCAAGCCTGAACCCAGGGACTTCTCTCCCAGCTCCCTTGTCCACCCAGAGAAGGGCCTGTGCTTGGGGACAGCAGTCAGCCCCAGATATGAGGCTGCCCTGCAGGCTCGAGCTGAGCTATTCCTGAGCAGTTCGCCCTGCGCTGCTCTGAGCTAAAGGAACAGAAGCCCTCAGGTAGCCACTGCCACAGCAGCTTCTGGCTTCTCTCACAGCCGTGTGAGCAGTGGCCCTCGACACTTTTGTTTCCACAATGCGCACTCCTGGTGATGAGCGCACACACAGCACAGACCTGCAGGGCACCCAGGGGCGGGGACAGTTTTCTACACCTGCAGTACGTCCTCCCCTCTCTCACCCACCAAGAAATGCATATGTGAAAAAGAGTGCCATGAACGTGTTGAGGGGTGACTCTGAATGGACCCTGCTTTTTCTTTTTAAGTAGCAAACCTGAGGATATCAGTATTAACACACTCAGACCTCCAAGGCCAGGACAGCTGGGAGCCTTGGTACAGGGCAGGCTGCACTTCCACCCCTCCGCCTTGACCACTGCAACAGCATTTTCGTCCTTGCCCGGCTGCCTGACAGTAAAATCCCTTAGCTCTAGGACAGGAAGGATGAGTACTTTAAGTTGTAGGACAAAGGGTGCCAACAAGTACGGGGAAATCACAGAGGAAAGAAAAGAGGGGCCAAACACATACTCCAGCAAGTTCATAATCTCACCAAGCACTAGCATGTCCTTTTCTACTTCACCAGCACTTCCCGTGTGCCCTCTAACCCTGAGCACCACGCACAGACACTAAATGCGTGTGTACGCAGCTCTGACGGGTTACACAGGGGGTGCAAACTCTACTAAGGACACTGTCCTTCCCCACAGGGAACTAAAGGACAATGCACACCTGGAGAAGATGCACAATGGAGCCTTCTGGGGGGCCACGGGGCCTAGCATCTTGTGAGTACAGTGGTGCAGCGTCGTCTCCCCCCAGTGTACCCCAACACGCCTGCTTAGGATGTCCAGCCACATCATCCCCAGCCTGGCTAGAGGGGCATCAGCCCCAGTGTGTGAAAGGGCTGCCACGACAAAGCACCACAAATTGCGGGGGGTAGGGGGGACAACAGAAGTGTATTGTCTCCCAGTTCTGGAGGCTAGAAGTCTGAGATCGAGGTGTCCGCAGGGTTGGTTCCTTCTGAGGGCTGTGAGGGAAGGATCTGCCCTGGGTCTCTCTTCTTGCTCCTGGTTTATTCTTGTGGCAGTGTAACTCCCATCTCCACATAGTGTGTGTGTGTGTGTGTGTGTGTGTGTGTGTGTGTGTCCAATTTTTCCTCTTTTTATAAGAATACCAGTCATACTGGATGAAGTCCCATCCTAACAAGCTCATTTTCGATTACCTCTGTAAAGACCCTCTTTCCAAATTAGGTCACATTCTGAGGTACTGGGGGTTAAGCCTTCCATATGTGAATCTGGAGACACACAATTCAACCTATAACACTAAATATGGAGGGCCACCTCGTGTGCTGACAGAGGGGTGGCTGCTCACTCTGGCATTCCAAAGCTGGAGATCTGACTTGCCCTGGCGTTTGGCTGGACAGCGCTGAGCTGCTGTGAGTCAGGCGCTCTGAGGGTACAAGAAGCGGCGCCAAGTTCCCTCAATTATGGGAGTTTAGTGTAAGGACATGTGGGAAAAGTAAAAGGAACAGGAAATTGAATCAGTCGTCTCCTGACAAAAATCTTGGGAAGCCTGAAAGATCACACAGGAAACAATGGCAGCTGTAGTCAGGCTTCAGGGAGAAATGCAACAGCATTCCCAACACTGCAGCTCTAATACAGGGTGACCTCCTCACCCCTCCACAGATGCGCAGGTCCAATACTCTGATACTCCATAGTACGCTGTTATTCGTGCATTCAACAAGCATTGATTGAGCACATCTAGTATGCCAGGCACTGTGCTGGAGAGACTGCAGTACCCAAACAGCTCTGGTCCTTGCCCTTAGAGATCACAGTCATGTAGAGGAAACAATAAATGGTCAAGGCAAAAAGCAGGCATGTAATTTCTAAACAAGAAAAATGCTAGACAGTGAGCAGAAGCATGGGAGTAGACCAATAGAATCAAATATGTAAATAAAATATGCAGTGTGTCAGATGGTGTTGGTTGTAGGAAGATTTAATTGGTTTGGGGGAAAGGAGTTCTAGGGAGGGGGAGTCGCCATTTTAAAGAGAATGGTCACAAATAACTCTCCTGGAAAAAATATGTCATTTAAGCAAATGCCTGAAAGAAGTACAGAGCAAGTTACCTGAATTTCAGCAGGAAGAGCATTCCAAGCAGCAGGAACAGCAAAAGCAAAGGACCTGAGGTCGGAACTTGCCTTGCACATTAAAGAACAGAAAGGAGGCCAGTGTGACAGAGTGAGGAAAGAGGAGAGTCCTAGGAACTAAGGACAGAGAGGTGGCAGACAGCCAGGTGGTGGAGGGCCTTGTGGCCATTGCAGGGACTTTGCCTGTTCTCTGAGTGAGGTGAAGAGCGTTAGGGTTTTGAGCAGGAGAAGGAATGAACTGATCCAGGTATTCTTTGTATCCTAATTCCTGACAGCCTCAATTCATAATTCTACTTTCTAATTCTGCCTACTTTCTATCTCCCACCATTATAAACCCCAAACTCTTTCTGCTCTTTAGCTCTTGCCATTCCTGACTATTTACTCCCTAACTCCTAGGCATTCTCATCTCTTGCCTGTCTACTTCCTACTCCCACCACTACCAACCCCTGACTCAATCTATTAACAGTTCCTAGCTTCCACCACTGTCAGCTCCTCCTGCCTTCTACTTCCCAATTCCTGTCACCATCCATTCTGACTCCATCTTCTTCCTAACTCCTGCCATTAAAACTCCTGACCTTCTCCACTCCCTAACCTCCACCACTATCAGTCCTAACTCTCTATACTGTCCACTCAGCCTCATGACTTCTGCTTTTTTATGGCTTCCACTGCCTCATGGCTCTTGACATCTTCTTTCTCTGCACTCTCTCAGCTTCTGCACCATACCCTTGGGGTCTCTGTCTGCATGTGGTGTATTTTAAAGTATATCAGACTCAGAATTGTATAGGTTGAGTACTCTCTGGTATAGCACACCCTGTGGGCAGAGCTCTTTATAGCAAGCTGGTGACCTACCTGGCTGGACAACTAAAGAGAGTTGCCTCTGGGTCAGGCATGGGACATGACATAGTAGGGCCACAGGCACCCTGCACAACCATCTGCTTGAAGAGCTGTTCGGTTGGCCTGCTTAGAAATGACTATGTGCACTGTGGGCACCTACATGGTCTTGTGCAGAACAGTGGGACCAGATTTATGTCTCTTGATTCCCAAATTCCTCTTTCCATTATACCCTGTGGATTTAAGTGGTGTCTATAAGCATTCCTTCCACTCACACCCCCAAGGTATTTCCCCCACTGGTCTGTCACTGAGACTGAATCTATAATCAGAGATTCACACACGCACGCATATATGCACGCACACACACACTCACCACCAGGCCTGCAAGGAGTCATGTGCTCAATCCCTAACACATCTGAGATAGTAAAACTATAAAGCAGAATGAGAACACTGGTTACCTAAACCAATAAAGACACAAAAGCAGCAAAAGTCTACAGCCCCTGAGGCAGATTCTCCTGCCTCGACTGTTCCATCAAGGGCCTATACTAGTCTCATTCCAAGCAGTCAAGTTTATCTGTCTATCAATCAGCTATTGATCTCCTCCCCTGTGCTGAGCACTAAGTACTGGGGCAGTTTGCTGGGGTTGGAGGGAGGGCAGGGGCTGTGCGACAGTGAGTTTCAAAGGGCAGCAGCAGCAGCTACTTAGAAAATGGGCAGAATTTTAAAATTTCCAGACTTTTCTTCTCCCTCACATTTCACTTGCCTTGGAGTTTTCTCGAACACTGCCTCAAGTCTAGAAAAACCAAGGAGTTCAGCACCTTGCTTACAAAACCTGAGCTTTCCACACAGTTCTGCTGGCATCACCAAGATTGCTTTCTTTGGACTGACGAATCCAGTTTGCCTTTAGAGAACATGCATACTGCTTCCCAGGTAGATGATGGCTAACACCACACAGCAGCTCTTAATAGCGTAAACAGCTTGCACTTCATGGAAACCTACCCTGCAGGGCTTGATCAATCAAAAACCAAGGCATCTGAAGCCCTGAATATTTCCCCCAAGGGTAGAGCACAAAAGCTGATGTCACCACATGTGCCTGCTGTCTCATGAAGCAGGTAGTTATTTCACTTCTGCTAAGTGGAAAGAGGTAGGGGGAGGTATGGAGGGGGAGAAAGGAATCAGGAGAGGAGAGAGAATGCTAATGAAATGTATGTCAGGTAAAAGGAGTTATACTCAACCTTGAAAAGAATAATGGGGTACATATGAGGAAAAACACAGCATAGCTTGTTTGAATTTAGATCTTAATGAGAGTGAAATGAAAAATTAGGGGAAAGGTAAGATGGAGAAAAGAGTCTTCAGAACGTAGAGTGATACTATTGTTCAGAGTAGGTTTCATTCTATAAATCAAACATACAAAAGAAATAAATACAAAAGCCTTTTTTTCTTTTTCAGGGATATTTCTTCCACGAAACTACAGGCTCTGCCTAGCTATGGGCTGGAGTCCATTCAGACACTAATAGCCACATCATCCTATTCTCTAAAAAAATTGCCGTCAAGAGAAAAATTTACCAATCTCCTGGATGCCACATTGACTTATCCCAGCCACTGCTGTGCTTTCAGAGACTTGCCTACCAAAGAGTAAGTAAAAAACAAAAGGTAAAGCTGCCAAGCTGTGGTAGAAACCCAGATATCAAAACAGTCAACTGGTCGATGGCTCCCTGCCCCTTCACTCCCTGCCTTCTAGACTAACTTCATAGCCACAGGGTCACTTTTAGATAGACAAGAAAATGAACCATCCTGTTTCCTCCTGAAGAGTGATTCCAAATAGTCAGTGCACCCTGCAGTTAGAAGACCTTTGTATCCTATTCTAGGCTAATTGAATCATAGCCTTAAATCAGGCTATAATAGCAGCTGCAAAATGAAGTACAAAACTGGCATCTTGAAGATCAATGAGCTCTAATCCTTACCAGAGAGCATAATTTTTAAAGAGGTGGGGGAAGTGTACTCAAGAGGGTAAATTTCACCTAATGTCTTAATCTTTAACAAACAAACAAACAAACAAAAAAAGAACACAAAACACTACAGAAGGTTTTTGTTTTTGTTATGATTTCTCTCCCAGGCGGAGGCCATCTTCTGTCTCAGACAGAATCCTAGCTCCTAAGGATTAGCTTAGTGTACGCACAAGAAGGGCAAAAGCTCCTGGCTGGTTTGTGTCCACTGAAGGGCATGTTACTGATTCATCTGATTCACGTCCATCCAGACTGGATTGGCAGGGTGCACAGAACGTCATTCTTTGAGTAAAGCATTGTTTTCCAGAATTTTTTTTGACTGAGATGCACAGTAGGAAAACACCTTTTTTACACTGCAACCCAGTACACATCACACAGGTAACTAAAATAAAACAAAGCAATTAATTTTTTACATGCAACACACTGATATTTTCTTGTCTGTTTTACTCTATTTCAAGTTTGTTTGTTTTTAATGCTAGTCTTGATGTACTCTATTGTTTTAATGATCTACTAATGGGTCACATCTCACAGCTAAAAAGCTATTGTCCTAAAGGGGTATTCTGCAGCCTAAAAGATATTCTCAATTAATAATTAAATGAGGAAATGAAAGTGACACAAGGATGCTGCTATCTTTGTTTGGAATCAGCCTATTTATAATTAATCAACCAGCATGTATTATTGTACACCTACTTTGTGCCTTGTATAGGTATGTGCAGTTCTATCTGAAGCTTATTTTTTATTATTAAAGTATAGTTGACATACAATATTATATTAGTTTCAGGTGTACAACATAGTGATTCGATATTTATACCTTACAATGATATCATCATGCTAAGTCTAGTAACCATCTGTCACCATACAAAGTTATGTTATTGACTATGTTCTCTGTGCTGTACACTACATTCTTGTGGCTTATTTATTTTATCACTCAACATTTGTGCCTCTTATTCCCCTTCACCTTTATCACCCATCCCTCCACCCGCTCCCCTATGGTAACCATCAGTTTGTTCTCTGTATCTATGAGTCTGTTTCTGTTTTGTTTTGTTTGTCCATTTTTTTATTCCATATATAAATGAAATCATATGGTATTTGTCTTTCTTTGACTGACTTATTTAACTTAGCATAATACCATCTAAGTCCATCCATGTAATTGCAAATGGTAAGATTTCATTCTTTTCATTGCTGAGTAATATTCTATTACATGTGTGTGTGTGTGTGTGTGTGTGTATAAAAGCTGTCCAGAAAAATATATATACATAAATAAAATACATAATACATAAATAAATAAAATATGTGTGTGTATACACACAAACAAACATACATACATATCACATCTTCTTTAGCCATTCAACTATCAAAGGACATACAGGTTGCTTCCATATCTTGGCTATTGTATATAATGCTGCAATTACAGAAGCAGGATTGCTGAGTAATATGGTAGTTCTACTTTCAATTTTTTGAGTAACCTCCATACTTTTGTCCATAGGGGCTACACCAATCTACAAACCTACCTGCAGCTGTTAAGTCTGGATAATACTCACAGCTGCCTGGGCAGAGGGCCCCAAAGAGCATCTTGGTATCAGTGATTAAAACTTCAAAAAAGATATAGTAGACAAAACCCAGTGCTATTATCTGAAGGCCAAGAACAACCACATTGCACAAGGCCTCCCTTTTCTCTACATCCTCCCCAGCACTTAATGTTTTTTTTGTATCTGAAGCTCTGGAGGTAACCACAAAACAAACCACTCACTGTGCTTAGAAAGTCATGAACCATTCATTGAGCTTCAAATAACATTAATTGAGCATTTACCATGTTCTAAACACCGTGCAAAAGTCTGAAGATACAAAGATGATTAAGAATCAGAATCACAAACAGCTGTGTGAGGGCAACACACAGAGGAGTCAGTGTTTAAGTACAATACAGCAAATGTTATGCTAGCACTAAGAACAGGAGTGCTCTGGGAGCACAAAGGAAGAGTTTCTACATGACAGCAGGGCTTATGGAAAGCTTTCTGAGGAAGTGGCTTCTGCTGAGCCTTGAAGAAGAGGTAAGAGTTGGCTTGACAGGTGGGGGAAAGCATGCCAAAAAGACAAACTAGCTCCTGTGAAGGCCTGAAGTCCAGAGACAGTAGGATGAAAGTCATTCCGAAAAACTGGAACAAGAAGACTTCTGGGTACACGGAGAAAGATGAGTAAGGAGAGGAAACCAGGGAGAGGTGGGTCATGATGGGCTCTAAGTTCCAGGCCAAGTGATTTAGAGGATGGAAAACCATGGCAGAATTTAAAGCAAAATTACTCAGATTTGCTTCTGTAAAATATCACTCTGGCAGCAGGGCAGAGGATGGGTTGGAAGTGAGCAAATGACAAAGCTGATTCTGGACACCACTTTCATGGCAAAGAGGTCACATCCCTCCTGAAATTACTGACATGTAACAACTTTAGTTCAAGGGTTTTTATTCCAATAGATAAAAGAGACTAAGTAAAAAGAGGGGGATTATATAATTGTGAGCCAGCCTCAAAGTGTAATGGGAAGGTAGTCACACAGAGGTTGTCCTGATTGGAATTACAAGCTCTAACTGACTCCTTCAGTATCCCTAAAGCTCGAAAGCTTGGATAATGGTGAGGATGGAGAGCCAGAAGCTGTCAGTAGAATGGTAGTGCACACTATGAGTCACTGCTCTGCCCTGCAGCTGCTAAGTCTGGATAATACTCACAGCTGCCTGGGCAGAAAGCCCCAACGACTTCCTTGGTATCAGTGATTAAAATTTCAAAAAAAGATAGAGTAGACAGAACACAGTGCTATTATCTCTAGGTCAAGAACAACCACATTTCATGTTCACTGCAGATTGGTTCACATAGAATCTCTAAGTGTCAGATTAGAGCCAATGTCAAACACACACACACACACACACACACACACACACACACACACACTTTGATCCAAATTTGGAGATTTATAATCCTTACCCAAAACAAGCTAATTTTTTAATGTGAGTCCAGTAGGTCAAATAGTTCTGATATATTCTCCACCTTCTTGCTTTTTATATACAAGGTCATTCCTACAAAGCATTGTCTTGTTAATATTAGGAAAGAATGATACATAGAAATGTCTAGTTTGGATTGACTTATTTCTCCTTCCTCCTTAGGAAAGGTTAAGGTTCTCACAGCCTACTGTCTTTTCTTCTATTTCTTAATCCATTTTTTCTTTGTTCCTCCCTTTGGTTTCATTTTAGGACTATAAGGACAGGCCTTCTTTTAATTCCTTGACATTCCCTTCAACCACTTTCTATTGGCTAAACTTCTTTAAGTGAAAGACGAAGGAATAAGGATCACCCACATATATTCCTGCACATAACTAAAAAAAGCACAAAATTCACATAATGATGTCAGGCTCAGTATCTTCAAATCCTTACAAAAGAGATTCCCAGTTACAGTACAAAGCCATGAACTCTGAAGGGTTATTTGTTCATCAAGGCCAGTGTGGTGAGGAGAGTGGAGAGGAGCAAACCTTAATATCCCGTAAAGGTAGCTTTTAATGAGCACAGAAAAATCTGTGATTCAATGTGACAAATTTAAGTTTTTTCATCTCTAGAGCCCACACAAAACACTTAGCATTCAGAAGCATTTTATCTAAGCTGGAAGCACTCTAATGACAATTCAGAAGCCTTTACTCTCTCCCCAGGAAGTGTTTCAGTCAGGACAATGGTGCAGAACATGAAGCTGGTATAATAGGAAAGAAATTTGGATGAACAAAGCATAAATAGACCATGATCAGATTTAGTTTAAAAACCAAAAGCTCAACTGCTTTTCTTTTTCACCTCTTCTCTTTCAGGCAGAATTTTTCATTTTCCATTTTTGAAAACTTTTCCAAACAATGTGAAAGCACAGCAAGGAAACCAAATAATGAAACACTGTAAGTATTTGCATGCAAAGAAACTCAGGAAGCCGTATCTCATTCTGTGTGCCCCTTATTATTATCAGGGCCAACAATTTTCTTTTGATAAAAGTCTTAGTTGGGGTGGGGGGGGGCATTATTTGCCATGCATTTCTAATAGCTTTAAATGGAAACTTTTCTTTGTAAGTGGCATCCAGTTGATCAGGTATCTCATTCAACTGGTTAGGAAAAAAACTCTCTTAAAAAGTACCTACATGATCATTCTCTAACTATATTAAATTCTCCTCAGAAATTAAACTTTTATTTGTAATTATTTTGATGTCACTAAGAGCTTGTTTGAATGACAGCTTTGTTTGCAGGAATTTTCACTAGTCTCGTGGCTAGCATTCCACAAAGATTAATTGATGGTAGATACAACTTCTAGAAGTAGCCACTTGCTTCAGAGTTACTTAGGCCACCTTGACCACTTTGCCTTGGAGCTAAAATTATTTAGTCTTAATGCTATCACTAACATACCCTGGATTGGAGCTATGTTTCCATTCTACTAACTGATTTTTTTAACATTCTTCCTGGCTGCCCTGGCATTTCACATACCTTCAAATGTAAAAGAGCATGTCTCAAAATATAACCCCAGTGTCCTCATGCCACATTTACTGCGGTTTAGAGTTTTACTGTCCCCTGCCCTGTCCCTGCATGTGTCCTTCGGGCCACAAGACCAGATGCCCTTCTAAGATACCTTGACAGTCTCCATTTCCTCTTCCACATCTTTTTTTCTTTTCTCTTTTTTCTCCCGTCAATCTACAAGTCACATAGAGGCCAGCAGGGTAGTGTGATGGAAGAACCCTGGGCTTCAGAGTTGGATAAGAATCCTCAGCAGTGATGTTCCTATAACACTGGGTATCCCTGGGCAATTCTTAAATCTTTTTGAGACTTCCTTCCTCATCTGTAAGAGACAGCAGAAATATCATTTGGCTTTCAGACCTACGAAAGTGAAGTGAGTTGCTGAGGAAATGTGACAAGATCTAGTGTACATTATGAATACTATACTCTGTATCCCCCTTTTAAAATTATAATTAAGTCTGCCACCATCTATCCTCCAGTGTGCCTTTTCCTCACCCTTCCCACTCTTCTTTCTTGATATTCTTTCCATCAGTCACCTTCCACATAACTCTTTTGCAACCACATGGCTTTTTTGTCAGAAACAGGAAACCACTTATGGGTATAGTCAATGATAGCACCAAGCGGTGGTAGGGGAGTGGTGATTTTAGCTCACTCTCAACAATCCTCATTAGCCCCACTGCAAGCTTTCCCAAATGAGCATACAATCTGGGGTCTGCTGTGCTAACCCTAAAAAGTCCCCTAATCTCCAGCATCCCCCAAACTACCTGAAATTAATACAGTCTAAGTAAAAACAGTACGCTTCCTACAAAAGCATTTTTTATGATAAAACCTCTTCCTCCCCTTCCCACCAGATTGCTATTCCTAAATCCCTGGAGTTCAAGTTCTAGAACCAGCCACTAAGCCTTACCTGCTCTCCCCAATATATCATCATGTCCTTACTGTTTCTCCTAAAATCCCCATCTTTTCTCCCTTTTTGTTCATTGTAATGAGGCAGTGGTGTCACTGCTTCTCCTTCCTCTGACCCAACTTGCTAAGCCTATGCGAGGCCATTCACACTGCCTGCATAAGCCTTCAGTACTAAGGACAGCTCCGTGCTGGGTTTTGTCACTAAGCGGGCTGCAGCCCTCAGGACCCATCCAGGACATAAATGTTTAAGTAGCAGCAGGTGGGGATGTGGCCTGAAGACAAATCACCAAGGAGAAAATTGCCAGACATATGCCCAGCAGCGCACAAAAAGGACAAAGGACAAGGGGAGTGGGAGAGGGAATATGTTTGACCTCTTTTTTGACATAAATTTATTCAGAAATCATGGCAGAAGTTTTAGAAGCTTTTAATTAGTGCTGCTAGCAGCTAAAGTAGTTTTGATAAGGGGAAAGGAGTAAGGGAAATTAAGGCAGCAATAGTTGTAAAGTTTACACCTGATTTAATAAAGGCTATTATTTTGTAGGAATCATCCAGGGAACTTGCTTAAAATGCAGGTTCCTGGGCTCTGTCCCCAGAAAGTTTGATTCAGGATTTGAAGTAAAGCCAGGAATCTAAATTTTGCAAACACCCTGGTGAATCTGATAGAAGTGGTCCAAGGACCACACTTTAAAAACACTGATTGAGAGACAGTGAAGTAGAGGAAAGGCTCCTGGATGATGGGTATGATGCCCTAGTGCTGAGGAATCTTAGGCAAGTCACTTACCACCGTTAATCTTGGTTTCCTTACTAATAAAATGAGGGGTTCAATGAGATGGTCTTTAAAAATAACCTGTTTTCTTTAATTTTTCTATATAACCACCATATCTCTTTAAAGATTAAAAATAGGTATTATATTGATGTACATGAGATGATAAACAAATGTGCTACTTACATTTAATAATAAAACAGGTGAAGTTCTTTTGAGGTCTTCTGTGTATAGCAGCAATCCTTTCCTAGTTCCAGATTGGTTTGTATGATATTCCAGCATGTTTTTGGAGTCCCAGGTCATACATTTCTTTTTCTTCTTTTGTTAATCTGTGTTCTTTCACTTCAGTAACCGTATTGCTCAAATATATCATTTCATCCCCTCACTGAACTTTCTGAGCCTATATGAATACATGCATCATACTGTATACAGTCACTGTCCCTGTATCCCCTCAGTTCCTCTCAGTCAGGATCACTTTGGTTTGTTCATTCCACAAACATTTATTGAATGAATACTCAGCCAAAACTGTGTGAGGTACTGAGATTTCAGAAATAACAAAGACTTAGACCCCTGCCATCATGGAGATAATAAATTATTCAAGAAGATAGACACACATCATTATATAATGACAGAGTTTAATAATTACAATAGTACTTAAGTGCAGCCATGGCACAGAGAAGGAGTAATAAACTCCTTGGAGGTACAGAATCAAGAAAGAGGATCATGGAGGAATTTAAGGATAAGGAGAAATTCACTAGGGAGATGAGGAGAGGAAGGAAAGAAGAAATAACACATATGTACTAAGAGGAATGAAACAACAGAACTTTTTCTGAGCCACAAGTGATGTCATGTGACCAAAAGGAAGGTTGCACAGGGGATTTGCAAGATAACAGTAAGCATCAGTAACATTCACTGAGCACTGAGTACATGTCAGGCATTATTCTAAATAGTCTGCATATGTTGATGCTTTTAATCTTTAGCACAACCCTGCCAAGGATGGAATGATTGTCATCCCTATATGGCAAATGAACTCAAGACACAATGAGGTTAAGTAAGTCTTCTTCAGAGCTTGTAGAGTGGGACCCAGGGAGTCTTCCTTCAGAGCCCACATTCTGAATTGTGTAGCACTAGTCTCCTGGAGATAAGACTGGAAAAGGAGGCATAACCCAGATTAAGGAAGGGCTTGGAGGTCATCACAGGGAGTCTGGATTTGATCCCATAGCCAGTGAGAACCTGGGGAAAGTTGGAATTACTAGATTTGTGCTTAAGAAAGGCTATTCCAGGAGGAATGTACAGATGGGCTGGGAGACAGCTAAAGTTGGAGGAAGGATATCAGGAAGAAAACATATATGATGTCCCTTAAGAGAGGATGAAAACCTGGGCTCAAACAGTAGCAGTGGGGTTGCGAGGAAGGGAGTGGCAGAGGTGGAACTGTTGTTCACTAGGGCAGAGTCCCTCTTCAATCCACTTTCTGAATTTGATTCATACCCTAAGGAGTATCTATCTTTACCATTTCTTCCTATTGTCCATGACTATATTCTTCCTCTGCTTCTATGTTTCTAGTACTCTATGCTTGGTTTCTTTTTCTCAGCTGGGCTATTTGGTTAGCAGGAACTTAAGTGCAAGCAAGTCAACCAACAGCTATCTTCAACAATGTGAGCCTTCCAACCCCATTTGTGTTCGACCACAAGCAGTCTGATAACAGTTTATTTGGCAACTAAATGAGATAAATAGCTAAGAAAATGCCACGAAAGGATTCTTTTTGATTTAGCAAGCATATATTGTGTCTCTAAATTTGTTTTCCAAAGAAAATCATGCTCTGTAAACAGCCTCATTAAATCTCTGCACCAATGTATAAAATCTATATATAAAACAAGTCTAAATGGTTTTCTATTCCCTCCTTAAGAAACTCCTACATCAACAAAGAGTTCTCAGATAATTTAACAAATAAATGTAAGACTGAGACTGTTGTGGCTTTACTTCCTTTTCTTAGGCTTTGGAAAAAAAACACTAAAGATGGTTGAATTTTTTTAAATAACCAGAATCATAGAAAATCTCTTAAGTTTACACTGAGCCTAAATATTCTTCTTACAGTTATTCTGCCATCTTTGCTGAAAGTGAACTGAGTGACTGGGATTATGACTATGGTTTCTGCTCACCCAAGACATTGAGATGTGCTCCTGAACCAGATGCTTTTAATCCCTGTGAAGATATTATGGGCTATGACTTTCTTAGGATCCTGATTTGGCTGATTAATATTCTAGCCATCGTGGGAAACATGACCGTCCTCTTTGTCTTCTTGACCAGTCGTTATAAACTGACAGTGCCCCGTTTTCTCATGTGCAATCTCTCCTTTGCAGACTTTTGCATGGGGCTCTATCTGCTGCTCATTGCCTCAGTTGATTCCCAAACCAAAGGCCAGTATTACAACCATGCCATAGATTGGCAGACAGGAAGTGGGTGTAGTGCTGCTGGCTTTTTCACTGTATTTGCAAGTGAACTTTCAGTCTACACTCTCACAGTCATCACATTAGAAAGATGGCACACCATCACCTACGCTATTCAGCTGGACCAAAAGCTACGATTAAGACATGCCATTCCAATTATGCTTGGAGGATGGGTCTTTTCTACTCTAATTGCCATATTGCCCCTTGTGGGTGTCAGCAATTATATGAAGGTCAGCATTTGCCTCCCTATGGATGTGGAAACCACTCTCTCACAAGTCTACATATTAACCATTCTGATACTCAATGTGATAGCCTTCATCATTATTTGTGCTTGCTATATTAAAATTTATTTTGCAGTTCAAAATCCAGAGCTGATGGCTACCAACAAAGATACAAAGATTGCTAAGAAAATGGCAGTCCTCATCTTCACCGATTTCACCTGCATGGCACCTATCTCTTTTTTTGCCATCTCAGCTGCCTTCAAAGTACCCCTTATTACAGTAACCAACTCTAAAGTTCTACTGGTTCTTTTTTATCCTGTCAATTCTTGTGCCAACCCATTTCTCTATGCAATTTTCACAAAGGCATTCCGAAGGGATTTCTTTCTGATGCTGAGCAAATTTGGCTGCTGTAAACATCGGGCTGAACTTTACAGAAGGAAGGATTTTTCCAGCTGCAAAAATGGCTTCACTGGATCAAATAAGTCTTCCCAGTCTACTGTGAAGCTGACCACATCGCACTGTCAATATACAGCCGTCCCAGACAAGACTTGTTGTAACAAGACTCGTTAACTGTTACGCCAGTAACCATTTGATTGAATTAAATATGTAAAAAAATTATCTGTATCAGTTATTTTCACAAGGAGTTGGTTTTAAGAAATTATTTATTCTTAGGTACGCTAGGCAAAAAGAGACTTATACCTAGTTCTAAACGTGGTCCAGTCTAAAAACTCTGGGTCATTGGTATACAATGACATACAATACAGAAGTAGAGAGTATTTAGAAACTTCCATAGCAATTTTGACAGAGTAATTTTTATGTCTGTTGAATTTAGTATTTTAAAACTGAGGTGGTCTTTTATGTCTTTGATCTTTTTTCTCATTTTATCTTTGTAGTAAATTTCATTGCATTTTACAAAAATATTAATCCCTAACAGATTTGAAATTTAAAATATCTGGTCCTTTTCCTCAGATAGTTTGAAAAAAGCATTCTAGAGATACACTGTCCAGTTTGACAATAACTAGCCACATATAGCTACATTTAAATTAAATTAAAAATATAGCTCCTCAGTGGCACTAGGCATATTTAAAGCACTCAAGAGTTACACGTAACCAGTGGCTACCATACTGGACAGCACAGATACAGAACATTTTCATCATCACAGAAAGTTCTGTTAGATCACTTCTTGGCCTTTTGGCTAAGATCAAGTATAGGAAGTTCTACTGGATAGTGCTGTTATAAAGACCTTTAGCTATCTGGTGTCTAGGTTCTACTATTTAAAATTTAACATGAGGTAAGCATCTAAAGCAGTGGTTCTCAACCTTCCTAATGCCGCGACCCTTTAATACAGTTCCTCATGTTGTGGTGACCCCCAACCATAAAATTGGTAGCTGCTCTCTACACATGTGTGACTGGTCTGCATAAATACATTATGACGCCAACCCTGTCACATATACCTGTATTTGTAAGGGGTATATGTGATGGGGTTGGCCAACGATCTCATCACGCCGGGTACTCGTATGTGGGCGTATCTGCATGTGGGCGGACCCTCCTGGAGATGGATAGAGGAGCAGTGTCTCCGTTCCTAAGACCATCGGAAATATGTGTTTTCCAATGGTCTTAGGCGACCCGTCACACGTTGAGAACCACTGAATTGAAAGGCACACTACAGCTTATATTTTCTTGGTTCAGTGTTTAACCTCTAAACACCCACAAAACATTATAAAGTAAATCATAAACTCCTTATGGTAGGAACCCTGTCTCAGTGTTTTCCTGCCTCCTCACTTGGGTTCTCTGCAATGATATGCAACAAATGTGTCCAATTACAATGAAGTTCTGAAGTCTTAAAGGGAAAAATGATGTTTTATTTCTTTCCAGGGCCTCATTTTTTTTCTTCAAGAAAATATTTAAATATTTTTAAATATTTAACTTTTATCCTTTCCATCCTTTGGAGTATATAGAAATATATATATCCAATATTTGCTAGAAAATATTTTATCAGAATTGACTCTTACAGGACAATGAAATTGTGGTCTTAATTTTGGTGTTTTTTTGTATGTTCTTTCAACTTTTTAAAATAACATTTGTTGAAACCTTATTATATGATAAACATCTTAAGTATTTTATATACGTCAACCCATTTAATCTTCATAAAACTCTATGATACAGATATTAACTCTTTATAATAGAGAAAAACCTATTACAATTTCTCCAAATTCTCAAAACAAATAAAAGATTCAACTAGTAAGATTCAAACTCAAAGTTCTGATTCAGGATCCCAGCATCACAATCACTGTTTTACTGCGGCCCATACTGGCAAATCATAGTAATCCAAAGGCTTAATGTGTGCAAAGTTCCTTAAATTTTCTCCAACCCTTTGTTATGAACATTTTCAAACATATAGAAAAGTTGAAAGAACTGTATAGTGCACACCCATATACTCAAAGTCAACATTTTACTATACTGGTTTCATTACAAATCTATATAATAATCTATCTAGTATTTATCTATCCATCCTTCACTTCTGATCCATTTTAGCTGCAGATAGGAGTACTTGTCAGCCCTAAACACACACTTCAGCATGCTTAACGTTAACCAAGATTCAGTATTTTACATTTTCAGGTAAATTTACCTACAGTGAAATGGATAAATCCTAAGCATACCATTTAATTAGATTTCGGAAATGCACACACCATGTGACCCAAAAAACCTCTATGAAAGTTCCCTCAGAAAGTTCCCTCATGCTCCTTCCTAGTTATGCCCTCACCCATCTCCCAGAGGTAACAATAACTCTGATTTTTCCCTATATATTATTTTGCCTGTTCTGGAACTTTATAAATAGAATAAAACAGTATATACTCTTGTGTAAGTCTTCTTTGACTCAACACAATATTTTTGCTATTCATCCATGATGTTGCATGAATCAGTAGTCCATTCCTTTTCTTTGCTGAATGCTATTTCACTATATAAATATAACACTGCTTTCCATTTTCCTATTGATGGATATCTGGGCTATTTCCTGCTTTTTGCTCTCCTTTGACATTTTATTAAATAAATGTATAGTCATAACTAGACTCTTTACACATTTAGTCTACTTTTGATCTTTCTGCCACTGTGCAGTGATTCAAAATAGTTTACAGAAGTTTATAAACTTTACAAAATATCACTTCTCTGTAAAGTGTTTCTCACATTTCTGACTTTTACTCCCTAACTAGTTACTTGTCTTTACTCAGATGCAGTCCTCTCTCCTAAGTTAGCATTCAGGAATTTGCCTCAGTGATGTGAGAGAATACTGATTAGTCATGTTGCTATCATATATACATACGAAATAAACTTTTTGACACATATATAAATCCCAGAACCAAAACAACTAAGTAAACAAAACAGCAGAAAGTAAAACAAAAGAAAAAAATAAATTATATCCTTGGGGAGAAACTTTAAATTATGTACTCTTAAATACTATTTGAGCCCAAGATACTTGTACACATTCTCTCAAAATAACTTGTGGCCTTTTCTACAAATATTGATCTTTATTTTCTACTTACAAGTTTTAACATAAGAGTCATAGTTTACTGACTCATTCCCATATCCTTTCATTAAGAACATCCTTTGAATGTATTCCTCACCAGTTCTTTACTTTGTATTCCTACCACTGTACCCACATCTTGGGCCATTTCCCCTTACCTCTGGAGTACTACCATATCTCCCTTATTTTTATTCATATCCAATCTTCCCCATGCCCACACTCTCATACCCAGCACCACTGATTAATCTTTCTAAAGCCCTACTTCATCTTATCACATACCTGCCAAAATTCCCAAGCAGCTCATCAGTACCTACAAATTTAAGGTTTAGCTCCTAGCCTAACATTCAAAGAGCTCCAGAATCCATCCTCACATATGCTCCATTTCCTGTTTTTCTACATGAAACAAATTGTTCCCCTTACTTTTTCCCTAGCCATGTCCTAAGCATCTTCATTCTGGTGCCTGTGCCACTCTTACCATCTAGAGCACCTTCTTCCTTACCTCTCCTCTTTCTGTATCCATTAGGCCCTCAGCTACAGGTTTATCTTCTTTATCAAACTCTCCTTACTCCACCCGCCCCCATGCACTATAGTCAAGACACCACCTTTACCTGAAATAAAGTAGAGCATAAATAATAAATATCTAACCCACAATGGTTTCTTTCTTTAGATTTCTTTAGCACGTGTCATCTATATCACTCATTTGTTTTTTATTCTATACTGCTGGATATTATCTTTACATATAAAGTATATCTCTTATTTCACCTGTGTTATAGATTTCTTTAGTGATAACTCATCTTTTTTACTTGTTTCTCCCACTACAGCTACCCTAGAACCTTATACATGGTAGGCTGTTAATATATTTTAGTTGATTCACTTTTATAGCTGATATATATCTAATAGAACAGTCCTTGTTCAAAAGCCTTTCCCTTATGAGATGGTCTCATAGAAAGTGTGTGTATTCTTAAGCTGTATTACTTCTCATACATAAATCATAAGAACATCAAATGTTCAAGAAATTTATATTTCCATCTTGCATTTTTTTACAATGCTTGATATGGTCACTGGTAGGTTGCAAAATGACCAAAAAGGGTTAAGGAACCCAGAGTAATCCATCTAAACTTAAAAAAATATGTTCAAAAGGTTAATTTGTTCTCATTCATAACATTTGCTATAAAGTACCTTGTTTTAGTTTCCTCAAAAATGTTTTAAATCCTTGTGTAAATTATGAATCTTTATGTCACAGATTTCAATAAATGTGTTCATAATTGGTAATAATCTTTTCTTTGAAATTTGCAATATTTTTATTAATGTTCAGTTTCTTCCTAAGTGTTATTACCATGGGCTTACTATTTATAATTTAGTTTTCTAGTTATAAATCACAAAGTTCCCACTTGGCTTAGCAAGTATTTACATGAAAAACAGCATAATATTAACCTACTAACATAACTCAAAAATAAAATCCCCCACTAAATTCCCCTGCTCACCACTTCAATTAACTGTTGCTATTCATTATAAAGTTATTAGTTTTCCTACACAACTTAAAATGATTGAAACTGAGTGCCTCAGGCAGAAGTGGAGTCTCCCTGCCCTATGGAGTCTGAACTGTGATTATTTTACACCTATTATAGCACATTGAATAAAATAGGTAAAGAAGGTATTCCAAGCAAGATCAGTTAGTCAGACCCTAGGACACTAACTATCCAAACTCAGCTAAGATCTTAACTTACAGAGAGAAGTAGAATGTATGTAAGAACATACTGTAGGATGCATGCATGAGAAAGATTTTGAATTAGGAATTACGATACATGATACTTTCACAAATTTCATTTAATATAGCAAATTGCAACCTCTACAATTAGAGACATTTTCTCTACCTATAAAAGGGTAAAGGATGACATTTGTCAAAGTATTGTATTTATAAGAACTCAGAAACTATTTTATAATATGCAACCAGAAATGTTTAGCTTGGCTACAAAGAGGTTTCTGAAAGTAAAAGTAATATATCAAAGCCAAGTCTTAGACAAACTCTAAGAGGTCACAGGGCTTAAAGAATAATTTTCTCTTAAAATGGATTAAGATTTTGTCTCACTCTATCTTTATCACATTGGTTAAAAATATGAGGGCTGTCCAGAAAATATCCAACCATGTAATATGAAAAATAGAGGCATTTATGGCTGGATTTTTTTCTAGACAGCCCTCATAATATTTTAACTATGAGTCATGATACACCAGTATATAGTGAAATCAATATAATGGATCAATACCATCCATTTTTTAATGCAACATAACAGAATCAAATAGAAAATTTAGAAGCTGATCATGTGCTAAAGGCAAGCATTATTTTCTGAACTTTTTTTCATTTGTATTAAGTTTATCTACGTACATGTAAACATATACTCATTTTTTAAGTATATTTCTTAATGTAGATCCTGGCCCAAAACAAAACAAAACCGTGAAAACCACTCATTTAGCCAACTTCTCAAGAACCAAAATTTTTTTCTAGCATTATTTGAGGCTAATAAAAGGGCACAGGTTCATAATAATTTGGGGAATCTCTTAATTCTCTCTGCAGTCACCACCAAAACTATCATCATCTATATTAGCATGCAAAGATTATTATTGGGCTTTGTTTTATCTTGTGGTAAGCCTACTTTTAAAAAAAAATTTTTTTGCATTTTTAAAATATCAGGGTCATAAAGGCATACAGACACATAAATGGGATAACTATGACTTTTTTTTCTCTAATGATAAAATGTACCACATAAATAAAGACAAATCATGTAATAATAGTATTTCTAAGATACCATTTTTAAAAAATCACTGAAGCAAAGTCACATTTTAAAATTCACAATGAAAAGGAGGAAGGGAATTTTAGGAACAACTATTACTGCCTCTCTTAAACATTTACACCATCACATTAAACCCCAATTCCCAAGTGATTTCACCTCGACAATAAATTCAGCCCGTAATTGCAGTTAAGGTTTGCCTAGAGCAAATGCAAAGTGGCTGGGTGAGCCTGGGAGGGAAAAAGGAGGAAGACTCAGAAAGTGTATTCCTCAGCCCTTGGGGTACATTTCAGAAACAGACACAAAGAATAAGTGCCCTCCTTTTGCCTTCCACATAGAAAAGATGACCATTTCCTGGTAGGCAACATCCACGAAGAGAACCCAGAGCACCTGAAAGTTTTCAAAGGCAGAGAAGGATCTGGAATTGCAGTGGTAATAAAAGACAATCACTTCAAGGATGAAGAAGACATAGCTGGAGAATCTGGTGAGGGGACCAGCCCACTGAATAATACAAACTGAATCCTCATGCAGTTGACAACTTTAGACCAGAGACAGTACCCCACATATGTTATCCAAGACCCAGAAGAGATTTATCCAGATTTTGAAAGGATGTACCAGTAGTAGCTGAGTCCCTTAGGAAGGACAGGACAAGTGTTGGAATAAACTCTCAAAGTGGGGTTGCCTCCTAAAAAGAAATAGGGAATTCATCATGACCAGCCAGATCCAGGTATCTAATCAGGGGACCTTTCACAGAGCATAGCTCACTCATCCCAGCACTGCTTTCAGTGTGACAGTACTGTCCTGGAGAACACCATTCAGAACTAAAGCTAGGGATTCTGGACATAGAGACCATAAATACTCTACCCATAGAAGCAGAATGGTGGAGGAATGTTATTACTCTGAGGGATTTGAATCTACTAAGGAAGAGAGTATTATGGAACAGTTTACTCGGATAATTTGCTTTGTTTTTATTGCTGCAGAAAAATGTGAGCTACCATATTGTTCAATGCATAATGCAATTTCATGTACCCACGTTTTTGGCCCAGACTTTCAGGGGAAAAATCTTTCATTTTTATTTAAAAATTCAATATTCTATTTGTCTGTATTTCAGTACTTGGATTTTTTTGTATTATAAAGGAATTTTAACATATTAAGAAATTTTATGTAACAATTACAAAACACAAGAACAGATACAAGGTGCAAGGAAATTTTATGTATAAAATTTTTTACATAAAAAAGATCATCATATTCTAGGGTATTATTTTGCATATGGATATCATTATTGATTTCTAGAGTTACTTTTAATTCATAAGTATAAATAAAAGAATTAAAAACATTTATATAGATACAGAACTAGCACTACCCATGTATAATGTGCATCCCTATTTTTCCCCCCACAAATTTGGGCAAAAAAATGCATATTATACACAGCAAAATATTGTATTTGTGTTTTACATTTTGTTTTCTCACCCTGATTTTAAGACAGTTATCCAGGTCTGTCTCAAATGAGATTAGGCAATCTCATCTGGACAAAGCAGGAGTTTCCTTAAGATAATATCTCCTCTTGCCTTTTGTTTTGGAAAGTCTAAACTCAATGAGGGGATACCCTGTTAGGGAAGAGGAAGAGAGGTAGTATCTTTTATGGACAGTGTTTGCAAAGGGGTCTTTCAATTTAAGAAAAGCAGAAAAAAACTTAAGGAGAGAGGGGAAAGCCATCATGACTAGGAAGAGGGCAGAAGTCTGAAGTTTCAAGAAATAGAATGGGAACCTAACCCACTGCTCCCTCACAATTCCCCTGAGAGACAGCAGGCTACCAGAAGACCTAGCCACAGGATAAGCCCAGAGAGGCTGATTCTGAGCTCCAGGGATCCTGGCTACAGCAAAGATTTGCACTTAGATACATGCCTCCAAGGGACCATCTGGGCTTAAACAATCGGCATATTGCTAGTAACAGTGTTAGACTAAGACCCAGAGAAGTCTTGAATTTCCTGCTACTTGATGAGAACTGGGAGCAACATTGGTCTCAATCTAATAAATGATACTGAGTTCACTATGAAGGGGAATTGGGGACTGATTTAAATTTTACTTCTTCAAGATGAAAAAAATGAGAAATTTCTTCAAGCTCCACCATACCTGATTCATCTATGCTTTGTAATGATAAAGATAATGAGGGTTAAAAAAAAATATTGTTAAAATAGTAAATGAAAGAAATAAAATATAGCATATTTGTATCTGCATCTGAATTATAATTTTATTAAATTCCGTAGAGTGAGCTAAAAACTTGAGCAGCTCTGTGTACTATATTTAAATAAAAATAAGTTTCACAATACATGATAAGTCTCACTGATGTTTATGATGTATTGAGCTCATAGGTTTTACCACTCTGCATCACCAATGGCTTTTGCAAATACATAGTCTCGCCCTCCAAAACACATAACACCATCTTTCAAATAGAATTTCCATTTGTTCTTGCTTCGATGAATCTGAAGGGAGAAAAATAATCTAAATTAATTAATTTTAAAGTCAAAGGATTATTTACATTTCTTTGCATATCACATGGGATTATTCTGACGCTAAATGAGAGTTCTTTAAAAATAAGACCTCCACAAGATAGTTCATTCATTCATTCAGCAAATATCTGAGGTTCTTATGTGTCAGATATTGTGTTCGGCACCAGATACATATCAGTTTAAAAAAAGAAAAAATACACATATATTTATATTATTTTAAAAAAAAAACAGGAAAAGCATCCCATCCTTACAAAATTTACATTTTAGTAAAGATAGGAGAAACGAAAACCTAATAAATACATAAATTATACAGAATATTAAAAGATGATAACTGCTATGAAAAATACTTCAAGAAAAGACAGATCACAAATACAGAGGTAGGGTTATAATTTTAAATAGGAAAGTCAGGATGGGTCTGACTTATGAGATAACATTTGAACAAAGACTTGAAGAGGTGAGGGATAAAGCCAGGAATATAATGACTAGTAAGCATTCCAGGCAAAGGGAACAGAAGAGCAAAAGTCCTGAGGAGGGGCATGCCTGGATTGTTCAAGAAAAGCAAAGAATTCAGTGTGTCAGCAAAGGAATAAACAAAGAGGATACAGTTAATATTATCAGGAATTTTTAAAAAGTGGTGCTTCATTTTGAAGAAAACAGTCACAATAAAGCACTGAGCAAGAACAGAAGATACAGCTTATAATCTACTACATTCTATTTGGCTATTCTTTGAATTCAATTAAGTCAGCCTAGACACAAACAAAATAAAAACTAGGAAAACTTACTACCTCAAGAGGTAGGAAATTACAAAATCACTGCTATCCCTGGGTAAACCACAAGTGACTATGTATTTTAAAAAGTTTAGAAATGCATGATCTGAAATCAAGGGTAAAAATTAAACCTAGTTGTTGACTGCAAATAGTCAAATCAAGGAAAAGAAATCTGTGACTAGAATTCAGATGCATTTTGTAGAAGCATAAGAAAATATTGGTGTGAAAAAGAAGTCCTAATAATGGAAAATTTCTTCTCAGAATTTAACTCCCAAATTTTCACTTCCATGTATCTTTAAAAGTCTCAACACAACAGTAACATCAGAACGCTGAACTCAGCAATGGTAATAAAAATCTGACCAGAATTAGGAGACCAATCATAGCAGCCACAGCTGATTCCAGTAGTTCTATCAATATTAGAAATTTATTAATATAAAAACTGTACTGCTAGACCTAAGGGGACAAATCATATAATCATCTCCAATAATACTGAAAAGGCATTTGATAAAATTCATGTGTTTTTTAATCTAACTCAAAATAAGAATCAAAGACTATGTCCTATACACACATTCCTATCTCAGCCCAAAGTCAAGACTTAATGCTTAGAAGGCAAAACCCTATCAGTACTCCCACTTAAGTCAGGACATAGACAAGGATACTGACTATTATCCAACTGTTCACTCTAGAGGTACTAACCAATACAATTAGACAAGGGGAAAGTATAATTGGTACTAGCCAATGCAATTAGATAAGAAAGAAGTAGAGATATAAAAATTGGAAAAGAAAAAGTAAGTTTGCAGATGCAATGACCACATGTATGAAAAGCCTAGGATAATCAAATTTAAAATGACTAAATCAGAATTCAGTATTGATACAAAATTAATATACAGGAAATCACAGCTTTCATCTATACACATAACAGTTACCAGATACAGAGAAAGAGCCCATATACTACAGCAACAAAAGAGATAAAATAGCCAGAAATAAAATTTTAAAATATTAATACTTGATCTACTGGCACCACTGAACACACTCTCCTCTGAAATATGTTTTTCACGTTGCTTCCAGAACACTCCTGGTTTGCCATCTAACTAACTCTCTGGACATTCCTTAGTTTTCTTTACTGATTCCTTAACTTTATCTCTCTTACCTCTCAATTTTAGTGTACCAAGACCCTTCTTTCTGTTTATGTTTATTCTCTTGGTTATCTTAACTAATCTCATGGCTTTAAATCATGAGAGTATATGCTGATGTCTCCCAAAATTTATATCTCCGTTTATACCTCTCCCCTAAAACTGCAAATTTTCATTCAACTGTTCTAGCATCTCATCTTGAATGTTCAATATACATCTCAAGCAAGTTTTTCATTTTTTTAATATAAAAATATTTTTTATTGTTAGACTTACTGGGGTGACACTGGTTAGCAAGAATTACACAGGTTCCAGGTGTACAATTCTATAGTGCATTGTCTATTTGTTGCATTATATGTTCACCACCCAGTATGAGTTCTCTTTCCATCAGCATATATTTGGCTTCCCCTCCCTCCTCTCCCACCCCTTCCCTCTTCTCCCACCCCTTACCCCTTTGCCCCCAAATAACCATTAAACTATTGACTGTGTCCATGAGTTAGTTTGTTTGTTTTTACTTTGTTGCTTTCAGTTTTATATTCTGCATATGAGTGAAGTCATATGGTTCTTGTTTTTTTCTGTCCAGCTTATTTTGCTTAGCATGATAAACTCTAGGTCCATCTATTTTGTAGCAAATGGCAGTATTTCACCCTTTCTTATAGCTGAGTAATATTCCATTGTGTATATGTACCACAGTTTCTTTATCCAGTCATCTATCAAAGGGCTCTTTGGTTGTTCCCATGTTTTGGCCTCTGTGAACAGCACTGCAGTGAACATTGGAGTACATATGTCTTTGCGGACTAAGGTTTTCAAGTTTTGGGGGTAGATCCTCAGAAGGAGGATTGCTGGATCATATGGTAAATCCTTTCCCAATTTTCTGAGGAACCTCCACACTGTCTTCCATAGAGGTTGTACCAGTTTGCACTCCCACCAGCAATGTGTGAGAGTTCCTTCTTCACATCCTCTCCAGCACTTGTTATTCCTTGTCTTGTTGATAATAGCCACTCTAACAGGTATGAGGTGGTATCTATTGTGGTTTTGATTTGCATTTCCCTAACAGCTAATGAGGATGAGCATTTTTTCATGTCTGTTGGCCATTTGTATTTCTTCATTGGAGAAGTGTCTGTTTAGATACTCTGCCCACTTTTTAATTGGGTTGTTTGTTTGTTTGTTTGTTTGTTTGTTTGTTAAGTCATATCTGTTCTTTGTATATATTAGATATTAGACCCTTATCAGATGCATTGTTTGCAAATATTTTCTCCCATTCAATTGGCTGTCTTTTTGCCTTGTTGATGGTTCCTTTTGCTGTGCAGAAGCTTTTTAGTTTAATACAGTCTCATTCATTTATCTTCACTTTTACTTCCCTTATCTTTGAGGTCAGGTTCATGAAGTCTTCCTTAAGCCCTAGGTCTGTAAGTTTAGTACCTATGTTTTCTTCTATGGCTTATTGTTTTGGGTCTCATATGGAGGTCTTCAATCCATTTTGAGTTAATTTTTGTATATGGAGAGAGTTCACAGCTCAGATTCATTCTTTTGCATATCTTTTTCCAGTTTTTCCAGCGCCATCTACTGAAGAGGTTGTCTTTTCCCGATTGCATATTTTTTGCTCCTTTATCAAAAATTATTGGGTCATAAATTTGTGGATTTATTTCTGGGTTTTCAGATCTGTTCCATTGGTCTGTGTGTCTGTTTTTCTGCCAATACCAAGCTATTTTGATTCTTGATGCTTTGTAGTATAAATTGAAATCAGGGAGTGTGATACCACCAGCCTTATTCTTTTTATGTAGTATTGCTTTGGCAATTCGAGGTCTTTTGGTGTTCCATACAAATCTGATAATTTTTTATCTATTTTGTGAAAGTATGATTGTGGGAGTTCGTTGGGAATTGCATTAAACTTGTTAATGGCTTTGGGTAATAGGGCCATTTTTACAATGTTAACTCTTCACATCCATGAACAGGGGATATTTTTCCACCTCTTAAAGTCTGTTCCAATTTCTTTCAAAAGTGTCTTATAGTTCTCTGTGTATAAGTATGCCACATTCTTTGTTAAGTTAATTCCCAGGTATTTCATTCTTTTTGTTGCAATAGGAAAGGGTACTGAATCTATTTCTTTTCCTGAAGATTAGCTGTTCGTATATAGAAGTGCTGTTAATTTGTGTACATTGTTTTGTATCCTGCAACTTTACTGTATTTGTTTACTGTTTCTAATAGTTTCCTGGTGAAGTCTTTGGGATTTTCTATATAAAGGATCATGTCATCTGCAAATAGTGACAATTTGACCTCTTCTCTTCACTTTGGATACCTTTTACTCCTTTCTCTTGCATGATTGCTCTGGCTAGAACTTCCAGTACTATATTGAATAGCAGTGGCGACAGGGGGCACCCCTGTCTTGTTCCTAATTTTAGGGGAATGGGCTTCAGCTTTTCCCCATTCAGTATGGTATTAGCTGAGTGTTTGTTATATATGGCCTTATTATGTTTAGATTTTTTTCCTTCTGTACCCATTTTATTATTTTTATCATAAATGGATATTGTATCTTGTCAAATACTATTTCTGCATCAATTGATATGATCATATGGTCTTTATCTTTTATTTTGTTTATGTGGTATATCACATTGATTGATTTTCATATGTTGAACCATCGTTGTGCTCCTGGGATGAATTCCACTTGATCATGACATATAATCTTTTTGATGCATTGTTGTATTCTATTTGCTAATGTTTTGTTATGAATTTTTGCATCTGTGTTCATCAGAGATACTAGTCTATAGTTTTCTTTTTTGTGTTGTCTTTACCAGGCTTTGGTATTAGGGTAATGTTGGTCTCATAGAATGAGTTAGGAAGCATTGCCTTATCTTCAATTTTTTTGGAAGAGTCTGAGGAGGACAGACAGTAATTATTCTTTGAATGCTTGGAAAAATTCATTGGTGAGACCATCTGGTCCAGGGCTTTTGCCTCTAGGGAGGCTGTGGATAGTCATTTCAATTTCTTTACTATTGATTGGTCTATTTAGATTATCTAGTTCTTGGCTCAGTCTAGGTAGACTATAAGTTTCTAGGAACTTGTCCATTTCTTCTAGGTTGTTAAATTTAGTGGCATAAAGCCCTTCATAATATTTTCTTATAAACCTTTGTATTTCTGTGGTATCAATGGTAATTTCTCCCCTTGCATTTCTAATTTTGGATATCTGTGTACTTTCTTTTCACCCTTTGGTTAGTCTAGCCAGGGGTTTGTCAATTTTGTTGACTTTCTCAAAGAACTACCTCTTTGTTTTATAAATGTTATCTACTATCTTTCTGTTTCCCATTTCATTTAGCTCTGTTTTAATTTTTATTATTTCTTTCCTTCTGCCGACTTTGGGCTTTTTCTGTTTTTCTTTCTCTAGTTCGTTAAGATGGGATGTTGGGATGTTTATTTGTGATCCTTCTTGTTTTTTAAGATAGGTCTGTAATGATATAAATTTCCCTCTTATTATTGCTTTTGGTGTTTAATCTCCATGTATATGTGGCATTTTTTTTCTGCTTTCCTTTCACAGTTAATCTCCAATTTCAGAGCTTTGTGGTCTGAGAATACACTTGGAATGATTTCAATCTTCTTGAATTTGCTGAGACTGCTTTTGTGTCCCAGCAAATTAGTCTATCCTTGAGAATGTTCCATGTGCACTAGAAAAGAAGGTATTTTTTTCCTGGATGAAGTGTCCTGTAAATGTCAATTATGTCCAATTGCTGCAATGTGTCATTTAGAGTTGGTATTTCCTTATTTATTTTTCGTTTGGATGATCTGTCCATATATGTTAAGGGGGTGTTTAGGTCTCCCACAATGATTGTGCTTTTGTCAGTTTCTCCTTTCAGATCTGTTAGTAGTTGCTTTGTATATTTTTCATGCTTCCTGATTGGGAGCATATATATTAATTAGAGTCAGATCTTCTGGTTGTTGCATTGTGCCTTTTATCACTACGTAATGTCTATCTTTGTCTCTTGTTATCTTCTCTAACCTGAAGTTTGTTTTATAAGATATCAGTATGGCAACCACCACTTTTTCTCTGGTTACCATTTGCTTGAAGTATTGTTTTCCATCCTTTCACTCTGGAGTCTGTGTCTGTCCTTATGGCTGAGGTGTGTCTCTTGGAGACAGCATATGGATGGGTTTTGTTTTTTAATTCAGTCAGCTACTCTTTGTCTTTTTATTGGTGAGTTCAGGCCATTAACATTTAGAGTGATACATGAGGATTTTCTATGGCCATTACTTCCTTTTATTTTTTTTTTAATTTTGTTTCCTTTTTGTTATCCCAACTCTATTGCATTTATTCTGATGTTTTGTTTCAGGTCAAAGAGCCTCCTTCAGTATTTCATGAAATGCTGGTTTCCTGCTGGCAAATTCCCTTAGCTTCTGTGTGTCTGAAAAAGGTTTTATTCCTCCTTCATATCTGAAGGAGAATTTTGCTGGACAATTTATTCTTGGCTGGAAGTTTCTCTCTTTTAATATTTTGAATATTTGATTCCAATCCCCTTGGCTTGGAGAGTTTCTTCTGAGAAGTCTGATCCCAGCCTGATGAGTTTACCTCTAAAGGTTGGAGTTCTTTTTTCCCTGGTTGCCTGGAGAATTGTCTCTTTGTCTTTGGTTTTTGACATCTTTAGTACAATGTGTCTTGGAGAAGATCTTCTGGGTCCAAGTATCTAGGGGATCTATTTTCTTCCTGAATTTGAGGTTCCAGATCTTTCCATACATTTGGAAAGTTCTCATGTACTATTTGTTTGAGTATGCTCTCTGTAGAATGCTCTGCTCCTTCTTCCAATCTTATTATCCTGATACTGTTTTTCTTCATGGAGTCAGATAGTTCTTGCAGAGTTATTTCAATCCTTTTTGTTCTGTATTCCTTATTTTCCTCTTTCTGGGATGTTTCCATGTTCTGATCTTCAGTATCACTAATTCTTTCCTCCATCTGGTTGGCCTTGTTTTTTATGGCATTCATTTCATGTCTTATTTCTTTTATTGCATTATTTACCTCTCAAATTTCCATCTCATTCTTCCTTATAGTTTGAATTTCTCTGTTAAAATGTTCCTTTCATTCACGAATTTCCTTTCTGAGATCATTCATCTCAGCTATGGTGTTTTGCCAGTATTTTTTCATTTCTCTGAAAGCCTTTAGAATGGCTACCTTATATTCTCTGTCACTTAGTTCAAACATTTCTAGAGCTATAAGATCCTTTTCTGGAGATTTTTCATATTCTTTCTGGGCAGCTTTAAATCCTAAGGTACTCATATTATCTGTTGTGTTCTTCTTCAGCATGAGGGCTTTATTTCCAGCAGAGCCCAGGAGATCTCTTTCTCTGATTAGTATTTTTGTGTTGTCTTGCTGTAGAGTAGACAGTAGATGGCACTTCAGGTGTTTGCTTGCAATGCGTGGATTTCTCAGTTGTCACTGTGTCACTCTGAGTTTCTTGTTTTGGATCCTGGCCAACCGTTTTAATTGTATATTCCAGGAGAGGTTTTAGGGACCTCCTCTCTGGTTGCTATCTTGCCGAACTCTCAAGCAAGTTTTTAAACTAGCACACTGAGAACCTTTCCCTCAAACCTTACAATCTTCCCCATCTCAGTGGGGAATGGCCATTCATTCTTCTAAAAGCTCAGGTCAAAATTCTTAGAAACATTCTTTATGCCTCCTACTCACACCTCAAATCCAGAACCATTAGCAAATATTCTACCTACAAAGCATATTCATATCCCAACACTTCTACCATCTACACCGTTACTATTACTCTTGTCTAACCCACTATCCTCCCCTTCCTGGATTAATGTGTCCCATAACCAGTTTTCCTGTTTTTGCCCCTGTCCCCTTTTGGTCTAATATAAACATGGTAGCCAGAATGGTCCCATTAAAAACACACACCAGATGTTATTTCTCTATCAAAACTCTCCAATGACTTCCCATCCAAAAACTAAAGTGTTAAAATCAACCACACTACCCTACTCTTCACCTCACTCACCATTCCCTGAACACACAGATATGTGTCTACTTCAGGACCTATGTACTATGTTTACTGCTCCCTCTGTCTGAAAGTCTGACATCCAGATGTCCTCACGGTTCATGCTCTTACCTCCTGTTGACCCTATCATATTATCAATAAGGCATCTCCTGGACACCCATCTAAAACTGCAACACATTCCTCCATAACATCATTAAAATGATCTCAATAAAAATACCAACAAGGTTTGTTTTGAACCAGACAAGCTGATTCTGGAGTCAGTATAAAGAAATAAACAATAATATCCAAGAAAACCCTAGAAAAGAACATTTATGAAGAAATACTAGCCCTTCTAGATATTTAAAATCTCAATAATCAAAATCAGTGTAGTACAGGCCAATGGACAAACCAATGGAATAAAACAGAAAATCAAGAAGTAGACCCAAATATGTACAGAAATTTAGTAGATGATAAAGAAATCATTATCTTATCACTGCAGACAAGACAGACTTTTCAATAATGTTAGAAAAACTGAGTACCCACCCAGAAAAAAAGTTGGAACCATATGTCACATTATATACCAAAATAAACAGCAAACCAATGGAGACTTACATTTTTTAAAAAGAAACCAAAGAAATACTAGAAGAAAACATGGATGAATCCTTTTAAAACCTGAAGCAAGAAAAAATGTTGTATTTATGATTCAAAATAGATGCCATGAAAATAAAGGTTGACAAATTCAACATCTGCATCAGAGAAAGAAAAAGCACTGAAAGAAAACAACTGAGGAAAAAGTATTTCTGCACATAACAAGGCTAATTTCTCCCAAAATAATAGAGCTTAGGAATCAATAAACAGACCAATAGACAAAGATTATGAACAAGCAATTCACATAAAAGTAAATATATATGGCCTTTAAATGAACAGAAAGCTAATACTTTTCTCCAAGATACCATTTTCATCTTTCATACTAGCAAAGATCCAAATGTCTTATTATACTCTATTGGCCAGGGTATAGGAAAAGAAAAACACTCTCAAACATTGTAATGGGAGTATATACTGGAATATCCTCTAGGAGAGCATTTTGGCAGTATCTAATCAAATATATTTGCCCTTGACCTAGAAATCTCATTTCTGGGGACTTATTCAATAGATACAAGGTACACGTATGATCTTATATAAATGACCATTCAAAAGCAAACAACTGAAAAATAACTCAAACATTCATCAGTAAGAGATCAGTTATATAAATTTTAATAATTCTACAATAGAATATTACACAGCTATAAAAATACTACTACAAAGATCTCCAAGATACAGTTACTGCTTTTAAAAGACAAGGTACAGAATATAGTGTTGTCTGTGCTACCTTTTAAGCTTGTGCTTAAATAAAGAGACTTTCTAAATATATTAAGAAACTAATTTAACTGATTATTTCTACTCAAGGCAGGAACAAGGAGCTACTGACAGGAAGCACAAATGGTAGAGGAATAGGAACCAGACTTTACATGATATAACTTTTATAGGGTTCTGTTGTTTTTAACAATGTGTATGCAGTATAAATTCAAAAAACAAAATATATATATATACACATAAGAAGGCTGTCTGGAAAGTATACAGTCATGTAATAAGAAAAATAGAGGCATTTATGGCTGGATTTTTTCAGAACAGCCCGAGTGTGGTTGGGATGCGTGCGTGTATGCATGCATGCATGTATATATATCTCTGTGTGTGTGTGTGTGTGTGTGTGTGTGTGTGTGTAGAGAGAAAGAGAGAAACTGAGCCACACTTAGCAATTATTCAGTGTACTACCATCTAAGGGACAAAACCAACTTAAAAGCAAAAGTTTGCTAAACTGTTAAATAAAGATGCAACATATCCAAATACTTTCATATTTAACTATAAATAGTGTCCTATTTATAGCACCGAACACTCCCATCTATAGTAAAAGGTTTCATTTCACCATTAATCTTCTCTATGATATCCTTATTACTTTAACCTTTATATTAATCTTAGACATTCCCTAGGCTTCTAAAATAATGTCCATACACTTTAACTAATTCTCACTCAGCATGTTAACCAGTGACATTCATTAACCTTTTCTCATAGCACATCTTAATATTTGTGAAGTTTTTCCCCAATCATTAATTTATAAATTTTAAAGGTAGATTCTATATGCTAATCAAAGCCAAAATATACTTTTTTTAAAAAGTGCTTCTCAAAGTTTAATAAGAATGCAAATCACCTGGGAGATCTTGTTAAAATGCACATTTTGATTCAGTAGTCTGGGATAAGACCCAAAATTCTGCATCTGTAACACTCCCACGGGAACTGATGCTACTACTGGCCTTCCAAACACACTAAGTAGGAAAGCTCTTAAAAGGCTACTGAAAAGTCTTTCAATTTACTTGAGTCTTTCAATACTACTTGTGAAACAAACCAACCAATGACCAGAACTGGAAAGTAACTCTTTTATAAAAATTCAGTATAACAATGGCTCCTTCCACCCCAGTCTGACTTTATAAATACATTCTCTTTGCTAACTATCTTCTGATTTCATCACTCCCTTTTAAAAACATGTCAGTGGTTTCCCAATGCCCTGGTTTCCACTGAAATTTTAGTACTTTCCTTCAAATATTAACTAATTAGACAACTAGATTTGTTAACACTGTACATCTAATATCATTCTTATCTACTCCACAAGGTTGTAAGAAGCAAAAAACAATGTATCAGAAAATACTTTGAAAAATACAAAGCATATGCAATTAATTATAAGCTATTTCCCACAATGAAGTACAACAAAGAATACTCTATCCATAATGGCCTAGAAAATTCTTTGTGCCTCCATGGAATGCATATATAATTTAGTTCCTTATAAAGTTTTCTTCATAAAAGGCAATACACTATTTATAAAGAAGTAAAATATGTTTCAAACTAAGAATGGTCCCTTTTTTATTACCTTTTCCTTCTTATGCTTAAAACTGACCAGCACCTAAACTGCCATTTTCTATCTGTATAAAATGTAATAGGGGAGAAAACCATCTTCTTGGCAGAAAAGGATTTATTTTTGCAACAATTCAAAACACCATCCTGCTTCACCAGAGTATACTGAAATTATTACTGAAAAAATGTCAAAGACATATACATGCATTAGTATCATGGAAATGCAAATCAAAACTCAATGAGGTACCCCTTCACACCCACTAGGATGGCTAGAATCAAAAAGTCACATGAGCATTGGTGAGAATGAGGAGCAATCTAAACCCTCATACATTGTTGGTGAGAATGAAAATTAGTACAGCCAGGAAAACAGTCAGGGAGTTCCTCCAACTACTACCACGTGACCCAGGAATTCCACTTTTATGTATAGAAAAGAAGAAACCTGTATACCAATGTTTATAGCAGCATTCTTCTTAAGAGCCAAAAGATAGAAACAACCCAAGGGTCCATCAGCAGATGAATGGGTAAACAAAATATGGCATACCCATTTAATAGACTAGTATTCCACAATAAAATGGAAGAAAATTGTTACATGCTACAACATGGATGAAACCTTAAACATTGTGTGAAGTAAAGAATTCAGTCAAAACAGACCACATATTATCTGATTCCTTTCATATGAAACTCCAAAATAGGGAAATCTAAAGAGACAGAAAGCAGAGTAGTGGTTCCTTAGACCTAGTCATGGCAATGGGAGGAAATGGGGAGATACAGAAAGGAGAACTAGGAGTGGGTGACAAAATAGTGACATGAGAGGGACCCCTGAAAAAACACTTCTGGAGACTACAATGAATAAAACATCTATAACTCAACTAAGGTCTCCTACACAATGCATAAATGAGGCTAAGAAACCTGCTCATCGCCTTGAAGTACCTGCAAGTGGGCAGGGGGACAAACGAAGGAGGAAAAAAGAAGAAGTGCAGAGACACGAGCTTCCCATGGGTCCCCCCCTGGAATTCTACCACTGGGGAAGGAGGAGGAAAAGGGCGGTAGTTGAGTGTTCCAGACCTCACTCAGTCCATGGGGCAGAGAAAAAGAGACCCAGATGTGGGGGTCATGAGACATCACAACCAGACCTCACTTCAGCCCCCAGGAGGTACAGACCAGGTCCGCAAGACACAGCAGCCCAACTTTACTCAGGTTCCGAGAGAAGGGGAAGCAATGGGGACGATGAGAAGGAGAAAGAAACAGCCCACAACCAGCAAGGTCTGAGAGACCAGCACACAGGACTGACCCCAAGGCTCAGGGCAGAATCCTTGGGACAAACCAAAAACAGAAAGGCATAAATACACTCATACTATCTGCGTGCCCCATAGCCCCAGGAAGAAAACAAAGGTGCGAATCCTGTCAGCCTCTCCCCCAACAAACCTCTGCCTGCCCAGTACCAGCAGTGAACTGTAGCAACAAGTATTGGGTTAAGGAGCAGAGTATCTACAGAGAGGCTGCCAGAATGAGAATCCAGAGAAAGGGAGCTCAAAATAAATTCAAACAACAGAAAATCAAAGTAAAAGAGATGCAGATAAACAATATATTAAAAGAGAACTCAAAACAATGATTATAAACATGCTTAGGGAACTCAATGATAATTTCAACAAAGAGATGGCAAGTATAAAGAAAGAGATACAAACCATTATAAAGGACCCAGCAGAGATAAGATTACAATAACTGAAATGAAGAACGGAATAAAAGGAGTCACCAGACTAGATGAAGCAGAAGTACAAAGTAGTGATTTGCAAGAAAAGCTAGCAGAAAGCATCCAATCAGAACAACAAATAGAAAAAAAGAATCCAAAAAAATAAGAATGGTTTGAGATTCCTCCTTGACAGCATTAAGCATAGCAACATTCACATCATAGGATTACCAGAAGAGGAAGAAAAAAAACCAAGGGATCGAGAACTTATTTAAAGAAATAATTACTGACATTCTTTCAAGAAATAGATAAAAGAATCATCAGATTTTTATGGGACCACAAAAGACCTTGAATCACCAAAGCAATCCTACATAAAAAGAATAAGGCTAGAGGCATCACACTTCCCGATTTCAATCCATACTACAAAGCATCAATAATCAAGACAGGTTGGTATTGGAAGAAAAACAGACACACAAAAATGGAACAGAAATGAAAACCCAGAAATAAACCACAAATACATGGACAGATAATTTTGGGCAGAGGAGAGAAAAATATACAATGGGCAAAAGAAAGCCCCTTCAGTAAATGGTGCTGGAAAAATTGGAAAACCACATGCAAAAGAATGAATCTGAACTGTGAACCATCACCATATACCAAAATTAACTGAAAATGGATTTAAGACCTCCACATAAGACCCAAAACAATAAATGTATATGAGAAAATATCAGTACTAAACTTATAGACCTCAGATTCAGGAAGAATTTTATGAACCTGACCTCAAAGGCAAGGGAAGTAAAAGTGAAAATAAATGAATGGGACTATATCAAACTAAAAAGCTTCTGCACAGCAAAAGAAACCATCAACAAAGCAAAGAAACCACCACCAACTGAAAGGGAGAAAATATTTGCAAACAATAACTCTGATAAGGGTCTAATACCTAAAATACATGAAGAACTTGTACAACTCAACAACAACAACAACAACAACAACAACAACAATCCAATTAAAAAACGGGCAGAGGACCTGAACAGACACTTCTCCCAGGAAGACACACAAATGGTCAACAGATATATGAAAAAATGCTCAACTTCACTAGCTATTAGGAAAATGGAAATCAAAACCATCATCCACATCTGCGAGACGTTAATATGGCCGAGTATTGCACAAACTTCACACCAATGGAGTACCAACACCTGTTAGAATGGCTATGATCAGTAAGACAAGGAACAACAAGTGATGGAGAGGCTGTGGAGAAAAAGGAACTCTCGCACACTGCTGGTGGGAATGCAAACTGGTACAACCACTGTGGAGGGCAATACAGAGGTTCCTCAAGAAACTAAGAATAGAGTTACCATATGACCTGGCAATTCCACTTCTGAACATCCACCCAAAAAATTTGAAAACCTTAAGTCCGCAAAGATATATGTACCCCAATGTTCACCGCAGCACTATTCACAGGGGCCAAGTCATGGAAGCAGCCAAAGTGTCCTTTGATAGACAACTAGATAAAGAAGCTGTGGTACATATACACAATGGAATATTATTACTCAGCCATAAGGAAAGATGAACAGCACTGTAGAATTGTATGCCTGAAACCTATGTAATCCTTGCTAACAGATGTCACCCCAATAAGTCTAACAATAAAAATGAAAAAAAAAAAAGATGAACCAACGTCAAATGTTGGTGAGGATGTGGAGAAAAAGGAACCAGGGTTCCCTGGTGGTGTAGTGGCTAAGGCTTCGGCGCTCTCAACGCCACAGCCTGGGTTCGATTCCCAGCCAGGGAACCACCAAAAAAAAAAAGAGACAAAGAAAGAAAAAGGAACCCTTTTATTTACACTTCTGGTGGGACTGAAAATTCATCCAACCACTATGGAAAGCAGTATGGAGGTTCCTCAAAAAATTAAAAATGGAACTACCTTATGATCAAGCAATTCTACTCCTGGATATTTATTCAGAGAAACCCAAAACACTAATTCCAAAAAATATATGCACACCTATGTTTACTGCAGCATTATTCACAATAGCCATGATATGGAAAGAACCTAAATGTCCATCAATAAATGATTGGATAAAGAAGCTTTGGTACATTTACACAATGGATTATTACTCAGCCATTAAAAAGAATAAAATCTTACCTTTTGCAACAACAAGGATGGAACTAGAAGATATCATGCTAAGTGAAATTAGTGAGACTGAGAAAGACAAATACCATACAATCTCACTTATATGTGGGATCTAAAGAACAGAATAAAGAAACAATCAAAATAGAATAAAAACAAAAACAAAAAACTCAATTAAAAAAAGGACAGATCATCATGCTAAGTGAAATAAGACAGAAAGAACTACATGATTCCACTCATATGTGGAACATAAAATTGAAAATAACAAAGAAACAAAACTCATAGACACAGTCATTAATTTAGTAGTTATCTGAGGGTAAGGGCAGGGAGGGGAATGGGAGAGGGTCTCAAATACATGGTGATGGAAAGAGAATGACTCTGGGTGATGAATACATAACACAATACATAGATGATGTACTCAAGAATTATACACCTAGAACCTATGTAATTTTTTACTAATCAATGTCACCCCAATAAATTTAACAATAATAAAAGAGAAAGAAATAATGACTGAAAATTTTCCTAACCTGATGAGGGAAATAGATATACAAGCCCAGGAAACAGAGAGCCCCAAATAAGATGAACCCGAACAGGAACACACTGAGACACATCATAACTAAAATGGCAAAAGTTAAAGAAAAAGAGAAAAATCTAAAAGCAGCAAGAAAAATGCAAGTAGTAACTTATAAGGGGAAATCCATTCGACTCTCAGCTGATTTCTCATCAGAAACTTTACAGGCCAGAAGGGATTGGCAGAAAATATTCAGCATGATGGAAACAAAGGACCTACAACCAAGAATAATGCATCTGGCAAGGCTATCATTCAAAACTGAAGGACAGATAAAGAGCTTCTCACACAAGAAAAAGCTAAAGGAGTTCATCACCACCAAGCCAGTACTACAAAGAATGTTAAAGGGACTTATTTAAGATGGGAGGAGAAATGGGAGAGTGGGTAAAATAAAGGAAAGGGATTGAGAAGTTTAGTTTGGTTGTTACAAGGCAATAATCATGTGGATATAGATTATAACATGGGAATATCGTCAATAAGGTTGCAGTAACTTTGTGTGGTGTCAGATGGGTATAGATTTGTTGTGGTGATGGGAGGAGAGCTGGAGGGGTGGGTAAAAAGGGGGAAGAAATCAAGAAGTAAAAATTCATAGTCACAGAATAGTCACAGGGATGTAAAATGCAGCATAGGGCATACAGTCAACAACACAGCAAAATTTCAAGCAACCACTTGCTTGAAGAGTGCCAGTTGCTTGACTTCCGGTTAACAGAGTCTACTGTATGTAAATATGGATGAATTAAGGACAAAAACCAACCATTCCACTGCATAATCACAATTATATTTTTTTTTAAAAAGAAAAAAAAAAGGAGTATTATATTTTTGTTGCTAAAGATAAATTGCTACTAAGTTTCTAGGTTTGAAGGATGAGAAAACATCTTCTTCAACACTCCCTGTTGGTAATTCTGTAATTTCCAATTAATCACCAACTCCCAATGATTCTTCCATCATAATCTCTGACTGTTCCATGTTCTACATTGCCATCCTTAATCTGGAATCTGGTTACTTCATGCCTGCACTATCCCTGTCCTTACCATTTGCCATTTCCAAGTAAGAAAACACTGCCAGTTTTTAAACCCAATTACAATTTTCTCAGTAACATCCTTAGAAGGCTAATGTCCACCAAATCAAGTCTGGATTTCTCCCACCAGGATTTTGAATTTTCCCTTCTGCTCCCAACTCTGTTCCCCAGCCAGCCTCATTTACTAATACATCCAAAAGGAGAACACCTCAATCAAGGCAAAGCTGCTCTTCACTGCCCCCTTTACAATCTATGTGCATTCGTTTCTCTGCCTTTTATCAGGCTATTCTACTATGAATGCCTACTTTCCACACTTCTCTATATCCTATAAATCATTCAAGACCTATTTCAAAGCCCCACATTACCCATGAAGGATTTGTAGAGAATTCCAAAAAATGATTTCTTATATCTCCTAGTCACCTTTAGGACTTACTGTCTGTGCCCATGTCTTAGCATTTGATTTACTTGCCACTTACCTTAGCATCTGATTTACCTTTAACATATTTTGGCTTTTGATTTGCCTACCATCTCATTGTATGCCATTATACTATTCCATACAGAAACATCTTGTTTCAGTAAGATCATCACTTCGTTGAGACAAGAACTATCATTTTTTGTATCACTGAGACTACAAGCACAGTGTTAGACCCAAATACACCTCCCAAAACTTGCAGAATTAACGAACTATTTCAAGAATAATTTAACTGTGAATTATAACTATCATATTTCCCACCATTTTACATACCTTTCTACTATTAATAAAATAAACCCAAAGTCTAAAAGGTGAACACAGTACCTTGTCATACTGACAGACAATTACATTATCTGTGTCAAACAGGTCTGGCACATCCTGCTCACTAACATCATCTCCAGAATTTAAAGGGTCCTAAAGATGAAAGATGGTCACATTAAGGAATTTAATGATGCTCTGAATTTTTTAAAGATAGACATATATAAATAAAGGAACTTGAAGAGACAAAAATAGTACTGTATTCAAAAGTCGCACAGCCTGAGTTTGAAACCCAGCTTGGCCACTTAACTACTGACTTGTGGCAAGCTACTAAAAATCCTCATATCTCAGTTTTCTCATCTGAAAAATTAAGATAGTAATAAGACCCACAGGGCATTGGGACCATCAAATAACATAAGGCATGTAAGACTTAATATAGTACATGGAACATATGTAAAGCCAACCATAAATGGTAGTTAATATTACATGCTTCTTACTTACCATATTCTGCAAAGATTTCAGTGCTTTGTTAGGATTACAGCAAATACTATATGCCTCTACCTTGACTGCCTTCTTTACCTCCATTATCATCCCCTAAACCTCCCACTATCTGTAGTTAAGACCAACAAATACAGTAGCTGATTCCTAAATACTTAATATGGGTTTAAGATTAAAAGTTTAAATTCTGGTGTACAAATAAGTTTCATTTTAAACAACTAAATACAGAGTTAATCTTAACTGCTATTCTTCTTGGTTCCAAAGTATATTAAAGTACAAGTGTTATGTTTGATAAAGAAAGCTTCAGCTCAAAAGTAATCCTCACCTCTTCCACAACATCTATTTGAGGGTCTTCATTATCACTACTGTCGGCAGTTGAATCTCCATTTGATACACTGCCAGCTTCTTCTTCAAGTACCTTCAGGTCTCCTGCATCAACAATCCCTAGAAATTCATTCTCATCTACATCTCTTGTATCTCCTATTTCATCATTGAAAGATGTATCACCAGTTCCATCTATTTGAATTATTTCATTAATATCATCATCAGTTACCTGAGTGCTTAAATTCATGTGAGAATTAGAATCCTAAAAAGAGAAAGAAAGAAATGCAAATACTTTTCAAGTCAAACAATGTTTAATATGTAAAACTTTGAATCACACAAAATAAAAACTTACTTAAACATCTCACAAATGGTCACTTAAAAGGTTTCTTTCCTATAAGATTATGTTCCCTCATTTTGAATTTTAGAAGACCCCTAGCATTTCTATTAAACACAGGAATAATTTTTAAATTATAAATAAAGTAAACCCACTTACATTCACACATAGATAGCAAATGAGTTCACTTCTTTCACATACTATTTATCAGTGTTTATATACCTTAAATTTATATAGTACATGTTATGTTTTTAAATATTTCATATTATTTTAAACAATAATTCAATAAAGTGGAAAGGACAAGTGACATCATGCTCAATGGATAAATAAAAGATATGAAGGACTGCAGTAACTGAAATAAGCCAAATACAAAAGGAGAAATATAAATCAAAAGAAACAGACAAATCCAAAATTATAGTTGAATATTTCAACATTCCTCTCTCAGTTATCAACAGAAAAAGTACACTGAAATTCACTAAGAATGTAGAAGACCTAACAACACAATCAACCAACTTAACTTAATTGGTATTTATAGAATACTCCATTCCAAAATAGTCAAATGCACATTCTTTTCAAGAGTACATAGAATAGTCACCAAGATGGACCATATTCTGGGTCATGGAACAAGCCTTGACAAATTTAACACACACAAAGTATGTTCTGCAAGCACAAAGCATTAAATCAGAAATCAGTAACAGAAAGATCTGGAAAATCTCAAAATATTTAGAAATAAAACACATTTCTATATACCCATGAGTCAAAGAGTACATCGTAATATAAATTATAATTTTAATTGAATGCAAACAAACCATAACATTTCAAAACTTGTGAGATGTAGCTAAAGCAGTGACTAAAAGGAAATTTATAGCTTTACATTATATTAGAAAAGAAGCAAGTCTCTAATCAATGACCTAAAATGCCACCTTAAAAAACTAGAAAGAGAAATGTAAATTAAGTTCATATTAAACAAGGAACTAATAAACACAAAAAGAGAAATAAATGAAATTGAGAACAGAAAAAAAAGTCAATTAGACTAAAAGGTCATTCTTTGAAATAATCAGTAAAACTGGTAAGTTTTTAGCCAAACTGACAAAGAAAAAAAGAAGAGAAAAAAAACACAGATAAACAATATTAGGAATTAAAGAAGAGATGTTGCCATGAATCTTGAAGACATCAAAAAGGTAAGGAAATTGTCATTAGGCTGCTATAACAAAATACTGTTAACTGGGTAGCTTATAAACAACAGAAATTACTTCTCATGGATGGTAAAAAGTCCATGATCAAGGTGCCAGAAGATTTGGTACCTAGAGAGAATGCACTTTTAGGTTCAGAGATAATTACTTCTCACTGTGTCCTCACATGGCTAAGGAGCTCTGTGAGGTCTCTTTTATAAGGCAACTAATCCCATTCATAGTGCTCCACTCTCAAGACCTAATCACCTCCCAAAGGCCTTACCTCCTAATTACCATCACCTTTGGGGGTTAGGATTTCAATATATAAATTTGGGGTATATAAACAATTCAGACCGATAGAAATCAATTTACAAAAATTATTCTTATGTGTGTATAACAGCAATAAACAATTGGAAAGAGAAATTTAAAAGCAGTACTATTTAAAGTAGCAAAAGAAACTCCACATACAAGGGATCCTCAATGAGGTAACAAGCAGATTTCTCAGCAGAAACTTTGAAAGCCAGAAGGTAGTGGGATAATATATATTTAAAGTGCTGAAAGAAAAGACTGGCAACTGGGAATTCTGTATCTGGCAAAATTGTCCAGCAAAAATAATTCAGAAATTAAGGTGAAAAGCTGAAGGAGTTACTACCACTAGCCCTTCCCTACAAGAAATACTAATGGGACTCCTTTAAATTGAAATGAAAGAAAGTTAGAGAGTAACTTGAAGCCATATACAAATATAAAGTTCTCTGGTAAAGGTAAATGCATGGACAAAAATAAAAACCAGTATTATCATAATTTTGATATGTAACTCTACTTTTTATTCCTGTATGAGATTTAAAAGACAAAAGCACAAAATAATTGTAATTATATATCCATATTAAGGGGTACACAATATATAAGATGTAATTTGGGAATATCAATAACAAAGTGGGGAGGGTGAGGTTGAAAAGGAGCAGTTTAAATTGGTATGAGTTCAAAACAGATTGTTATAACTTTAAGATGATATAAGTAATCCCCATGGTAACAAAGAAATATCTATGGAATATACACAAAAAGGAACACATAGGGAACCTAAATGTGTCATTACAAAAAAAAATCAACTAAACATAAAGGAATGCAGTAAGGAAGTAAATAAAGGACAAAGAATCTAAGAGACACATAGAAACACAACAAAATGACAAAAGTAAGTCCTTCCCTATCAGTAATTACTTTAAATGTAAATAGATTAAACTATCCAATCAAAAGACAGAAATTGGCAGAATGAATAAAAATACAGGAGCAAACTACATGTTGTCTGTAAGAGACTCACTTTAGATCCAAAGACACATATTGATTGAAAGTAAAAGGATGAAAAAAGATATTCCATGCAAATAGTAACCAAAAGAGAGTTGGGAGAGCTATACTACTATTAGACAAAATAGACTTTAAATCAAAATGTGTTGCAAGAAACAAAGAAAAACATTATATAATAATCATTTCACCAAGAATACATAAAATATAACATATATGCACCAAATGCCAGAGCTTCTAAATATACATAACATTGACAGAACTGAAGAAATAGCTCAACAATTCAAAATTGAATTCAAAAATGAATAAAACCACCAGACAGAATATCAATAAGGAAATAAAGAAGTTAAACCACACTATAGACCAACTGGGCCTAACAGACGTACGAGGTCTGACAATTAAGTTCACGAACTTGCCACTGTGCACTTACATTGGTAGTACTGTATAAATAGTTTAGTAAGGTTTCATAACCTTGGTATATCTGTGTCTCAAAGCTGTATTCATGTGACCATGGAGCAGTGTCTTGCTGAGTGATGCTCGTTGTTGCGTGCTTTTTTTGTGCCATCGCAACAATGTCAGAGCTGGAATTAGAGCAACAAACATTAAATTTCTTGTTAAACTTGGCAAGGGTAGAAGTGAAATCGGGGACACATTAGTCCAAGTTTATGGAGATAATGCTGTGAAGAAAATGGCAGTGTACAAATGGATTAAACGTTTTTCTGAGAAAGGATCACTGATGAAGAGAGGTCAGTAACAAGCAGAACTGATGACAACATTGCAAAAATTTGTCAAGTTGTGCATCAAAATCAATGGCTAACTGTGAGAAGCATAGCAGACCAAGTAAACATTGATAGAGAAACAGGCAAATCTTAACTGGAAATCTTAGCATGAGAAAGGTATGTGCAAAAATGGTCCCAAAGGAGCTCACCAATGAACAAAAGCAAAGGAGAGTCAAATTTGCCAAGGTCTTTTGGAGAGGCAAGACAATGTTTTGGGCCATGTTATCACTGGTGATAGATTATGGGTGTACCAACCCTGAAAGAAAGCATCAAAGTGCAGAACAGAAGCCAGCCAATTCTCCACTGACCAAAAAAGTTCTGTCAGTCCAAATCAAGAGTCAAAACTATTTTGCTAACCTTTTTTTAAATCAGAAAGATTGTTTATTATGATTTTGTACCAACAGGACAATTAACCAAGTTTACTATTTTGAAGTGCTGAAAAGACTGCATGAAAAAGACGAAAATGACCTGAACTTTTCGCCAACAACTCATGACTCTTACATCACAACAATGCACCAACCAGCTCACACAGTACTGACTGTGAGGGAGCTTTTAGCCAGTACACAAATAACTGTATTGGAACACCCTCTTTACTCACCCCAGTGACTTTTTTCTTTACCTGAAAATAAAGAAAATATTGAAAGGTAGACATTTTGATGACATTTAGGACATCAAGGGTAATATGATGACAACTCTGAGGGCCATTCCAGAAAAAGAGTTCCAAAATTAGCTTGAAGTGTGGACTACGCGCTGGCACCAGTGCATAGCCTCCCAAAAGGAAGTACTTCAAAGGTTACCATAGTGATATTCAGCAATGAGGTATGTAGCACTTTTTCTAGAATGACTTCGTGAACTTAATTGTCAGACCTTGTATACAAAAACATGCCACCCCATAACAGCAGGATACACATTTTTCCAAAGTGTACACAGAACATTCTCCAAGCCACATAACAAAGCTTAATATTTAAAAAGACTGAAATCATACAAAGTATCTTTTCTGATCTCAGAGGAATATAACTAAAAATTAATAGCAGACAGAAAACTGGAAAATCCACAAGATGTGGAAATTACAAAACAGACTCTTTAAAAAAATCATTGAGTCAAAGAAGAAATTTTAAAAATCAAAAGAATCAAAATCTTTCATCAAAACATAAAATATATCTTGAGACAAATAAAAATGAAAACAAAACACAGAACTTACAGGATGCAGCAAAAGCAGTGCTAGGAAAGAAATTCGGAGCTGTAAACATTCATGTTCAAAAAGAAATAGGTTTTCAAATTAATAACTTAAATTTACACACTAGAAAAAGAACAAAGCCTAAAGCTAGTAGAAAAAAGAAAATACTCAACATTAGGGCAGAGATAAAGTAAAGAATAGAAAAACAATAAAGTAAAATCAACAAAACCAGATTTGGTTCTTTAAAAAGATCAACAAAATGATAAACCTTTGGCTAGATTGATGAAGGAAAAAAGAGGAAAGACTCAAAAAACTAAAATCAGAAATGAAAAGACTTTACTACCAATTTTACAGAATAAAAATTATGAGAAAATACTATGGGCAATCACATACCACAAAACTGGATAACCTAGATTAAATGAACAAACTCCTAAAATTATATAATTTACCAAGACTAAACCATGAATAAATAGAAAATTGGAATAGACCTATAACCAGTAAGGAGACTGAATTCATAATCAAAACATCTCTGCAAATAAATGCCCAGGACCTGATGGCTTTACTGGAGACTTCTACCAAACATTTAAAGAAGAATTAACACCAATCTTCGGAGAAGACCTCAACAAAATACTAACAAAATTCAACAGTACATTGAAAGGATTATACACCATGATCAAGTGGAATTTATTCCTGAAATGCAAGGAGGGTTCAACACATGAAAAATCAATATAATACAACACATTAACAGAATGAAGGGATCAAAAAACACATAATCATCTCAATTGATACAGAAAAGGATTTGACAAAATTCAACATCCTTTCATGATAAAAAAAAAAAACTCACAGTATATATAAAGAAATTCCCACAACATAATAAAGGCCATCTATTTGAAGCCCTCAACTAACAGCATATTCAAAATAGTGAAAAACTGAACACTTCTGAGATCAGGAGCAAGGCAAAAATGCCCACTCTTGCCACTTCTATTCAACAAAATACTGCAAGTCTGGCTAGGGCGAATAGACAAGATAAAGAAATAAAAGGCACCCAAATTAGAAAAGATGAAGTAAAATCATCTCTGTTTGCAGATGACTGATCGTAAAAATTACTCATAAACACACACACATACACAGAATTAGAACTAATGAATGAGTCAACAAAGTTTCAGAAATCAAAAATCAATACACAAAAATCAGTTGCATTCTATGCACAACAATAACCTGAAAATCAAAACAATTCCACAAAAGGACAAATATTAATACCTACAGTACTCAGATTCATAGATACAGAAAGTAGAATGATGGATGCCAGGGACTGGGGTGAGGGACTAATAGGGAATTATTGATTAATGGGTACAGAGTTTCAATTTGGGAAAATGAATATGTTTTGGATATGGACGGTGGTGATAGTTGCACACAGTGTGAATCCATGTACAGCCACTGAACTACACAGTTAAAAATGGTAAATTTTTATCACAATAGAAAAAAAGGACAAAACCAATAATGATAATAAACTGCCAAATATGTAATAAAACTGAGATAAAGTGCCGATAGGAAAAATTGGCACACTTCTTCTGAAAATACTTCAGCAATATATTTCAAGAACTATGAAAATTTTCAGTTTTTTTCTCAATAATCCTACCTTTCAAATGTATTTTTAAAAACAACACAAATGAAGCTTAAAATATGAATAAAGTTGTTCTTCATAGTGTTATTTTTAATACTATTTATGATAGCACCCAAAACCATGAAATACTTAAGATAAAAATAAAATATATGCACTACCTGTATGTTGAGAACTACAAAATATTAATCAGAAAAGTCAAAGACTTTAAAAAAATTAAAAATCTATCATAGCCATGAATTAGAAGACTCATTGTGAAGATGCCTGTTTTCCCTCTGTTGATCTATAAATCTAACACTCAGTATGCTTTAGACAACTCAGTAGAGTAGCCTTTCAACAAGTAATGTTAAAACAACTGAACACCAATATGCAAATAAATAATAATAATAATAGTAACTTAAATCCTAATCTTGCACTATATACAAAAATGACTCCAAAATGGACTATGGTCTTAAATGTAAAATCTACAAATTTTGTTAAGAAAATATGAGAAGATTTTTGCAACCCTTGGTTATAAATTAGACCCTGAAGCAAAAAGTAAAAGCAAAAAATAATTAGTCTTTATCAAAATCATAAACTTCTCTCCAAAAGACAGTATTAAATAGCAAGGATGTAAAGCAACTACAAACTACCACATTGCTAGCAGAAATGGAAAATCCCACCACACATTGCTGGTGGAAAGACAGTCTCTTTGGAAATGAGTTTGGCAGTTTCTTATAAGCCTACAGGTACCAACTAACCTAGAAATCTCACTGTTACATATTTACTCAAAAGAAAAAAATCCAAGTCCACGCCAAAAACAAACAAAAAAAACTCCACATGAATGTTTTTAGGAGCTTTATTCACAAATGCCAAAAACTGAAACAACCCAAATGTCCAAATGGTGAATGGATAAACAAATGTGGTACAATGGAATATACTGATATATGCAACAACATGGATGAATCTCAAATGCATTATGCTAAAGTTATATAAGGGCTGTCTGGAAAGTATCCAGCCACATCATATGAAAAACAGAGGCATTTATGGCTGGATTTTTTCCAGACAGCCCTCATATATATGAGATTCTATTTGATAGACATTCTGGAAAAGGCAAGTCTATGACAAAAGGAAACAGATTGGTGAATGGACTGCCAGGGTGTAGAGGTGGAGGGAGAGCACTGACTACTAAGGGGCAAGAGGGACTTCTTTGGAAAATTCATATGATTATCTGACTCCAATATCCTCTTCTAAGGTGGTAATTTGACCAAAATAGCCAGTAGTTTCGTAGCAACATCCATAATTGATGCTGCAAGACCACGAACAGAAAGATTTAAGTCTTTCACAGGCCAAAAACCCACCACAAAAAATGACATCGATCATCAATGAACTCCTCCAAGTCAAACTGTTACGAGTTTTCTCTCTCAAATAAATAAATAAATAAATGTCTCCCCAAGGATCAAAGGCTTCAAGCATGGTCCTTTGAAAAGCCAGAAAAATTCTGCATGAAGAAGAATTTAACATTTTGCCCACACTTTATGACAAATGTCTTGGAAAAAACAATAATTCAATATCTTCACTCTAATGTATCTGAGTTTCATGGCAGCTGACAAGACTTCTTTTAGAATTATTGGCTGTGTTTTAACATTAAAAAATGTATCCCATGTGCTGAAATATAGACAGCAATGTTCTCGTTATTGAACCAGAAAACCATGTGTCGCCAAGCATCTCAGGAGCACCATCAGTAGTGTAGAGAGTACCAAATTTTGCTAATCAAAACAACTTTTCATCATTACTAAGATGTCAATTTCCAGTTTCCAAAAAAGGTCTCACAACATAGGAATTTTTTGAAGGTGACAATGTGCAAATAATTATTAAAATCAGACGCTGGCTGCCCTGGGAAGCACTAGTATTTTTTATCCTGTTGAATGACAAAGGAAAGTAATGACTGATTCTTCTATGAATTCCAGCTGAACGGGAAGAAAGGTCAAGAGTTCTAGTGCAGATGGCACCATCTGCCAGAAGCACTTGCTTCCGTTTTCTTTCTCTGCTCTAAAACCACCCAACTTGGGGAGTTCCAAGGTTCTCAGTTCCACTTGCCAAGGTCTCTTCAACTGTGTATGGCTTCTGTAACTCGATAGTACAATAGGCAAATGTATAAGATGCTTCAAGATAAAGCTTTGTCTGTCAAATCCAGTTTCGAATCTTTCCAATTTAAGCTATATTCTTAATGAAAGAACCATATTTTTCCGATGGCTGGTAAGTACTGACAGAACTTTACACCCATATGTGAGGATAAATATAAATCAAGAGAAACATTGATTTATATTTATTCTCACATATAAGTAAATAAAGTAAGCTATAACATACTTTATTTTCACATTTTCAAACTAAACTCTGTGAAATTCGGTTGCCTATATTCATAATGGCAAGGCACAGCTTTCATTCTTAATGGAAATTAAATGTAGATTTCTACCATAACGTAACAGCAATAATGATTACGGATTACCTGACCATTTACAGTAGCATCCCATGCCACTCTACTCTTACTTGGCATGAAATATACATTAATATATTTTGAAAAACAGAAAAATTATGTTGTTAAATTAGCTTTTTTCTTATAAAGAAAGAAAAATATTACATATCTGGTTTAAAATTCTTTGATTTAGAGATATTAATTTAGGAGCGGCATGTAGTGACTCAAAATATATTTGCCCAATTAATTAAATTCTAAATTCAAATAACTACATGATATTTTATCTTTCAGAGGAATATCAGAATGGATTTGGAGTAAAATACTTGAAGGTACATATTCTCTTACCCTATCACTCCATCCATTTTTCATTCATATATTGATTTTGAGGTAAATAAGTGCTTCTTAATCTTAACTACCTATTACAATCACCTCAGAAGGCCTTTTAATACTATAAGTGGACTCTACTCCAGACCCATTATTAATAGACCTAAACGTTGGGGTTAGACCTAAACATTAATTTTAATGCATTAATGATTCTAATAATTAGCCAGGGCTGAGAAGTACAGAGCTAAATAAATAATCATATATCTTGTTTTTAAAAAGCTTATATTCTAATATACATGAATGTGTATATATGAGTATTCTTAGGTTCTAGGAATACAAAGATTAATGTACCTCTCAATGAAAACAGGACATTTTAGTGTATCTTTTAACTACATTATAACAGACATGTGCTTAAGGTGCTATGATAACACAGAAGAGATACAGTAAATAAAAAAACATTTTATAAAGTAAATACTTTTGAATGCTTAGATTTTGTGTTTTAAATTTTAATACTAACCGACAAGTTATGTGAAAAGTTACCCAATATACATTACATGCCCATAAAGCATAATAACACTACTGTAGAGCTTATTATGGTGCCAGAGGCAATTAAAAACTCTATATACATCATCTCCAATAATTCTAAAATTTATGTTGTTTTTCATTCCCAGTTTACAAAAGTTAATTTCAGAGAGAAACATTATATAGCTTGCTTGTAACTGATAAATCTGGAACATGAACCTTTTGTGGCTCCAACACCTAAGCTCTCAACCATGATCCCCTAAACAATCCTTGATTAATCTCCCTTAACTAATCTATTTCCCCATATCAGAACAAGGTAAAAGCTGACATCTAATAAGCAACAGTAGAATAAGTCCTTGAATTATCACACCAAAACTCTACAAAGTTCATAGAGTCCAAGAGAAAAATGCCTCTAAAAGTTTTAAGTGATGAAAACAAACACTTATTTTAAATTTAGTGATTTTTTACCTCAAAACCAAATGTTTCATAACTCTGAGTTTAGCTTACATAGCTTAAATTTTATATATTATGTGGAAAATACAATGAAAAAATACTCTAAAAACATTTTAATCTTAATACTTTATACCAAAACTAAAATAAAAACAGACTTGCTAAAAGATTTTGAACAGGCTTCATCAAACATCTGAAACATTCTAAAACAGGTCAAATAGAGTCTGACAGGCATTTTCTTTATTGCTCATCCTTCACTACACCCTAAAGCTTTCCCCTCCCCGCTGGGAAAACATTACACGGCACTTAACCATCCACAGCTACAGATTTGTACAACAGTTCTAGAGGACCACTACGCCATTAGCTAGAGACACAAACTTTTAATTATTTGTCATATGTCACTAAAAATTGTATAAATGGAGTTAGCTATAAGGCATATTTTATATTTATAAAAAGATAACATGAGGTTTTTTATTTTACCACCCCAAATTCCTCATAAATCTTTCTGCCATCACTATGAGTTCCTTGGCAATTAATAATTAAAAAACCTATTTTCAATATGTAAAGTTAATTAGAAGTTAATTTTTAGTGGTTTGAATTCCAAAAGAGATTAACTAGTGCTTTAGCAAACATGGAGAAACACAGTATGTATTAGAAGATAATTCCCCATGTAGGAAAAATTTTCATATAGGAGTTTAGGAAAATTAGAGCAAAGAAAAAACTTTGGACCTCTTTTGTATATTAAGAATGACAATAAATTAACCTCAAAATATTCATTTAATTACTATGATAAATTTGTGGGTCTTTTAAATTTTATCTGCAGACAAAACAATTCTCACAATGTAAGGGAGAGGTAAAATGCATTATCTTAAAACAAATGCATTTTCTTTAAATAAATATTCTAATTCATTAATTGAAATTAAAAGTTTAGAAATTCTGAGCATGAGTATTTTAAAAACTGATAGTTATGATAAAAATAATTTTTAAAATCTTCTAAAGGAAAAAACAAAACATATATACTTCTGAGTAACCTTACAGCTTAAAAAACTCAGTATATCTAATCATTGGCAACTGTTTATCCCCTAATACCATTAACTGAAACATAGAACTACCTTCTCTGAAACACGTAGGCTGCTGGGCTTCTCTATATTTCTTGGCTGCTTCATGGAATCACATCCAAATGTCCTATTTTTAAGAACATGAAGCTGAACATCAGACATGTGCTGGTGTTGAGCCCCCTGAGGGTGAGTGGAGAAGTGCCCATCATGCAAATTTTGAGTCATGCTTGCTGCAACACTGATCAAAGGCTCCGAGTTAGCATCTGTTTGAGAGACTTGTGGAGGAAATACAACACCTGGAAGACTGCTATACTGAGAGCCCTCCAGCTGACTCCGCAAAGCTTCAGGCATGATTTTATGCTCATTTCCAGGAGGTACAAGTATATCACTGGTGGCATTTTCTAAATGCTTCCTATCCACTATCCCAGAATAAAGAATTGTGGGTTGCTGGAGCACAGTTTCCATTCTCTGTGAATTTTCAGTAGTTGCTTGAAGAGAACATGGATTCAATTGTGGAACACTGGTCTGTATTATCGTAGGTTGCCCAATCTGTTGAAATACTTGCTGAATTGGAGGCTGAAGAATACCTGGTCCTCCAGTACTCTGTGCCACCACAATTGGTACATTGACTTTGTAAAGCTGACCTTAAAAAGAAGAAACTATTTTTAAAAAGGGAGAAATCAAAACTATCAGAATAATAGAATCCTAATTTCCTTTAAAATAAATTATTTAAACATGTTGTGCTTTAACTCTAGCCTTTTCCCACTATTGTTAATATGGCACATTTTGAGATACATACAGGCCACCAATATTGACTCCCTGATCCTGTCCCATTGTTTGATAAATTACAGTATTACCCACCCAAAGTGGGATTTTAATAAACATAATCATTGAGAATATACTTCATATATTTAAAATATAAGATACCATATAAGACAAGGCTACCCAACAAGAATTTAATAATTTTATAAGTTATCAAATGTCTTCCCCCTCTTTATCTTAATGCTAAAAAGAAAACTTCACTTTCACAACAAAATGGCAGCGTAAGAGGGACTCGAAAAACTCCTCTGGAAATTAAAACTAATAAAACGCCTATACCTCAACCAAGGGCCCTCTACACAATGCACAATCACAGCTAAGAAACCCACATGTTGCATTAAGGTACCTGCAGGTGGGCAGAAGGTTAAACAAAGGAGAAATAAAGGGAAGAGTGGGGACTTGGCAGAGAGCATGGGTCCCTGCTTGGAATTCTACTGCTGGGGGAGGGAGAAGGAAGAAGGCGACGGGAGAGCACTCTAGGCCTCATTCAGTCCACAGGACATAGGAAAGGAGGACCACAGGTGGAGTGTGAGATACCACATGCACCTCACTTTGACCCCAGGAAGTGCAGACCGGTCAACAAACCTCAGCAGCTGGACTTCACTCCCATTCGCAGAGGAGGGGGATCGACTGGGCAGTGAGGAGCCGCATTGTGAACACTCCAGCCGGGAAGGAGAAGCTCCAGAGAAGGGGCTTCGCACGTGCTTCTCAGGCCACAACCAAGATGGTCTGAAGACCAGTAAACAGGACTGACCCCAAAGCTCAGGGCAGAATTTGCATGCAGGGCAAACCAAGGATAGAAAGGCGCAATCACGCCCAAACTTCCTGCACAACCCCCAGAACACAAAGCCGCAAACACTTCTCCCCCACAGATCTCTGCCCGCCCAGTGTCAGAAGTGAACATCAAAGGAACTACAGCTGGGAGGGTCCAGAGAGGCTGCAAAAAATGAGAAACCAGAGAATTAAAGAGATGGAGACAGATGACCCATCAGAAACAGAGCTCAAAGCAACAATTATAAAAATGCTTAAGAAACTGAATGATAATTTCAACAGAGAGACAGCAAGCATTAAAGACTTACAAACCATTACAAAGGACCAGACAGAGATAATGATTACATTAACTGAAATGAAGAATGGAATAAAAGTCACCAAACTAGATAAAATAGAAGTGCAAAGCAGTGATGTGCAGGAAAAGCCAGCAGAAAATACCCATTTAGAATAGACAAATATGAGAATCCAGAAAAATGAGGATAGTTTGAGATTCCTCTGGGACAATTTTAAGTGGAAGAATATCAGAATCATAGGTGTACCAGAAGGGACAGAGGAAAAGCAAGGGATCAAGAAATTATCTGAAGAAAATTGTCCTAACCTGGCAAAGGAAATAGATATACAAGTCCAGAATGCACAGAGAATTCCAAATGAGATGATCCCGAACAAGAACACACCAAGACACATCATAATTAAAATGGTAAAAGTTAAACAAAAAGAAAAAAATTCTAAAAACAGCAAGAAAAATGCAAGTAGTAACTTAAAAAGGGACGCCCATTCGATTATCAGCTGATTTCTCAGCAGAAACTTTACAGGCCAGAAGGGATTGGCAGAAAACATTCAATGTACTGAAAACCAAGAATCTACAACCAAGAATAACGTATTCAGCAAGGCTAGCATTCAAAATTGAAGGTTAGCTAAAGAGCTTCCCAGATAAGGAAAAGTTAAAGAAATGGATCACCACCCAACCAGTACTAAAATGTTGGACTTCTTTAAGATGGAAGCGGGGATGGGAGAGTGGATAAAATTAGGGGAAGGCATGGAGAAATTTAGTTTGTTAACATCAACTCGAAAGCAACAAAGAAACAAAACTCACGGACACAATCAATAATTTAGTAGTTAATTGAGGGTAAGGGGGGAGGTGAGTAGGGGAGAAGGGACAGGGACACAAATATATGGTGATGAAAGAAGAACTGATTCTGGGTGGTGAACACATAATACAACACATAGAAGATGTAATGTAGAATTGTACACCTGGGACCTATGCAATTTTTACTAATCAATGTCACCCCAATAATTTTTTATAATTTAATTTTTGAGCACTGAGTAAGGTGCTTTGCTTAAACTTTGCAACAATCCAAAGAACAGGTATGATTTTCTTTCAAATAAAGAAACAGTACTCTGAAAAGCAGAGGTTGGTTAATCTCCAAATATTTGGGGTATTTTTTTCTTTTATGTCATACAATCTCCAATAAGAAAGAAGGCAAAGGCTGATTAATCTAATCTTTAGTTTTTCTTGATTAGCGCTAGCAAGGATACAGATGTGTTATTTTATATTTGTCAAAATTTAGATAACTAACTTGAATTAGAGAAAACATATATAAGGCATCTGATACAATGTTGGGAAAGACAATTACGAATGAAATACACAACAGACCTAGTACAATTGTCTTTCATGGTAGGTTTCCCTTCATAACAATAATACCCATCATTTTTTATTACTTTTAAAATAAGTTTTGTTAAAAATGCCTATAACTTCAATAACTTCTGGTATAAAGTTGATTAATAATCATGAAAATTAACATCAAGAAGTCAATACCAATGCTAACAGAAAACATTTTTAGACTCTTCTCTTACCAGATGCAGTCTGTAGCGTCACACCAGATGATACATGAATAGGATAACCAGGAAAAGTAAAGTTTGCACTGGAGTTTGAGGTGCCCTACATGAGAAATTTATATTAGAAAGTTAGAAAAGAGCTTTACTTGTATCTTTTTTCCCTGATCTCTTGGAGGATCAAAAAATCTCATCAGGACAGTAGTTTGGAAACACTTAACATTACACCTGAGTTCTTTGAATAAAATAACTTTTCAACCCTTTCATTACATTAACTGACTTCAAGTTTGTTTTCAAAATGTGTCACAAGAAATAAAAAGCCACAAGAAATAAAAAGTTGATATTTTGACTATTTTATGCATTAATAATAACATTTTGAGCTGCTTTGTACATAAACGACATTATTTTTATTTTAAATTTTTGTTATATGGTAATAAATTTACCATATAATGAATTTTAGCAAAAAATATTCAAAACATATTCAGTGGCATCAATTAGATCTAAGTATAGATAAATTAGAATCTAATGGCATTAATGACAAAAAAAAATTTTGTTACAAAAGGTTACACGTTTTGACAGCATACAAAACATTTTTGTTGCTGAAGTGCAAGCCACAGGAAAACATATTTTAAAATCTTGTAAATGGAGAAGTAGAGGGAAGAGGTTTCTTGAGCTTATGGAGTAAACTCAAATGCCGCAGTCAGTAGATGGAAATACTCACTCAGATATATCCAAATGTCGCGGCGAAAGAGTTAATATTTTATTTAAACCACCTCATTGAGAGTAACAGGAGTTCTGTTCTGTGGCTACTAGCAACGAAGCCATTGAGTCCTAAGAAAGAGTACTAACACTGACCCATAAAATGTGCCCACTACACAGCACTGCCTCAGTCACAGACTTCAAGACATCAACGATAAGAGCCAAAGCGCTTTACAGGAGACCTCTAGTTTGCAAGTTGATCACTAGTGGTATTTTAAAGTAGATAATACAATAGTGTATAATTTTTACTTTGAAATAATTAAATCTTAGGGTTTTAACTATTTTAAATACTAAATCAAAAGACAAACATTTTTGCCTACTGGACCTGCAACAATTCAAAGATTGATTAATATGTGATAAAAATCAATTGTCACACTGCTTGTGTGAGTGTATGTGGTACAATTCTGAAGGGCAATTTTACAATATATACCAAAATTGTAATTTTTCAATATATACTAGGCATATTCTTTAACCCAGAGATTCTACTTCTAGGAATTTATCCTGATTATCACACAAATACACAAAGACATATCTATAAGTATAATTAATAGGATACTTTATTAGAAAAAAACTGGAAATAATTTTAAGTATCCATCAACAAAAGGATGATTAATTAAACTGTGATATATCCACTAGGGTTAATCAATATTTAAATAGTGTTGAACAGGGTCAATCTACATTGCTAAGTTAAAAAAAAGAAGAAATTACAGAAACAGTACAGAGTGTTTCTACTTTTACCCTGAAAATTAATGTAACTTCCGAAAGAGGTCTATATAGATACACATCAAACAAAACAGTTATCTTTGGGATATAATTCTGCAAGCCTCTTTTATTTTTTACTTTATAAATTTTTGTTTTTATTTTTTAGACATATATTATTCTTTAATCAGGAAAAAAGATAGTGCCAAGAACGTCAAAGACAAAGATGGTTTTTTCATTAGTCTCCTACCAAAAGCAGCACCTCTCTTCCCAAAAATCCTGGAAGGGGTATGGTTATTGTATGTTTTTAATGAAGTAATCAAAATAAATAGCCCACTAAACCTTTTACCCTAGAAAGGTAGCTCATGGGCTAAAAGAACATGAAAAAGAGTTAGTGGGTTATATACCATCAATACCATGGAAGAAAGGCAGAAGAGAAAAAGTGCTACTTTTCCCCATTGAAAACTACTCAATTTTCTATATGTAAGTTTTAATTTTATTTTTGGCCCCCAAATCCTAGGTGAAGGGAATCTATACTAATGTAAACTTTATTATACAAAAGTAATAAATGAACAAAATATTCCACTTCAAGGAAGAATATGAATTGCTCAACTAAGAGGAGAAACAAAGCAGAAAAAAATACCCTATCAAAATAATCTATTTAGGATCCACCAAATATATAACACTATACAGTGTTATTAAAACCTCATAAAAAGTAATTTCAGAAATTTCCTAACCTTATAGGAGTCTTGACAAATGCTAACAACTACTCTGGAAGATAGGGAAAAGTTGGTAAGAAAATGTCAATTCTGAACTCCTGAGTTTTTGCAAAATCTATGTTACAGAAGTTATTCCTGTCTCCCCATTCTTTACATCTTTTCCTATTCAGCTGGAGAATAAGGAATTACTTCTATGCCCAGTTTTCTGCCACCATTCACTAAAAGGGAGGCATATTTTTAAAATGTATCTTAAATAAGCTACATACCAGTTCTGCTGTGGTAAAACTGGGAAGAGTTCTACCAGCAGGAATGACTAACGATGCTGCATAGAAAACAAAATAATTATACATTAGAATTTAACAATTTAATAAAATTTCTAAGTGTAGCTTGTTTTTTAAAACTGGTTTCAATCACTACCATGTTTGACCATGGTGAATTCTACTTCCTGATTCCAAGAGAGGTAAAAGTATTTAACCATGTACTTTTCCAACAACTTTAAAGACTACAACTAAGCTACTTTAAATACTAAAAGAAAATATATCATTACAATTAAGTATACTGTATTAAAATCCATAACAAAATACCTAGGTTGTCTTTAGTAAGTCAATGTCACACTAAATCTCCATTTTTCACAAGGGAGAAAAAGTAATATTTGTTAAAGTGCACATTTCCAAAAGACTATACTATTGAATATATATATATATATAGATAGATAGATAGATATACCCCAACATAAACCATTCTAAATTTTATAGGTTCAAAAGGAATTTCAATTTATTCATTTTATGAAAAATCATTTACAGTACTTTAGCCAAGTAAGCAAGTACAGCTACATAGTTTAGGAATAAATGACTAAAAACATGCTTCCTAAAGTCTTAGCATGAAATAAGTATGACTACTAAGAAAACTCTAAGAACAAATTCTTAGGAGAACACCAACTCAACCCATTTATCTATTCTAACTATACCTTCATTTATAACACATCCAAAAGGTTGGCCAAATGGTTGTAAATGTAATCATTTTAAAAAGTCAGTCTAAAAAACAAATAGTAACTCCAGTAGAAGGATCTCAGTCGATCAATGTAAGTAAAATGTACCTCAAGGTTCATTTTACCTAGCTGAACATGACTATTAGAATATCATTTTTCATTTTCTTTAATAAAAACAAGACTGTTTTAGAATGTTTATGTAACACATATGTATTAAATGTAATGTTTACTATGGTCTTTTCCACATATTAAGAAAAACTGATCCAAAGATCTATTTGTGACATTAGAATGGCTCCATCATATACAGCAAACATCTCAGAAAAGCAAATATTTTTAAATATCTGAAAGATATAAAGAATGATTATTCTTCCCACGTTAAGACAACAGAAGTGAGACTACACAGATTGATGGCTAATGAAGCACAAAATTATTCTTATCCTCTGTTCATCCATGGCTTTGCTTATTAACAGGCATTCTTTTAGAAAGGCTAAATTAGAAAGAACTGGAGTGGCAGGAACACAATGGTATTAGTCTTAATTAGCTGAAGTGAGCAAAGCTTAAGCTGGTACAGCTTAAGTCATAGCCTGAGAGGAAACAAAAATCTGTTAATACACTGTCTGAAGTGATTAGATGAATTTCTTGAGGAAAAATAGCAACAATGCTCTTCTTTTAAAGACTTTGCAATAAATCCTAAAGGATAATTCTCAATGCTTATATAAATCAAACAGAGCTGTGAGTTTTAGAGTTTCTTTACAGCCATCAGAATAAAAACATGAACTAACAGTTTTATAGTATAGTTTCACGCAGCTCCTACTTAATTTTGTTACTAAATCCACAAGTTATATGCACCATTTATGTACATTCACAAATTATATATACATACATACAGTATATATATTTATGTGCCTGAAATACTCTTTTTAAGATATTCAAAATGGTTTCAATAACCAATTAAATTTTGACTGAATATGTATTTTTACTTAAATTGAGTGTCAGAATTTTGATCTTCTATAATTTTGGTCTTCTATGTATCTGTTCCATAAATATTAAATTTTACAAACCATAGGCTTTAGAAAGAGTTCAATTCCACAAACATTCACATTTATAAGTATATTTTTCCCTACACACTAAAAAGTCTTTAGGCAGTTAATTTCACAATTCTTGGTCCTGCTTTGAACCAACCATTCCAAATCTTAAACTCCAAGTCACATGATTCAAGAGGTGCAAAGACTGGTTAATTTCTTCTTCGTGACCACTCATGAGCATAGGATTGTCTCCTAATGACAAATTGCATGTTCTAGCCCAAATCACCTCAAGAACCAACAGCACTGCTGAAACTTCCACCAGATCTAAGTTCAAGAACAACTGGCCATACAGTTTGAATCTGAACTTCAGGAGTTTGAATGCTCAAAAATGAAAGTCACCACAAACCTCTCTTTATTTCTCTCCTTACCTTCCTTCCTCCCCAATGACCATGTGACATGAAGACCAAATAGCAGAAGTTGATTTGAACTGCCCTAGAAATAAGGCAATCACAGACTACGTGAATGTGTCCCAGTTTGCCCAAGACAGTCCCAGTTTACACCTGTTATTCTGAGGTTACCAACAGAATTCCCTTTCCTTCTCAAAAGTAGATTACAGGCAAAAGACCCAAAATAGCCAAAACAAGAAATAAATAGCCAATATGCAAGAAATAAAACAAAGTTGAAAGACCGCCATTCCTGACTTCAAGACTTAACTCCTGACTTAAAGCTGCAGTAATCAAGACAATGTGGTATTAGTGAAAGATCAGACAAGTAAATCAATACAACAGGATACAGAGACCACAAATGGACCCCCATAAATAGAGTCAACTGATCTTTGACAATACAATGCGGCAAAGATATTCTCGTCAACAAATGGTGCTGGAACAACTGGACATCACATACAAAAACAAACGAATCTAGACACAGACCTTACACCTTTCACAAAAATTAACTCACAAATAAGTGCTAGAGAGGATGTGGAGAAAAAGGAATTCTCACACACTGCTGGTGGGAGTGCAAACTGGTACAACCACTGTGGAAGATGGTGTGGAGGTTCCTCATAAAATTGGGAATGGAGCTACCATATGACCCAGCAATCCTCCTGGTGATCTACCCAAAAAACCTGAAAACCTTTGTCCGCAAAGACTTATGTACCCCAATGTTCACTGCAGCACTGTTCACAGTGGCCAAAACATGGAAACAACCAAAGTGCCCTGGGACGGATGACTAGATAAAGAAGCTGTGGTACATATACACAACGGAATATTACTCAACTATTAGAAAAGATAAAATATTGCCATTTACAACAAAATGGACAGACCTAGAGGTCATCATGCTAAGCGAAATAAGCCAGACAGAAAAAAAAACAAAGAACTGTATGACTTCACTCATATGCGGAATATAAAACTGAAAGCAAAAAACAAAAACCCATGGACACAATCAATAGTTTAATGTTTATTTGGGGACAAGTGGGGAGGGGATGGGAAAAGGGGGAGGGTGTGGGAGAGGAAGGAGCAGGAGCTAAATATATGGTGATGGAAAGAGAACTCACACTGAGTGGTGAACTTATTATACAACAAGTTGACAAAGCACTATAGAATTGTACACCCGGAAACTATGTAATTCTTGCTAACCAATGTCACTCCAATAAGTCTAACAATAAAAAAATAAATTTATGAAGCAGAAAAAAAAAATGTAAAAAGTAAATTAACTCACAATGGATCACAGACCTAAATGTAAAATGTAAAGCCATAAAACTCCTAGAAAATTACATGAGAAAACCTAGATGACCTTAAGTATGACTTTTTAAATATAACACCAAAGGCACAATCCATGTAAGAAATAATTGATAAGCTGGACTTCATTAAAATTAATTGCTGTGAAAGATAATGTCAGGAAAATGAGAAGACATGCCACAAGCTAGGAGAAAATGTTTGCAAAAGACCTATCTGATGGTTGTTATCTGACTGTTACCCAAAATACACAAAGAATTCTTAAAACTCAATAATAAAAAAACACACTACCGAATTTTAAAAATGGGCCAAAGACTTTAACAGACATTTCACCAAAGAAGATAGACAGAAAATAAGCATAGGAAAAGATGCTCCATATCATACATCATCAGAGAAATGCAAATGTAAACAATAGGATACCACTATACATCTATCAGAATGGTCAAAATCCAGAGCACTGACAACACCAAAATGCTGCTAAGAATGTGCAGCAACAGGAACTCCCATTCATTGCTGATGGGACTGCAAAATGATACAGACACTTTGGAAGATGTTTGGTGTTTTTTAAAGAAAGTAACCATATTCTTACCATAAAAATCCAGCAATCATGTTCCTTGGGATTTACCCAAAGGAGCTGACACACAAACACCTGCACATGAATGTCTATAGAAGCTTTATTCACAATCACCTAAACTTGGCAGCAATCAAGATGTCCCTCAATATGTGAATAAATAAACTGTGGTACATCCAGAAAATGGTATATTATTCAATGCTGAACAGAAATGAGTTATCAAGCCATGAAAAGATATGAGGAATCTTGAAGTCATAAATGAAAGAAGACAATCTGAAAAAGCCACATACTGTATGATTTCAATTATAATACATTCTGTAGAAGGCAAAACTAAGAAGACAGTAAAAAGATCAGTGATTGCCAGAAGCTAGTGCAGAAGGAAGGCGTGAATAGGTAGAGCACAGTAGATCTGGAGGGGGAATGAAAATACTCCGTGGGATACCAAAATTATGGACACTCATCATTATAAATTTGTCCAAACCGATAGAATGTACAAAACCAAGAGTGACAATACATACTATAGACTTATAGTATGATGTGTCAATGGTTTATGATGTGTCAATAAAGTGCATCCATTTTAACAAGTGTACCACTCTAGCAGGAGATATTGATGAAGGGTGTGGCCATGAATGTATGGAGGACAGGAGTATATGGGAAATCTCTGTACCTTCTCTCAAATTTCTTGTGAACCTAAAGTTGCTCTAAAAAAATTAAGTCTTAAAAAAAAGCAAATTATAAATTATGTATAATCACCCTAAGGATAGGACAGCAGTTTTCAAGTGCAGTGTAAAAACCACTGGGGGCCTTGGAGACCCTTTTCAAGGTGTTCACAAGGTCAAAACTATTTGTATAATACCAAAACAGTATGTGCCTTTTTCATTTCTCACTAAATATTTTTTGTCCTTTTTTGTTGATATTTTGCACTGATGGCACAAAGTTATGATAAGTGAAACTGATGGCACCTTAGCATGAATTAAGGCAGTATAAACCTTAACAGTGGTCACTGTATTTATTCTCCATTACCACTCACCCACAGTGAAATTAAAAAAAAAGAAAAAAAAAAAAAAAAGACAACAGCAACAACAAAACTGTTATGCTGAAGAAGTTCCTTAATGTTCCATAAAGAATTATCTCAGCCTTCAAATACAGTTCCTTTTAATAGTCTGTGTAGGGAGTTCCCTGATGGTGTAGTGGCTTGGGGCTTCGGCGCTGGCGCTGTCAGCGCTGCGGCCTGGGTTCGATTCCCAGTCAGGGAGCTACCCACATACCAAAAAGCAAAAAAAAAAAAAAAAAAAAAATCTGTGTGATGTAATGGAAAGGACACATAAAGCATTTCTATGACATAAAAAAGTATGAGGAAAAGCATTAGTGCTAATGTTTTACATTGGAAGCTGACCTAGTCTCTTTTTTCAACAAACAGTATTTTTACTTGAAAGAATAACTAACAGAAACAGTGGTTATTTAGACTTGGGTATCTGGCAGAGTTGGGGGTTTTTTTTGGGTTTTGTGTGGTTTTTTTTTTTAATGAACTAAGTATGCCCATCACTTCAAGAAAAACAAACTGACAGTATTTGTTTGGCAATGATAAAATTCATGCTTTCAAGCAAAAATTAAATATTTGGAAACTGTATATCCACCACAGTGAGCTTGATAGCTTTCCAATACTTTTCTGATGAGATATGTGGTGATATTAAGGAATATGATTTTTTTATCTTGTATAATAAAAAAATGTGTCAAATGCATAAATCAATGAACCATTGTTTTCCAAACAACATGTTACAAAACTACACATGGGTTAAGGAATCATTCAAAGTGCAAGCTACACCAGTGAACTTTAACATTACAAAAAGGCCATTGGCATAGTTTCAGATTCTACCTTGCACTACCTCTCATAAACTACGTGTTGAGTTTTAGTGTAGTATTATCTGAAAATGCTCTTTTTTTATCTATCTGTGGGAGCTAGATTTTCTTCACATACTTTATAGCCAAAACTACGTATCACAACAGATTGAATTTAGAAATAGATTTGAGAATCCAGCTGTCTTTTATTGTCAGACATAAGAAATTTGCAAAAAAGTAAAACAATGCCACTCTTCTCACTAAATATTTTTGTTCTGGAAAATAGTTACTCTTAACAAATATATGTTATTATATTAATATATAATCATTTTTATATTAATAAACCAGTATTTTTTTCTCAGCTTTAATTTCTAATATGGCAAATAGACACTTACAATCCACATTTTTTTAAAAAAGCCTTTGAGATCCTCAATTTTTAAGAGTGTAAAGTGGTCCTGAGACCAAAAAACATTTGACAACTGAAGAACAAGAAATTATTAAGCAAGTAGATAATACAGTAAAAAAAATGTAATAGAGCAAACAAGTTTTAAAAGTGGAACAAGACAAATGACTTATTTCATTGTAGATTTAATTTGAACTTGTTATCAAGAGATAAGAAGGTCGTAGAAGTAAGTTTAGGTTATTTTAGTCACGCTTTTAAAAGTATACAATGAGAAGATATAATTAAGAAGTCTATCGATTTTATGAGGCTATCTGCTTTAAGAATCTTAGTGTAGGGACCTAAAAATGAAGAGGGACAGGAACAAGGCCCGTAATGCATTTTTAAAGAAATATATGTACTTCCTCTTAAAAACCACTTCATTATAAATGATGTAGAAGAGAATTAGAAAAACTGTCTTGTTTAAATGTAATTATTTTTATTATTCTAACTTCTAAGACAGAGAATAATAAAGTGCTGAGTGAAAGCTAATGAGATATACGAGGGCTGTCTGGAAAAAATCCAGCCATAAATGCCTCCAATTTTCCTATTACATTGCTGGATACTTTTCCTGACAGCCCTCGTCTAGTTCTAAGATAATTTTGTCATTTAAACCACTGGGAATACTACCATCTTGAGGCAAAATCAAGTAATGCAATTTTGAATGACAAAAAACTTGAGAACTGTTCATTATACTTTTGACAAAAAAAGTCAAGTATTTCACTTCTCCACACTTGCCACCCTCCAAACCATTTCTAAGTAAAAAATCTTTAAGGTTGTTTAAAGAAAATAATTCAAAATAATGTTATTTAAATAGAGAAATAAAAGGGATGCCCTAAAAAATAGGAAAGTTAAAAACAAAAACAGCCAAACACCCAACAACTAATGGAAAATGTTTCAGTGTGTCAACTTAGTAATTAAAACTGTCATGGGTAATTCTTATAGAGCAGAACTATACTTTAGAAGCATAGCATTAGATAAAAGTAGTGCTTGGTAATTCAATATTCATTCTGAATTTATTTCATTTTTATAAATTTTTATTGCTGTCACATTTACATTCTCGCCTTACTATTTTTCTCTTCACACTGGCCCACGTCATTTTCATGTGAATTTTCCTAACTACGCAATGAACTATCTAGTTATTACTGATCATTTAATCCAAGATCTACCCTCACCCCTTGAAACATTAATCTGCTGAATTTAAGTTAAACTCACTAAGACCTATTTGTGTATATCTGCACGTGTCTGTGTGTAGACATACAAGGGCTATACAGAAAGTATCCAGCCATGTAATATGAAAAACAGGCATTGTGGTTGGTTGTTTTTTTTTTTTTTTCTGGACACACAAACACACACACACACACACACACACACACACACACACATTAGGGTAGCATGAAATCTGTAATGATATAACAGCATAGTTTCTATCTTTCATTAACTGTCTTTTTCAGTTTAAACTGATACACATAATATGGACAAATATTTTTCTCAAAAGCAGAGCTCCAGATCCAAAAGGCCAAGAATAAAGATAAAAGGCATATCGTCAATTTCTAGCCATCATTATATATATCCAAAACAGTGAGGTAACCTGAATAATCTCCATATTCTTGTTAACTCACCATTTTGCTTCCACAACAGTAACAGATATATAATATATACAGAATGTAAAAGAGAAAGAATGCACAAGTATGCAAGCAAGCACCCATCTTTCCGTCAACTTCTTTAGCAAAGGTGGCTGGATTACTCCTTCACTAGACTCAGTCACATTTTCTGAAATGACCAATGCATACTCCCAATAGCCCATAAACTATATAACTTGTTCCTCTGAAGTAAGGCTTTGTCACCTTTGTGGACCTTAATATTTAAAAAACAAACAAACAAAAAAACAGTCTGAACAACCTAAAGTTTTGTCAGTAATTACACAGGGTGACTGGGTTCATTTAATGATATTAAAGTCAAAGCCCTCTCATCTTAAGAACATTGCCCACTCTAATTCAAAACCACAACCAAATGAGAATTTTTCTGAAGATCCAAATGATACTAATTTACTAACTATACCCAACCTGGTGACTGCAAGGTTTGGTGCAAGCTGTGTGGCAACTGAAGGGTGAATAGAGGTGAATGGATGCTATTTCTGAAGAAGTCTTCTGTTGCTTTAGACTGCAAAACCTTTGTTTCCCAGAGCTGCGGAGGAAAAAAAAAAGTTTGCCTTTTTTTTCAAATAAAATAAAAATAATAATATTTATTTCTATCTTTTTTACTCTTTTAAAATTAAACTGTCAGCTGATGGCACAATGAATGGGGTAAGCACTAAACTATAATTAAGGGGTTAGAACTATAATTTATCAGTTTTTAAGCTGCAAAAACAACAATAAGGCAGAGAAACTTGTATTATCTACGAACCTGCTTCAAGTCTTTTAAGACTTGTTCTTCTATACCTTCTTCAGCAAATAGATCTTTCACTCTTTCAATTACATCTTCAATTACGGATCTGTAGAGTTTAAGCTATATTAACAACAATTGTTAAAGTTTTAGATTCTTAAGTTTGAATGTATTCAGACTTAAAAGATATGCAGTGTATAATTTCTAATCTTGTACTTTAAAGAAAAACCACCATAAAGATTTTTACTAAGTGCATCCTATTTCCAGTATGTATAGTCTTAGCTTTCCATAAATTGCTACCCAACGTCTCAACTCATCTTCAAGTTTGAATTGCTGTATTACAATAAAATGAGATAATAATTTCATCAAGATGTATAGTTACTGTTAGGTTACTTGGCTTTTTTTGTGTCAGTATTTAACTTCTTTACTCCTTTTAAAAGGGGAAATTAAAGGCAGATGGAAATGAACCTGTTTTCAATTTACCTTTTTCTTCAGAGGCCAAAGGAGCTTTCTTAGAGCTCACTGTATTATTTCCACAAATGTAAATACATTCCAAGTCATAAGATTGGGGCACACACTTACAATAGAGTAAACAAAGCCCATCCCACTTTCAAAACACCCAGAGACCAAAAAATATTACTGTCAAGTGAAAATACAACTGCACCAAAATGGATTTCTTAACGGTAACTAAGGGCATGAATGAACCTTACCATTCCACAATCTGCATACTGCAGAGACTAAGCAACATACTACAATGCTTCCTAATAAACATATGCCATAACAATAATATTAAGCAGATTTCTACCCCAATTAAACACTAGAAAAATAGCCCTGTGAAATAAATTCAGTCCTACAAAGCTATATAAAATTGTGCTCCACTCCCACTACAGTCCAAAAGTGACAATGCTAAGTGTACTAACCATATTGATCTACTGGTAGTTCCACTGATAAAAAAATGGCAAAACAGGAATTTAGTTGAATTGCTCTTATTTCAAATTGCTTAATCAGGCTAAAATAAAAATTGTGGCATTCTGCGATTGCCTTTTCATACTACCCAGTAAATACTCTAATATTCCTGCTCATGCTAAGTGTAGCTAGGTTTTAAACTAATCCTATAAAGATCCATGGTAAGCATATGAATAGGCCAATCAGTGTACATTTAGATAATACATTCTTGACAAGCATATCCATTAAGATTAACTGCCCTAGATTAGTTGCTTCTTCTAAAACAGTTTACCCCGGTAAAGGCAAACTAAATTGATGCTTCATTGTTAGTTCCAGCAGCTAAAGGAAAAACCTCCTGGGGATAAAACCATCTTTAAGATCTTGCCCTCAGAGTATAACAGCAGCCATCAAAAATAACCCACTAGAACACAAGTTTTCAAAGCAAAATAGGCATTAAACATACTTTCTCTTCCAGTTCTATAGTTAATTTTATATTCTTATCCTATCTGTTATCTTCACTAAAATTATGTAGGGTCCTGGAAATCTACCTTAACCTCTTCTCTATTTAAAAGAAAACTCTCTCTCTCTCTCTTTCTCTTTCTCTCTCTCTCTCTCTCTCTCTCTCTCTGTCTGTCTCCTTGGAGTTTACCATCAGATAAAATGGTTTACACTGTAAACTTATATGCAGACCTAAGTATCTTACATATCTTAAAACATTATTAACCTCAGAAAATGAATACACAGCAATATAATATGTCTCAAAAATGGACACTTTTATGCTGCATGTGTATACATGTAACACAGATATGGACAAGCACATTGCCTTTCACCAAGTGAAGTCTGGATAGAACCAAAAATAAAAGTGAATCCTTGATTTTTTTTTTTTTAATTTAGGTTTCTAATACTGATAGAGGGTCTCACAAGTGCCATTTAGCCTGTCAGTTCCCACTGTGAGGCTAAGGAACCCCTTACGAATAGGAGGGGAATGCCTGTGTTTTCTAATTCCAATGGTACACTTAAGCATTAAGATGCTAAAGAACGGGGAGACTGGGGTTGGGGGGAAACTCTGAAACTATGTGGTTTATAGTTTTAGAGGTAAATAACATTCCCTGTTACTTATAAATAGCAGGTAAATAACATTACCTGTTACTGCATGTAAATGAGACAGCTTAGAATCAACAATAACCATACTAAAATTAAGAATTACAACCAGAGTAGGACTGAACTCGGGAATTTTCTAAACACACAGGAAACTGGGAGGGTTAAGGTGAGTTCCGTACCTCACCACCTTCTAAATATTACATTTAGACAAACAGTGTGCGTGAGAAAAGAGACTTTTTTGTTCTTCCGGTGGAAACAAGGCCCAACTTCCAACTGGGCTGACCCTCATCAGCTTCCTCCAATAGGTAAGAGAACGACCGGAGTCCCTGAGGGAGAGGGTTTCTGAAAGACCGCGAAGGGCCTGGGGGAAAGGGTGTGCAGAGCTCGGCTGCCGGACTGGCGCTCCCTCGCCACAGAGCTGAGGCCAAGAGGCCAGGTCCTCCTTACCACGGAGTTGACGTAGGCCATTACAGCGGCAACAGCACCTCGCTCCTCGCGCCTGCGCAGCACGCGATGCGCCGCTGAGGCCCTCTCCCCGTGCCCTTTGAACGTTGCACGTTGTCTACGCAACTACGCAAGGACGCTGGGGGCGGGATGGGGGAGGAGCGAAAGATGAATGAATTGAGCAGGGTTGACTGGAGAAGTGGTGCCACGGCAGGAAGAGGTTGTCCTGCATGAGCTAAGAGAGATGCTTAAATCGTCTAGCCGGCTGTGGGCCGTTCACGTAACTCCTGAAGAAGTTCCGTTTCTCAGTCTACGAAATAAAGACTAAGAAAATAGGTGAGGGGCGATGCAGTGGTAGATTCCAGTTCACCTTTAGCTTCGAAGGGAGTTGGGCCAGAAAAGAAGGGAGACTAATGATATCTGTTCTCTTCCTCTGCCAATTCTCATTCCTTGCCCTAGGCCCCACTCGCAACTGACCTCCAGTAAAAATATAACAAGAACCAAACTCTTCTAAAGTTGGTTCTCAAAGTGTGAAATAGCAACATCGGCACCAACTGGGAACCTGTTAAAACGCAATTGATGGGTACCGACTGAATCAGAAACTCTTGAGGATGAGACTCCTTTAACATGCTCTCCAGGCGATTCTCATGGGTGCTTAAATGAGACTCTGTGGCCCAAAACAGATTCTCAGCTGCATATTGAAATCACCCGTAGAACTTAATAAAGGTTTGGCACCTGAGTTGCACGCACCCCAGAGACTCTGAATCTGTCATGTAGCCAAGGTGAAGAACCCCTGCTAAAATAAAGTCAGCACTCCAATACCACCCAGACTTTCCCCCTCAGGCAGAAATTATCATGTCTTGACCTACAATAATCCCCCCATACACACAAAGGGTAGAGCATCTAGGGGCATAACTTGTCAGGGCTGAGGATAGGTGTAAGCACAGATAACCTACAGGGTTAGAAAATGAAAGAAGTCGTCTGTTGCCACTGCTCTGCCTTTTTTTTTTTTTTTTTTTTTTTTGGTTAAATGTATTGGGGGTGACATTGATTAGTTAAAATTACATCTTCTATGTATTGTATCATGTGTTCATCACCCAGAGTCAGTTCTCTTTCCATCAGCATGTATTTGTGTCCCTGCCCCTTCTCCCCCTCCTTCCTCCCCGCTTCTCCCCCACCTTCCTCCCCCTTTACCCTCAGGTAACTACTAAATTATTGACTGTGTCCATGAGATTTGTTTCTTTGTTGCTTTTGATTTCATGTTAACAATCAAACCACATTTCTCCATCCCTTTACTCTGCCTTCCTTAAACAGCCTTTCTAGCCTGCAGATAGGTCCTGGCCTAACCAGATGGCTAAGTTATTTAGTGATTTAAACCCTATTAGGGTTTAAATTGGCTGTTTGTTTGTTTTGTTTGTTTATTTATGCATGTAAGTTAGTAGAGCTATTTATGCCCTACCACTCTATTTGCTTTGCATGGGTCAGGTACCTTATGGTTTGTGAGTTCCTAAATTGAAAACTATCCAAAATTTCTTTTTAAAGAAGTCAAGAATTTTATATAGTAATTTTTAATGATTGTATCTCTACCTGGCAATTTTCTACCAGAAGTATTCAAAGTGACTTATCTTTCACCCAAAATAGAAAAGCTAAAAGTAGCCAATGATTCCTACTGATATTATAAAATCCAATTAAATTATTCAAGCTGGGAAATAAGAAAGCTAAAAGGTCTCTTTGTCCTTATTTTTCATATGCAAGTTTTAAAACTTTGTTCCTAAATGCATAGGACTGGTAATCACATAACTTTTTGTGATAGCATATTGTTTTATATTACTTCCTTATACAAGGTCTGACAATTAAGTCTGTGAACTTGCCACGTGTGCTTACGTTGGCAGCATTGTACAAACAACTCAGTAAGGTGTCATTACCTTGGTATATCTGTGTCTCACAGCTGTGTTCGTGATGACGTGTGGCGATGTCTTGCTGAGTGGTGTTTATTATTGTCGTTGCGTGTTTTTGTGTGCCATCGCGACAATGTCAGAGCTTGAATTAGACCAGCAAACAAATATTAAATTTCTTGTTAAACTTGGCAAGAGTGAAAGTGAAATCAGGGACATGTTAGTCCAAGTTTATGGGGATAATGCCATCAAGAAAACGTCAGTATACAAATGGATTAAATGTTTTTCTGAGGGAAGAGAAAGCACCACTGAAGAAGAGAAGTCAGAATGACCAGTAACAAGCAGAACTGATGAAAACATTGCAAAAATTCATTGAATTGTGTGTCAAAATTGTCAGCTGACTGTGAGAAGCATAGTCTACCAAGTAATCATTGGTAGAGAAACAGAAAAATCTTAACTGAAAATTGTGGCATGAGAAAGGTGTGTGCAAAAATGGTCCCAAAGGAGCTCGCCTTTGCTTTTAATGAACAAAAGCAAAGGACACTCGAAGTTTGCCAAGACCTTTTGGAGAGGCAAGATGTTGTTTTGGGTGTGTTATCACTGGTGATGAAACAGGGGTGTACCAATACAACCCTGAAACAAAGCATCGAAGTGCACAATGGAAGTCAGCCAATACTCCACAACCAAAAAATCTCTGTCAGTCCAAATCAAGAGTGAAAACAATCTTGCTAAACCTTTTTGACATCAAAGGGATTGTTCATTATGAATTTGTACCAACTGGAAAAACAGTCAACAAAGCTTAGTATTTGGAAATTCTGAAAAGGTTGAGTAAAAAAGGTAAAAATGACCTGAACTTTTCACCAACTCATAGCTCTTGCATCACAACAATGCACCAGCTCACACGGCACTCTCTGTGAGGGAGTTTTTAGCCAGTAAACCAATAACTGTATTGGAACACCCTCCCTACTCATCTGATCTGATCCCCAATGACTTTTGTCTTTACCCAGAGATAAAGGAAACATCAAAAGGAAGACATTTTAATGACATTCAGGACATCAAGGGTCATACGACAACAGCTCTAAGGGTCATTCCAGAAAAAGAGTTCCAAAATTGCTTTGAAGAGTGGACTAGGCACTGGCATCAGTGCACACCTTCCCAAAGGGAGTACTTCGAAGTTGACCATAGTGATATTCAGCAATAAGGTAGTAACACTTTTTCTAGGATGAGTTTGCGAATTTAATTGTCAGATCTTTTATACATATTTTAGACTTCTAGGGCTATACTGTAGACCACACATTCTTTTGAAATTAAATTAAATTTGGACTTTGGTGCTCCCCAAAAGAGTGTACCTAAGAATTGAACTGTTATTGCTTAGTGTACTTAGACTCAGGTTACAGAGTGGTTATGTAACTTCGTAAGAGCAGTGTCAGCAAAATTACCCTTTTCCCCTTGTGGTCTGCCTGGATGGTCACTAGTAGACTCAGATGTAATTTCTTCCCAATAATAAAAAATGGCTTTTAGAAGAGGTATACTTTAACTCACCTTCTAGGTGAATCCAAGTTGCAAATCTGCTCTGGACCTGTGGTAGCCAGCTTCTAGGATGGCCCCCAGTGACTCTCACCTCGTGGTATTTACAACCTGTGCTGTACCTTCCCACGTTATACCATGGTTTTTCTGGGTGACCAGTAAAATAACGCAGAAGTGATTGTGTATCACTTTTGAGAATAGATAATAAAATGACTGTAGCTTCCTTCTCTGAATTCCTTCAGAGCACACACTTTGGTAAAAGATAGCTGTCATGTAATGAGGACACTCAGGCACTCAGATACCCTATGGAGAGGCCCATTTGGTAAGAAACTGAGACTCCAGCCCATGGCCAGCAAGGATCAGAAGCCTGACAATCATATAAGTAACCTTGGAAATCGATCTTCCCCATTTGCGCTGTCAGATTATTGCAGGCCTGCCTGACATCTTGACTGCATCCCTTTGAAAGACTTTGAACCAGAATCATCCTCTAGGGATCTCCCAGATTCTGAACCCTCAGAAATAGTGTGATATTTGTCATTTTAAGCAGTTAAGTTTGGGGGTAATTTGTTACATGGCATGAGATAACTAAACAGGGCCCATTCTCTGATTGGACTGTGACTGGTGAAGGCTTGGTTTTTGCTCACTGTAATCTCAGCATTTAAAGTTTCTTGAACACCTTCATAATTACAAGAGCATTTGAAAGGTATGTAAAGGAATCTTTATAGACTATTATTTGATAGCACTGACCCCAGGTTATCATCAAACAAGCAGGCTATTATAGGCATGTAATGGTCACATTTCTCTCATCAATTTTTCAAACACAGAGGTAAAGTATGTTGCATACACAAAACACTTGATTCTAAAATTGAAATTTCAAGATCCCAAAGCTTCAGTGAGGCAATTTTACAGTGACTTTTTCTTTATGTTACTAAATAGAAAATAACAAAGGAATGCTGAGTTTTGGTCCTTCTTTGAGTATGCAGTTCTTTAAAATTACACCCATGGAAAACCATTACGCTCTTCCCCAACTGCCCAGCACAGTTCAGAACATCACATTTTTATTTCCTCCTGCTTTGTTTTGCAATTACAAAATATATTTAAGTTAGCTTTTATAATCAATACCTGTTTGTAACATTTAAACAAATCTTAATAATCAGATCTGTTTCTTTGCATTCTGTGTGTTCTCATTACTTTTGCCTGGAGGTTTCGGTAATACTATTACAAAAGTAAAGAAATAATTTTACTTTGCTTATTGTAAGAAAAGGCAATTTGTATGAAGTCCTTCCTCTGAATAAGAATTTTTTAATGTATTTTAGAGACAGCCCATTATCTTCTACACATTAAACTTTACAATCAAATACAGGGCATTTCAGCAACTGTATAAACTCTAACTAACATATTTATCATTAATGAAAAATACAAGTTAGTCTATGAGCATATGGCTTAAGGCAGAAAATGTTCATAATTAGTTTCTGAACATTTTGCAACCAATACATTAAACCCAGAAGTATTGTGTTTCTCTGCCTGTTTCATCCTTCACATCTTCCAGGAAATGAAAATCCAGATACTCTCTGCCTCACCTTGTAACTGTAATTGTTACAATGTTGGTAATTCTGATTTATTTATACTCTGCACTTTTGTAACACTTCCCATTTTCTAATACAACTCCAAAATCAACTTACATTATTTGAACATCAGATATTGTTCCACCGAGATGACTCCCACTCCCTGCCCCAACTAGATTTCAGATAAAATGACGATGTGAAACAACGACATAGCTAACTAGTGACCTTATCACATGATGGACCACTGCTAATGATCACATCACTGCCTATTTCAAAATGTTTTAATATTAAAAAGATGTATACATTGTGTACATATAAAAATTAGTGATTATAATTAACTCTCAGAAACTATGGAGGACGACTTCAAACACAGTTTTCCCCATGGCTACTTCTTCATTCTCATCAGGGTCTTAAGAAGGATTCAGTAGTTTCCCCACTAACAAATTATTCCATTTTCATTTCTTTAATCACAATTGTATAATCATGCATGAACATGAAATATTAGCATGATGTCCATTGTCTCCCATTAATTTTTCAACCTAAATTTCTACTTAAAGAAGATGGAGGGAAAGACCAATAAACTGAACTTAATGCTATGACCTGGGGAGAACCAACCAGCTTTGTCCTCACAGTAACTGTACTTTTTTTTTTTCCTGATTTGTCTCATTGTAAAAAAGGGAAATGGAAGCATCTTAAATATTCTGTATCTGATGTTATCTTAGGTGCCTCAGATACCAGGAGAGGCAGGAACGTGGGACAGACATTTCTTCATATTCTTCCCATTAAGTGCAGCTAAAAACTCTATATATACTATATATAAAACAAATGTAAGAAGACTCCAAAAGGTAGAGAAGAGCAGAGACCTCATAATTTTGAGAATGATACAGCAGTTAATTTCCTGTTTTTCTTTTTGCCTCATGAATACTGGACTGGGTACTGGCAAAGCTAGCAATGCAGAAACATCAATATTCACAGACAAAAAAAAAAGACTATTAGGAAAAGGGGCAGCAAGACAGAAAACTTTTAGACAATAACTGCTCTATTCCAGGGAAACCCTGTAGAAAGAATTGGCCCCACCCCACCTTTGTCAGCAAAGGCAGAGTAGGGAGTTTAGACTTCCACTCTTGCCCAGCTGCAGTGAGGTGCAAACATCCCCACGCTGGCACTGGAGATACGATGCCTGGACACACACTCCAGCCAGCTACAATGAGGTATCCACGTCACCTGCTGGGATGGCGTTAGAGAAAGCCAAGACTTTCATTCCTGCCCGGTGATGTCAGCGGAGGCCATGTGAGGGATAACAAGGAACCCTTCCCTGTCTCAACCAAGATGATGTCAATGGCAGCTGGGTGGAGAGGCCTGAACTTCCACCCCACCCAATAGTAACAATGATGAGCTCCTCCCTCCCGTAGGGTGTCAACAGAGACTAAGCAGCGAACTTGGCCTTTGGCAATTGCAAGATGGCACTCTCACCATCCTCCACTGGTCCAATGCCAGAGGACACCAGCTAAAACAGAAGATTTATCCAGAATCTCATAATAACCAAAATGTCCAGGATGCAATTGAAAATCATTTGTCATACTAAGAACCAGGAAAATCTCAACTTGAAAGAGAAAAAAATCAATAGATACTGACACAAAGATGACCAAAATGTTGGAATTATTTGACAAGGATTTTAAAGCAGGCTTCATAGGTGAATGGATTCAATAAAAATTGGCAGTTACAAAATCGTCACAGGAATATAATATACAGCATCGAAAATATGAATAGTCAATAATGTTACAACAACGTATAGTGCCAGATTAATTGGGGGGATCACTGCATAAATTATATAAATGTCTAATCACTATGTTGTACACATGAAACTAATATAAAATAATATTGAATGTCAACTGTAGTTGAAAAAGTAAATAATTTTTAAGTAAAAAAAGCTTCCTTCATAAATCTGCTTTGATGAGCAATTCAGTAATTTAAAAAAATGAGCACTTTGAACAAATGAAACAATGTAAAGTCTCAGCAAAGAAACAGAAGATATAAAGAAGAAACTTTACTTCTCAGTACCTCAGAATGTGACTTTATTTGGAATAGGGTCATTGCAGATGTAATTAGTTACGATGAAGTCATACTAGAATAGGGTGGGCCCCTAATCGAATATGACTGATGTCCTTATAAGAAAAGGATAAAGGCACAGGTGACAACAGAGACAGGGATTGGAGTGATGCATCTATAAGGCAAGGAACACCACAGATTGCCAGTACACACAGGAAGCTAATAGAAGCAAGGAAGAAGTTCTCCCCTATAGGTTCCAGAGGAAGTATGGCTCTGTCAAAACCTTGATTTCAAACGTCTAGACAAACTTCAAACTTGAGACAATAAATTGCTGCTATTTTAAGTTACCTAGTTCATGGTTGTTTGTTATGGTAGCCCTAGGAAACTAATAGCAAAATGGAGATGATAAAGGAAAGAATCAGTAAATGTGAAGATCAAACAATAGAAATAACCCAATTTGGACAACAGAGTGAAAAAACAGATAACTCAAATATAAGTGGATTTCTCATCCAGAACCATGGAGGATGGAAAGAAGTGGCCTGAAAAAAAAAAAAATCTATCAACTCAGAATCCCATACTTAGTGAAAAATATCCTTAAGAAAAACAAAGGGGAAATCAAAACATTCTCAGATGAAAGAAAAGTCAATACACATAATATTAAATTTGCCATCTTAACCATTTTTAAGTGTTTAGTTCAGAGGCATTAAGTACACTCATACTGTTGTGCCACCATCGCCACCACCCATCTCCAAAACTCTTTTCATCTTCCAAACTGACACTCTATTTATTCATTAAACAATAGCTTCATGCCCGTTTTAATTTGGAGTTACATTTTATCCTGTGGACCAGTCAAGGAAATGAAGCACCTGATATTTTTTTTTAAATGCAAAAAAATACCTTCTGCAGCTACATAATGGGTCCAAAATACCTTTTTCTTTTTCAATTAAGTTTATTGGAGTGAAACTGGTTAATAAAAGTATATAGGTTTCACATGCAGTGTACAATTCTATAATACATCATCTGTACATTCCATTGTATGTTCGCCACCCAAAGTCAAATCTCCTTCCATCACCATATATTTGATCCCCTTTATTCTCTTCTACCTCTCCCCCCGCCCCACTTTCCATCTAGTAACACTAAACTGTTGTCTGTGTCTGAGTTTTTGTTTGTTGTTTGTCTTATTTATTACTTTCAGTTTTACATCCAACATATGAATGAAATCATATGGTTCTTGACATTTTCTGTCCGACTTATTTCACTTAGCATGATAATCTCAAGATCCATCCATGTTGTCAAAACACTTTTAACAAAAGACAGATACTCTCACTTCATAACTAGAAATAATACTGACTTTATGGGATGTTTTGTATTTAATGAAAAAAATGCAATCCCTGGCATATCATAAGTGCTAAAAAGCTAAAGGTATTTAACCTTAACTTTCAGCAACTTTCACAAACATGACTAAATCAAATTTAAAACATTTTAATATTTTCAACCCCTTTAAGATAGATATGTGTGTGCTTATTAAGAAAAAGTATATTCGTAATTATAAGTGTGATAGATTTTAAGGACTGAGGTTATGTATCATTCATCCTTATATGCCCCACTAAGTTCCTAGCAAAGTACCTCCAATACAAAAAGCATTCATTAAATGTTATTGGTTTGAATTTATTGTTGAACTGCTATAAAATGAAATTTCTAGTCTATTTGTGGGAGAAAAACTAGGACTAAGATGCAACTATCCTTAGGAGAAGTAGTATAGTGACCTAAATTTATCCTATCATTCATTCATTCAGTTTTTATTCAACATATAGGCCATAAGCTCTGGTTAAGGGATCAACTCTATAGCACTGACACTGATACCACCATCACCTACTACCACCTCCGTATTTGGGCCTCTTCCCAGACAATGGAAAATCACTGTGGGCAGAGCCACCCTAATCAAAATCCCAGATGAAGAGGAAGGAATGAAAACTATGCAAGCAATTACAATATAATGGGATTAGTACTAAAAATTACTTATGAGGAGTACCTAACCTGAATGGGATGAGTCACAGAAGGCTTCCTGTAGTGTAGTGGGATCCCTAAACTGAGATCTGTGGAATGAGTGGAGGACAGAGGAAGAGAGCTGGGAAGGGTGTTCCAGGGAGAGGACCCTGTACAGGCCAAAGCTTGGGGCATGAGAGAGATCGGGGCGGGTATGAGGAAAGGAGAGCAGTTCGTTTGGCCAGAGGGTAGTGAACCAGGCAAGTGTGACACAGCTAAGGCTGGCTGGGAGGTAAGTGGCAGGTTGCAGCGAGGATGGCCAGGCTGGAAGCAGGGAGGCGGTCAGAAGTCTGTGGGGTAAGGAAGAAAGAGCAGCCCAGTTTGAAATGCCTGCAGCCGAAGCAATGTCCCCTGGGAAGAACAAGATCTAAGTTACTGGTGTATGTGCTTTCTTGGTTCTCAATCAAATGAGACAAACAGGAAGAGCAGGGGAAGACTCCACGAGACTGGAGGAGGTTTAGGGGGAAGGGATAAAGCAACCACTGATGGAGGAAAAGGCAATAAAAAGAGGACGACAAAACATCCTGTTCACAGTTTTACCCAAGGCCACTTCTGGTCCCAGTGTGAGTTTAATATAGAATCTGTCCTTTTCCACAATGAGTACTTAGCAAAGCCTTTGAAAAGTGTTTCAGAACATCTCGAAATTATCCACTGAAGAGGCAGGCGCTTGGCATTTAACAATGCCACTGTTCAAAGATGCTCTTTCCTTGTCCTTTTCATGGCACTTGAGGACCTTTCAGTGGAATTCTCTCTGAGTAGTGTGAAAATATCAAAATAAAACCCTACAGCAAAGGACAAGCAGAGCGACTGGGTGCCATCTCCCACCCCATGCAGCCACTCACAGATTGCAGCATCTCTCTCAGAGATGGGAAGCAGAAAAGACGAAATTCTGCAGTGTTCACAGCTGGGTTTCCCAAATCAGAGCACCGACTCCCTGTTGGAATAAATAACCTCAGTTCCCAAATCACAAGTGTGTCTTTGTTTGGGTCAGTATGGTTGATATTCAAGCATTAGTATTGGCATATAAAGGCAATAAATTAAAGGACAAGGCCAAAGTATTCAGGAAAATAAAAGTAATGTCAGTCATAAAGAGTTTTTAAAGGGAATCCACAGGCAACCCACGCTCTCTGGGAGGGTGAAAAGTCTCTGAATCCAATTCCATTTCTGGAAAAGAGACTAAGAACTAATACTTTGGATATGTAGCCTGCCTGCATCTGTCCACATAAACTATGCCTTCCCTCCTATTGCAATAGGTGAACTTTTCATGCCCTTATCTAAATCAGCTCCTCTGCAAGTGCCTTGGATCCCATCCCTCAGCTACTCAGAAGTAGAGCCCTAGCATTTTCTCTGTGTGTGTGTCTTCTGTATCGTTTTCCTTTCACTACTGGATCACTGCCAAAATGTAGAGATAACCACCATTCAGTGGTACACAAGGGTAGGGGACAGGCCGTCAGTCTTGAGTGTAGTAATAATGGCAGGCATTGTCTATACAAAATTTCAATATGATAATGAAACCCACAAAAGTCAGTCTTCTATAATCACCATGTGCTGGCAATTCTACGCTTGTCTAAGATAAAATGCCTCCCCCCATCTCTTTTATTAGCATAGTGTTCTAAACAATTGCTGCAATTACTATGGAGTTTTAATAATGTATACTCATATACATATATAAGCTTCAAATCAGCACATTTTCATTTCTTAGCATTTAATAAACAATGTCTTCTATGTAGAAGTTAATTTGGAAAACTGCCAGTTATACAGTTGAACCCAACACATATGTAGATTTAGATACACATATTCATTTTGGGAATTCATAATGGTCCAGAATCATCCAAACTTGCTTTGGATGCAGGTCTTGTCTCCATCCCCTTTGGTACTACATATTCTTGGGCTTAAAGCATAGATTCCAAGTAAACAAGTGTGAAGATGAAGAAATAGAACTTGAGTTACTTCAATTTTGTCATTCTATATGACCAATTGGAGTTGCTATTTGTGTTTTTAAATTTAAAAAAGTGAAGTAGAATGTGAATGGCAACATTTAATATTTTTGCTTGCTAAGTTTTGTTTGGTTACTTTGCACATGAAATATGTACTGTATTTTAGTATTAATACCTTTAAAATTGAAGTTTACTCTTCTATTTTAATCATTGCTTTAAAGCCAAAAAAGGACATGAAAAATAAAACATTACATTAACAGTTGCTTAAATTCTTCTACCTTTTGCAGATATTTATATTTTATTAAAATTCACTACTAGTTACTGGACAACTATTTACATAGAATGTTATTACACCAACTGTAATAAAAAAAAAACTGAAGTACAAACTGTTAGGTAAATATAAAAACTATTGAATAAATCCTTATGTGTTTTTTGTTTGGTTTCTTTTTGGTTTGTTTGTTTTTGGGGGGGGGGGGTGTTTTCTTTTTGTTTGTTTGTTTTATATGTGGGTAGTTCCCTGGCTGGGAATTGAACCCAGACTGTAGCATTGACAGCACCAAAGCCTTATCCACTACACCACCAGAGAACTCCTGGGTTGGTTTGTTTTTTTAATCCTGTAGGAACTTAGAGGAATTTTCAGGTGTTTGCAAGATTTTGAAACCAGCAATTAATTCATAATTATTCCGAATTATGGTATGGTAGCTCTCTCTATACCAACATGAAATGACTTGACCAGTGGAGCTCAATCAAAAAATATTTAAAAGCAAAACAAGAGGTAATTGAAACAATGGCTGAATTTATTTTTAAATATGTAATGCCTTCAACATCACACCTAATGAAAACTCTGAAGAAATACAAGCTGGGACACTCAAAGCACCTCTGATAGAAACAACACAAGATTCACATTGACACGGGAACCAAAAGAACACAAGGACTCATTTTCTATAAGCACTGACACTGAGGAAGAGAAGTAAATTTTTAGCAAGAGTCAACATCAATAAGATTTTTAAAAATGAAAGACACACTAGTAAAGACGAAGACTAAGACTAGTCTTAAGTGGGGGAGGGGGTGTCAAAAAAGATTTCCTCACCTTCTACTGTCCTAATTCTCACATTTATAACAAAGTTCCTCAGAAAAACCATTTACTCACTATTTCCACAGCCACCTGAGTTGCCTGTCAAGATCCTTGAGAATTTCCCTGTTGCTGAATTCAACAGTCAACTCTTAGTCTTTCTCTTATCCTATCAGCAATATTTGAGGCAGCTGATTATACTTAACTCTAGCTACCTATTCATCTTCAGTCTCCTTTACTGAATCATTCCTTTTTCCTGACCTCTAAACTTTCAGAGTCCAAAAGCTCAGTTCTCAGACCACATCTACTCTTTAAATTCACTTCCAGGTGATCTCATCCAATGTCAAAGGTTTAAGTACTTACATCTCTAAATGTTACATCTCTAGCCCAGCCCTCTTTCCAAATATATATCCAATTGCTACTTCTGTCTGCACTTGAATATCCAGTAGACATCTTAAAGTTAACACATCCAAGCCTGAATTTCTAATCTTTTTCCCCAGAACCTGCTCTTACAATAGTCTTCCACTTCCCTATAAAAGACAGCTCCATTTATTTATGCCAAAATTCTGGAAGTCATTTTTGGTTCCCTTTTTCCCTCACTCTGGAAATCTAATCCAAGCCACCAGCACACTCTATTAGCTCTATTATTTCAAACAGGTTCTGAGTCTAACCATCTTTCATCTCCCTTCACCACTTCTAGTCACCATCACCTCTCAGCTGAACTATTACAATAGCCTCCTGATATCTCTGCTTCTGTCATTGACGGCCTTCTACGTCCATGGGATCATCATAACATGTAATTCAGTTCATGTCACTCCTCCACACAAAACCTTCTAGTGGCTCCCATCTCACTCATAATAAAATCTAAAGTCCTCACCATAGCCTACAGAGCCCTATGTGATCTGCTTCCCTCACCTACCCACAACCTCTCTGATGTCTGCCCCTACCATCCCCCTTGTTCATTGTCCTCCTGCAACTGGTAGCCAGCTGCCCTCCTTGGTGTTCTTCTGATAGGCTAAGCGCACTCTGACCTCAGCACCTTTGCACTAGCAGTTCCCTCTGCTGGACATACCTTTCCCTGGAAGACCTTAATAACTTGCTTCCTCACTTCCTTCAGGTCTCAGCTAGAATGGTAGGACTTTCCTGACCAACCTATCTAAAATAGCATTCTTCTGCCAATCTGTTACTCTTCCCTTTAACATTATAAATTATAGTTCAGTGGAATTACTTTTAGACACATTTATAGGCTTACTCATGCTATTATATAAGATTTTAGGAAACATTGTTCTGACAGTCCTTATAAAACAACATCCACCCAGAAAGATTTCTGAAAGACAGAGACTATCTTGAAAAGACAGTGCCCATTACTGATTTCTGAGGACTAAACAGGGTGAAGGCGCATCCCTGAATCAAAGTAGCATAGAAGAGTCTCCTGAAAGCAGATATTTATTTGCTTGTTCTTACCTAAGAATTTGAAAGCACAATCCTGAGCTGGAGCTTTTGAGAAACCACGTTGACTTTGATTCATACAACTGAAAGCTCAGTAGTCAAAGAGGACAGGGTGGATTCATTATAATATTTTATGAATCTTTTAAAATAAGCAGAGTTAGTGTTTATTAACTCATTAGAAAAAAATTGTTTGAAATCTGTTGAGAAGAAAGGCACCATTTTTCTGCTTCTAGTACTTAGAAATGTTTAGAGATAAGCATGATATTTAATTCTTTGAGATGTGTAAAATTGTAGTCAACAGCAGTTTTAGACAAGACATTAAGAATACTTTAAAATGTTTGTCTACTGCATTAATTTTAATTATACTCCATTGGACTCACAATGCTTTGAAATGCCTTACAAAAATGTTCCCAAGATCTTTTATTATTAATCATAATACAAGCACCACCAAATTCAAATGCCGTTTCTAACGCTGAATCGCTGCAGCTTGCATGCGAGCTCCCTCTTCTGTTTCCAGAGCATACCGCAAAGTGCACTATATGGAAGTCACAGCAAGTCTGGCTAGTACAAAATGGGCTTCTCAAGGAAAAGACCCACACCACAATCATATTATTTAAAAAAGTTACCCTATCATCTGATGTTTGGGAGGCTGTCTGGAGTAGGTACAGTAGGGGAAGATGAAGGAAAAGTTGCAGTTCTGGAAGTCTAATGGTGATTTGCATTTCTTGCCCAGGAAGTCTCATGGAAAGAAACTTCGATCTTTAAAAACAAACTTCAGGTGGTGATCACCCAACAGTGTATTCAGATGTCATATTATAAAGTTATACACCTGAAATTTACATAATGTTATTAACCAGTGTTATCCCAAGAAATTCTTTTCTAATGGGGCAACTAGTCTAATCTGTCCTTTTCCCAATAGACAAAATGTGGTTTTAAAGGGATAATATTAACAGCAGCTTTTTTAGTTATTTTTTGTAAGTCAACTATTTGCTTAGGACCAGCAATTCTTGCTTTAAAAATTAATTTAGTCAAATTTATGTTTAGATGCCAGTTCTAAGTAGGAAGTTTTAAATACAATTATAACAAGAAAAATCTTTTTGTTTCATATATACTGAGAAAAATACGCAGGTAATTAGGTTGAGCCCCCATGAGATTGCCATCTAGAAGTTAAATATTGGACATTTCTATGGTTCAATGAAATACACTCAGCCCTGTGCTTTAGGACCCTGGGTAAGGGCATAAAATGTCGTTGGAGTGGAGTAGCTGCAGAGAATGGGGAGGGGCTGGGAGAGACACAGCATAATCTAGTGGAATCACTGTCTACACAGAGGAGACAGGATAGTCTAGGTGAAGGTGAGACAAACCAGAAAAAAAAATTGATGGCTGAAAATTTGAGGAATTTTGTTACAAATCTGATGAGTTTATGTTATTTAACCTTCTGTTGTTCCTAAAGCACTATACAGCCAAGCCCTGTTAATTCCAGTAGTGGCCAGGCCAACACAGTACTTGATCTGGCCTCTATGAAGCTGTATTTCCTGGGGCATTTCTAAAATTCAATTTTAATAGCTATATAAAAATTTAATTTCAACACATGGCAGTGAGGACAGCATCGTTTGTCACCCCAAAATATGACTTTTGGGGGGATATTGATTATTTTAAGTTGGTTATTTTTAAAAAACAAAGGCCTCAAGAACCTTGACCTTCCCCCAAGTGCCTAAAAGAATTCAGATAGAGAACATGCTCCAGGAAGAGATCCATCATCATAGATAACTACAGTTAAGGCCTCTCCCCTCAATGCACACCTTATCTAAAATATATTCTGTACAATTGTATAAAAAGTTTTCTAAACTTATAAAAATTTATTTTAAATGCACATTATATTTGTAATACTAGTTGCCAGAGTGTGAAAATTCCTTAGAATTCTTCTGTGGACAAAGTTTATCCTGTCATCAGGAAAAATCCAGAAAGACTTTGAATAATAGGTGTCCTATCCAGCTCATTTATCCAGGTTATCAACACCTTTCATCATCTTTGAATTATTTTACAACTCCATAAGTTTTAGAAAGTGATAATACACATAATCCTAATCCATACAAATGCAAATTAATTGTGTGGCAGCAGGGTAAATTGATTATTGATTATTGCCCTGTGGATAGATGCATTTTGCATCTATTTGTAAATTCATTTCAGAATTCCTTATTTCCCACGTGTCTCTCTGCTCTTTGATTTCTCCTTGGAACTAGTTGTAACATCCTAACAGTTCTCTTATTAGTTAATAAGTAAAACCTTGGGCACATATTCACTATCTTTTTTTAAAAAAATTTTATTTATTTTTAATTTATTGGAGTGACATTAAAATAAATTACATAGGTTCCAGGTGTACAATTCTACATTACATCTTTCATGTGTTGTATTGTGTTCATCACCCAGGGTCAGCTCTCTTTCCATCACCATATATTTTTGTCCCTGTCCCTTCTCCCCAACTCACTTCCCCCTTACCCTCAGGTAACTACTAAATTATTGACTGTGTCCATGAGTTTTGTTTCTTTGTTGTTTTTATTTTGTCAAAAAACTAAATTTCTCCATCCATTTCCCTTATTTTACCCACTCTCCCATCCTTCCTCCTATCTTAAAGAAATCCCTTAAGCATTCTTTGTAGTACTGGTTTAGTGGTGATGTATTTCTTTAACTTTTCCTTATCTGAAAAGCTCTTTAGCTGTCCTTCAATTTTGAATGCTAGCCTGGCTGGATACATTATTCTTGATTGCAGATTCTTGGTTTTCAGCACATTGAATATTTTCTGCCAATCCCTTCTGGCTTGTAAAGTTTCTGGTGAGAAATCAGCTGAGAATTGAATGGGTGTCCCTTTACTTGCATTTCTCTTACTATTTTTAGAATTTTCTCTTTTTCTTTAACTTTTGCCATTTTAATTATGATGTGTCTTGGTGTGTTCTTGTTTGGGATCATCTTGTTCGGGACTCTCTGTCCTAGACTTTTATGTCTATTTCCTTCGCTAGGCTAGGAAAATTTTCAGTCATTATTTCTTCAAATAATTTCTTGATCCCTTGCTTTGCCTCTGTCCCTTCTGGTACACCTATGATTCTGATATTCTTCCACTTAAAACTGTCCCAGGGGAATCTCAAACTATCCTCATTTTTCTGGATTCTTGTATCTATCTGTTCTAAATGGGTGTTTTCTGCTGGTTTTTCCTGCACATCACTGCTTTGCACTTCTTTTTTATCTAGTTTGGTGACTTTTATTCCATTCTTCATTTCAGTTAATGTAGTCATTATCTCTCTCTGGTCCTTTATAATGGCTTGTAAGTCTTCTTTAATGCTTGCTATCTCTCTGTTGAAATTATCATTCAGTTCATTAAACGTTTTCATAATCGTTGCTTTGAGCTCTGTTTCTGATGGGTCATCTGTCCTCATCTCTTTAATTCTCTGATTTCTCACATTCACAGCCACTCTGGACACTACCAGCTATAGTGTCTTTGGTGTTCACTGATGATACTGGGCAGGCAGAGGTCTGTGGGTCCTGGTTGTGGGCCAAGAAAAGTACATGAAGTCCCCTCTCTCCTTCCCAGTCTGAGCATTTGCACTATGGCTCCTCAGCTCCCAGTTGCTCCCTCTCCTCTAGCAACCAGAGTGAAATCTGGCCACTGCGGACCAGTCTGCACCTCCTGGGATCAAAATGAGGTGGTTGCAGAATCTCATATCCTGCCTCTGGGCCCCCTTTCTTCTGTCCCACAAACCCAGTGAGACCTGGAGTGTTCTTCCACCTCCTTCTTCCTCCTCCCTCCCCCAGGGATAGAGTTCCTAGCAGGAATCCATGAGTCCCCACTCTTCCCTTCATTTCTCCTTTGTTTAACCCTCTGCCTGCCTGTAGGTACCTTAATGCCATGAGCAGGTTTCTTAGCTGTGATTGTGCGTTGTGTAGAGGGTCCTTGGTTGAGGTACAGATGTTTAATTAGTTGTAATCTCCGGAGGAGTTTTTCGGAGGTCCCTCTCGCACCGCCATTTTGTTGTGTCCTATCCTCACTATTTCTTTATGAGAGTAATGATTATATTCTCTTTTAAAATCACAAATTGTAGTTTGGTGATGTTATTTTTCAAGATTGTGCCAAGATAACATGTTTACTGACTCTTTAATAGTAAAGTAGTGTACATTTGCTTGACAGAGAGCCAATTGTTTAAAGTTATTGAAATTGATTTCATACCTTAAAAAAGTATTAGCCTCAGACCTTGCAAAAGAAGATGTAAGTCCATCACACAGAAAGAATCATTTGAAATACATCTTTAATGTCGAAAAATCAATATGCAATCTACCAAATATACTTTGTTACATGATTATTAAGGTTCAATCTGTTTTATACTTGTATTGATATGACATAAAATAATACTTTAAGTAAGATATGATAATACTTCATCATTACTAAGGAAGGCCTTCCAACTGAATTTATAAAAAATGGGCTGCATCATAAGTACAGCTCCAGAATGACAGGAACTAAACCCTAGAACTGTCTAATAATCAGGTAAAAACATTCCAGCCTTTATTTATATGCCAGAAAGTATCTTTTTTTCATACATTTTCAAATGGATAAACTATTTCTATTCCCACAAAAAAAGAAAATGTTTTTAAATTCTGATCTGACAATTGATCAGGTAACCATCAAGCCATGAATTCATTTACAGTTAATATGATCCTTTGACTGGTAAGGCATCTGGACCTGAACAATTAAAGCAGGACAACCAGTCAGAAGCTGGTCAAGTCCTTGGAAGCCTGCCATGTGTCAATCAAATGACTGACCCCCCAACCAGTCAAATTCAGAAAAAGTTGACCTAAATTACTTGTATTAAAATGCTTAAAAGGAGTAGTTCCCCCTGCACTCATTTCATTCCTATCTTCCCAACTTTAAAAGAGATTTTTTTGTTACTGTAGTTGTCTTAAAGATCATTTACTTACTCTAGCAAAGGAGATTCTACTTCTTAATTTGTAAGTCTAAGTGGACCCTAACTGATTTTTCACTTATAGCACCATGGTCATATTTGACCTTCTGCCATTTCTGAGGTCAGAAAAACTGTATTAAAAAGCTTCTCCTCCCTACACAGAATGTTAACTTAACACTAAGTAATGAATATTTAAGAATCCTAATAGATGTGCAAATTAACAATTATGCCATAGTACCCCACTGTTAATGCTATCAACCTTGGGTTGCATCAGAAACTCAATTTGGGCTTTAGTCAGTGTTTTGTCACTGTATTTCAAACACTGAATCTTGAGATGCTCCTGAAGGCTGGATGGCTGGCAAATAAATGACCACAACAGTGAGGCAGCCACAAATACTGGGCTACCTGTGAAGCAGGAGGGGCGATTAACTGAACCCTTCCTTGAAATTAGTTTGAGGTGTACATATTAAATTAATCTGAATCAGACTCTAAATTCTTTATGGGCAGAGTGCCATAAACCAGATTTGAAAGGAATGGCAGTAATTAACCCATCTGATGTCCCTGGGGTCATGCAGTAGCATCAGCTCCAGCCTGCCTTCATATTTGTTTTGAGCAGACTGAAGTCACTCCAGAATGTGCCACACCAGATGATCGGAAAAGATGGTGGAATTTTTTTTTTTCAATGATGCACACACAGACTTGCCCTCCTATACATCAACAGTGAGTCTCAAGCAAATGATATTATGAGCAATGCATCAAGTGCAGTTAAAAAGAGCAATACCAATACATTTTAACAGTCAACTCTTGCATTATTTCCCGTTACAGCAAAAAAATAAAAAGCAATAAAATCTGTTGATTCATACAAACCATCATAAATGTTTGTTTTAATCTGTTTTTGGAAGAGATTAAAGTGAATGTAATACAATATTAAATAAAACATAAGACATAAACTCTGAGCCGACAAATAAATGTTGTTTGGAAGAACATTATTCTATCAGTTTTGACTCAAAACAAATCTAGTAAATAGAGAAAAATACCTCCTAATCATATTTAAGATTCAACATAGACTGAAGGTGTATTAATATCACATGGAAGACTTTGTTTTTCAGACTAAAAAAATACCTAGAATAAAGTTTTTTTGCATTTTAAAAGTTTGACCTTTTGCTGTAAATACTGAAAGGAAGTTATAAACAGAAGTATAACTGCTAATGCTATTGGTTTTTCATTAGAAACCAAACATTTACCTACCATTGAAGAATAAAAAAGTCTCCTGTTAGAAATCCACATAAAACAATCTAGTGTCTTTCATTTTGCTCATCTTTTAAAGAAAAATACTAGATGTAGCAGTATTAGTATAAATAGCATGATAGTGGAACTAGCACAAAATAATCATAATTTAACTTAGACTTCTATTCAAGAGAGTCTTGTGTTAATTACAAATAATGCTTGATCAAAATACATTCTTAGAGTCTGTACTTTTGGGAAATAATATTCATGAACTTTAAAAATTCATCTTTAATGTACATAAATATTTTAACTAGTGTCCAATACTGGGATTGCATTTTAAAAGGAGTCTTTCTAAGCAAAAGGCAGTATGTCTTAGTGACTTGTACTGAAATATGTATATCAACAGAAAGAACTTCTTTGCAAGACACACTAGAATACAAATACATTTTGCAAATGTATTTGATAATACCCCCATGGTATTATCAAATATCACTGATGCTTACTCACCAATGTGGTTAACAGGAAAGGAGGATAAATAATTCAAAATCACAGATACCTCCACATCTCCATTTTAGCCTGTGGTTTCAGCATCATTCTACACCTAGCCACATTGCAGAGATGAGCAAGAGGGAAAATTCAGTATTTTGGTTTATGTTTCCTTTGATTGCCTCACCCTCCAGTACAGGTGCTAACAGAGCAAGAAGAGATAAGGTCTGGAGGATAATAAATATGGCACCTAAGGAATTCAGAGTGCAAAACAATCAGTCACTGAGTAATCAAAAATCAAAAACACTTTAGTCAAGATGGTTGTTGGGTCACACATTGAATAACAGCGCCTTTGGGTTTCAACAGGAAACAGAAACATCACACAAATTATAGTCACATTTTAGATCAAACCCCTAGGGTACAAACATATCAAAAGCATAAAATATAGATTGTTCGGTTTCAGGCCTAAGCTTTTCTAAACAGAGCCATTGGACCTGTCCTAAGCCCTCTATTCAGAAGTCATTTCCACTCTACAGAAGCAGAACTGTGTGTGGTTTCTGTGAATTACATATTGGAAAAGTAGGTCGTCGTCTTTAACTCTTGCTACTCCTACTGAGTTACACAGTCGCCAGCTTTATCTGGGTCTTCTCCATCAATTTTAATCCACTTCTTTTCTATTTCAACCTGTTATGCAAAAGCAAAACATGTGCAGCATTAACAAAGGCAACACAGTGCTAACACTTGTATTTTATACATGAGGCAAGGACTGTAGCCACCTCAAAGACACAGTCTTCTACCCTCTCACACTGGTTCCATAGTGAGGTGCTCTGCTCTCCTTTTGGGCAAGAGTCCTCCAGGATCCTTCCATTTAGGGTCAAATCTTGAAGAGAACTGAAACTCTCTTCTAATTCAAACACAGTTTTTATAAAATGTATACAGAATGCATATACTATTAAGACATTTAGAGATCTGCCTAGGCAAGTGATCAATTATACCCCCATATCATATATCCAGACTTTGGACAATTTGAGGCTTATAAACATATCCCAAATCATCTCTCTAATGAACTAAAACAAACTAGTTTACAAACTAATTAACCATCTGCCTGCTCCTCATCTTTTCCATCTCATTTCAAGCATTACCTCCTCACAGAGGCCCTGAGACCCCTCCTGAAAAGGAAGCCCCCCTCACTCTCTGTCCTATTACCACATTTTATATCTTTTTAGGATCTGTCATTGTTTGAAATGATATTATTTATCTGTGTATTTTGTGTTCCCACCAGAAGGTAAGCTTCACAAGGACAGGGACCTGTCTCTAGTTCACTCTTGTGTCTCCAGCATTCTGGATCAGCACCTGTCACTTTAAAATTGCTCGGTTAGTAAATGGAAGATAACATTTTGAAACTGATTACCACCAAGTGCAGATCAATTAGTAAATGCTATTCAAGTCAAAGAGACTTTGTTATATCATTTTGAGCTGTCCTCTAAAACTATGTGAAACTGGCACAGTCTGTGAATAGGAAAATAGGTATACATACTTGTAAATAAAGTCTCCACGTGCACTTGATCCACATTCCAATCACATACAATACTTACACATCTAGTGCTACAGGTAGGCTGATCATATGTACCATTTTAAATGGGACAGAAAACAAGGGTACAGTCCCATTTGAAACAGTACGTGTGGTCGGCCTACTGACACCTAGAATTCAGCCCAATGAGACTAGGCTGACCATATGTACCGTTTGAAATGGGACCGTACCACTGTTTTCTGTCCTGTTTAAAACAGTGTGTCTGGTCAGCCCAGCTACAGGTCAGGTTCCCCAAGAAGCAAACTCTGAGATGGAGATTGGGTGCAGAAGCTGACTGGGGAGTGCTGCTGGGGTCAACACCTGTGGGAGATGGAAGGGAAGGAAGCAGAAGGGGAAAAGGGAGAAGTTGGGCTGCAACCCAGTTATCACAAAGGCTTCTGCTGATCCCCAGGGAGAGCTGAAATGCGGATGGTCCTGCCAAGTTATCTCAATCTGAGGAAAAAGGATCTTTATACTCCTGCATCCACCACTGGACACAAGCTGCCCCAGGAAGTGGGTGGGTCTGGGAGAAAGGCAGCTTTCTTCAGCCAGGGCAGTTCCCAGCTGCTGGGGGAGTAAGTGCTTCAGCTCCCAAGGGACTACACAAGACAGCAGCCACCCAGCATTGTTATCAATAGAAAAAAAAATCACTAGACCCAAACATACAGACTTCTAAACAGATGGTCTACAATAAAGAAAAATCCTGACACATCACTATATTATAGAAGCACCATTTGGTGTTTGTGATGTCTCATATACTCACACTATTTTTGAAAGGAACAAATCTGTGGAAAATCAGAATGGCATTAATCATAAATGAGATTCAAGCAACACAGATTTTTAAATGGCATTAGAAAGTATAAAATGCTAGTCATGTGCCAGACAAAAAGAAAATAATATGTAAGTTCTAAATTGAACCACCTGCTTATGTGTTATTTAATTTTTGTGATTTTTAAATATATTTTCTAATTAAATAACATATTTGTAAACAAAAGCACTAACATGTCACCATATAAATGTCTAATCACTATGTTGTTTTGTACACCTGAAACTATTATAATACTGTATGTCAGTGATAATTGAAAATCAAATTTAAAACAATTTTTTAAATACTAGGGGAAATACAAGTTCAGCAGAAGTAATGTGGGACCCTGTACATGAATGTCTCACATGAGACGGACAACAATTTGAACATTTCACCTAAAATGTCACCTAACATGTGCTTGAGTGTGATATTGTCATGTCACAGAATTACATGCTTATGATTTTGCAATAAAAGCTTTGGTATAGACTACCAGTTCATAAAAAGGAGGTGCTATTCATGCCGGACCCTGTATGTGGTAGAAGCTATCTTTATATCTACTAACTTTGAAAATGAGATGGAAAGCTAATTTAGAAACAATTGCAAGTGTATGTCACTCTTTAATTCATCTGGCCAAAGAATGCAGAAGCTCTTATGTGAACATTTAAAATGGTTGTAATGGAGTAACACAGCATTTCCCAAGGAGTGCTTCACAGAATACTATTCCAGAAGATACGGATAGGTGTTTTACATGCACATACACATACCCTCACAGACAAGAGTTCGTAATCAATGAGTTGGGGAAAACTAGGTTAAGGTTAGCAAGTTTCTTTATTGCGGGACTTCCCAGAGCCTTCATTTAACATCAATAACAACTTACTTTTTTCTTAGATCACATGTTCCACAGAGCACTTGGGAAATGACATTCTAACATAATTTTTGTTATAAATATGCTTCTGAAACGTGAGTTCATTTTTAATGCCCTGTTTTTTATTAAGAGCTCTAGTTAAGTATGTGACACCGTGTGTTCAAGCTCCTAGCATTCTCTAGAATGGAGGGGAAGACCAAGGCTCACTGGCGACCATCACATTTCCATGGTCAGGCTCTTTTCTGAGTCAAATACACACACACACACACACACACACACACACACGGTCACTTAAAGGTCAGAGCAAATATTCAAAGCCAGATCAGGTCACAGCTCTAGAAGCCCCAACTGAGCCAGCTGGCTTTGGGATGTACCTGGATGTTGTAGCAAGCTCGCTGATGAACATGTTTCTGTGGCTGGACGTCACTCTCCACCCCCAGAGACCTGACCTCTGTCCTGGAGGCACAGGTGTCTGGCATCGCAAACTGAACAGTAGCAAATGGATACCAATCAGAGGGAATTTCTTGGTCTGATCCAAGTTCTAGTTTGTATGACAAACAATGGGGATGATCAGGACCTTGAAGAAAAAATCAAATTGTCAAAGTTATTTCAATGGCCATTGAACAGTTCTCGTGAATGTAAGACGCACTCACTCCTCTCCTTACTAAACAATTCCATTAACACTAGTGCAATGTGAATTCCATTTGAACAAAATACCACCAATAGTCACAATTCTGCACTAAGTAGGGGGAACCCATCTGTGTTTTGTTAAGTATTAGCTTTAAAATAACTACAACTTTATTGCTATGTACATGCATATATTAACTCCCCAAAATGTTTTCTATTAGAAGTATGCTAAGTTTCTTTAATTAAAAGATAAGTAATATTTATATTAAGATTGTTATTTGGCTATAATGTGCATAGGATCTGTAAAAACCTCTTAAATAGACTGAATATAATAAGCTGTTAATAATAACTCTTAATTAATTCATTTTCTTACCACTCTTTTTACTGATAGTTAATGCAAAGGTAAACTTCAGTCTAAATTAGGTCACATTATAAAAAATTCTCATTTCTTTAAAGTTAAACATAATGAAATTTTATTACATTTTAGAAAATATTCTAGGCTAAGAATTCATTTTTCAGTAGAACAGATTATATTTTAGTACATTAATTTTCACTCATCTTCCTTAAAGCTTTGACTGGAACAGATGTACAGTGTAGATAGAGATGGGCATACAGGCTTTCCTTGTTTCAATCTAATATTTGTTTTCACTTAATTCAATTTGCCATTTATTGAGCTTCTACTCTATGCCAAGCCAGGCCCTGTGCCAGACCCAGGAATATCAGATATACGCAAAGATTTTAAGTGTGCACATATGACGTGTGTGTGTGTGTGTGTGTGTAGTATGTGTGTGGGGGGGGGGGTGTAATAATGGAGTAAAAAATATTTTCTTTGTAATCACTGTAGTAACTCTATAAATGTTCCATGATTCTGCGCCATTGCCCACAGCATCTACATATCCAATGCAGCTATCTTTACTTAAATAAATGTATGAGGTGACAGTATTGTAATTTCAAAAGCCAGATTCCATGACTGCAGCACTGACATAACTTCAGAAAGAACATTTCCATCAGAATATAGCTTTAGGCACAAAAACAAGAGTTTAAAGGATTTCACTTAATTCTTAAAAGATAAACTGCCTTTCACTCCTTACAACCTGTTTCTTGCAGAGAGACTAATAGAATTCTAAGGCTGTAAAAGGCCTTGAGAAGTCATCAATCAATTAGCCATCTCCATCACTTACATGCAGGGCAAGACAACAGTGGCCTCTGAGTTGCTCTAAGCTACCCAGATCACCACAGGCAAGTGATAACTTCATTCATGCACACGTACACCCAAGGGAGATTTCACAATCCATTAATTACCCTTTCTAGTCTTCTGCCTGCAGTAAGAATAGAGTGAGTTCATTTAAACTTAATTCAGGCACTTTTACTCCTATGCCCTTTGTGGCACAGTGGTTAAGAATACATTGCCTAGATTGCCCAGGGTCCAATACCAGCTCTGCTACTTAGTAACTGTGTGATCCTTAGCAAGTTACTTGATCTCTCTGAGCCTCAGTTTCCCCATCTGAAAATGGGGATGATGATGATAATAACATAAACCTTACAGGACTGTTGTGAGGATTAAACAAAGTAGTCAACACACTTAGAGCACAAAAACACTGTACGAGTATACTATAGCGGTACAGACAGAAGTGCGGGACATACATGATTACTTTGCAAAGTACTATTCAGTTATAAATCCAATATTGTTATTTAATTACTACAATTGTGCTGATGAAGGGACTGAATTCTATACTTTCAGAGCTGAAAATGATATTGGAGATTATCTAATTTGATATTCACATTTTAAAGAGAAAAACTCTTTTGGAACTCATTGCAAAATTACCCAAGTTGAAGACCCAGCCCTCCAAAAATATTAGAAACCAAACCTTTCTGCCTGCTTTTCTAGAAAATTGGTAAAAGGGAAAGTTGAGCATAGTTCCTTTAAGTTAACTGGTATATTTTTCCTGGCTTTTAAAAATTCTAAAATACTCTACAATGTTTAATAACAAATGCCCCCTTTAGACTTGAGCTCCATAAGGGGAGGTATCATGTCCCTAGGACAATGTCTTGCACTTTTGGGGCTCAACAGGTATTTGTCGAATTTACAAATGAGTGAATAAACGATAGAGGAAAACCATGTGATTTGTCTCAGTACTGACCAGCAGGGGGCACTCTCGGGCTTTGGTAATGATTCTCTCAACTTTCTCACGACAGGGAATGCAAATTACTTAGGTCTAGTTGGTATCTGGTCCCTCTAGAACCAAAATACTTCACATTTGAAACTGAACTGTTGAGAGCTGGAGGGTATGAAAGGAAGGAGGATGACACGTGGAGGAGGAGAGAGTAACTGATGTGCTGATGACAGAGAGCAAAAAGAAAAAGTAAAGGCAAATTATATTTTAAAACTGGTAAAATTGGGAAGGTAGAGATAGATACATTTGCTAATTGGCCCTCCACCACTCCCACTCCCCTTTCTAATTCTATGCCTCATCCTTTGGCTAACCAACGCTCTCCTTCTTCCTCCCTCTCTCCCTTTCTCTACCCACCCATCTCCTTCACCACTCCCCCACTCCTCCCACCCTCCACCCGCAGCCAAAGCCTGTCCGCAGCCAAAGCCTGTCCTCGGTTCCTTTGCTATCATTCACATCTTAGTCTGAATGAACTATCTGATCGACCTGCCCAAGGCCACCCTTTGTTTTAAAATGAAACATTTGCCCACTACTAAAGGAATAGTAAGCACTGACATGCTAGGAGAGCCCCTTCCCATCTCCCTTAAAATCACATGCAAGTGAAAGTCAATCCTGATCTCAAAAATCTACAGGAGTAAAGGCATAAAATAACTTTTTAATTAGTGCAAGGTAGACTAGTTCACATATTGTCTCATTTTCCATTTTAAAACTATTCTTTCTGAGGATTGCACAGGTCTTTCACAAACTAGCTTTAAAAGAGTAATGTTTAAAGGCATTTTAAAAACTATCCTTTGTCCTCCAGACACTCAATTGATTTAAAATCATACAGAAAGAGGTGCATTCTAAGACCCCGTTACTCGACACGTGGTCCACGGGCCAACAGCATTGGTATCACCTGAGACCTTGTGGAAAACGCAGTATGAGGGAGGAGCACCCACCTGCTGAAACAGAATCTGCATTTTAACAAGGTAATTTGTGTGCACACACAAGTTTCAGAAGCACTGCTTTAGGACAAAGATTTTCTCTCTGCCTCAGCCTTACTTTTTTTATGCTTCTCCAGAGGCAAATTGCCAGGAACCCTCTGACTGCATTACCCTCCCCCATCGGCACAATGGTGAAGCCACAGGAGAGGGCCGCAGGAGCCCCGCCCACCTTAGAGCCCCGCCCCCAGACGGGACCTGCCTCAACCCACTGTCTCTTCCCTGAGCTTCCCTCCCCTTTGTACACAGACCTGATCTGAACAAGGCAGCTTTGATCCCAAAGAATTTATTCAGTAAATTATCACTGTATAATTGAGTGAAATGCTTGTTAAATGTTGTTCTCTGTGCACCTGGTGCTATGAAAGTCTTCAGGAAGAATTCCTGAAGGCCAAGATCAAGTCCAGCAGCCTCCCTGGGAATACTCACTCTTGCAATTGTTCCCAGTGAGCTCAACTGCTAGTAAATATGGGTGGGAGGGCAATAACAGAGCTCTAGAAGACACAGGGACACACAGAGCAGGAAGGGATGATCTTTGCCTATCAGACCCTAACAGGATCCATAGGACAGGTATCAGGTTAGTAGTTCTCAACTCTGGCTTCCTGGAGAGTCTTTTAAGTGCCCATACCTGGGCCTCCACCTGCCAGTGCCATAGTTGGGATGGGGCCGAAATATAGGTATGATATTAAAGCTCTAATGATTCTAAGTTCTAATGACTCTAACATGCAACCAGGGCTGGGAAACAGATTTTAAAAGAAGTGATGAGAGGATCCCAGGCTATCTCAGCTAATGGTGCCAATGCCCACCTACTGACCAAAGCCAGAGACCCTGACCAACTCCCATCTTCCCCCATTCCCCCAGGCCCTCAGATCACCTGTCATTTTGGAGGGGTACCTCTTCCAGTTTTCTTTACCCATCCCTCACCTCCTCAATGCTCCCACCCCCACTGGCCTTGCTCTACAACTCTCCCCTCCTACCAGCCACCTGTGTACCTATAATCTCCTCAATCTCTCCTCCACAATGGAGGCCCAACTTTCTAAAACAAGGTATGACTCTGGCACAGAGTGCCCAAAAACACTCCAGAAGCCCTGTTAAAAAACCCCACAACCCACAGCATGCCTCTCATGCTGATTTCTCCTCCCACCACAGCCTTGGTCCCAAAACTCAGGCAAGATCGCCCACCTCCACGCCTGTGCTTCTGCCACTTCTATCTTTGGCGGAATCTCACAGGCTCTTCCACACTAAGCCTAACCAACCCCTCTTCAGGAAAGCCTTCCTGAGTACCCCCCAGACACGAGCTCCAGTTTATCACTCCTTTCTCTGGGATCCCTATTACATGTGTGTACCTGCTTGGAATAGAGCACTCCTCCACAGTGCATTTGATAGTTGTTCCTGGGTTTGTCTCACCTACTCTTTCTTATATTTATGGAGATCAGGGATCGTGTTAGTATCTGTATCTCCAAAGCATCCAGCACAGAGCCTGTATCTAGAGGAAATTTAGTGGCTGTTTCTGAAATGAATGAGTGAGCCCTCTTGTCAATAAATTATTGATTGAATCAATTAAATATACATTAACTCTGGGAAAATAAAGGGTGGTAAACAGCATTGTTTTCACTAGGGGCTTATAGGTGGTTCCCCTTCCAAATTAGTAAAGAATAATTTGTATGGGTTTGCAGTTTGAAAAATAAGCATGGCTGCCCTGGAAGTTTGCAGCCAGAGTGCCTGCTCTGTAGCAGAGCAGCTGGCGTGGGCTGTTTGAGAGTCTGTCTCCCTGCCCCTCTGGCCCCTCTCTCAGAGGCATAATTATTACTGCAAATCTGGTTCCATCCTGTTCTGGTCCCAGCAACTATCTCTAGGACCAAAGGAAAATGACGGTCTTCAGGTTATCAGCCAGACCTCAGGGGAGACCTATGGATCCAGGTTATGGGCATCCCTTTTTGTTTAGCAAAATAAAAGGCAATGGTATTCTGATTTTTATAACTCCTCTCACCTAAAAGTAGCACAAATAACCTTTAGAATAGATCATGTGGAACCATGTACTCAAAACCTTAAAACTTGTTTTTCTGAGATGAAGATAATCTGAGAATGGTTTTAACTTACTTCTCCAGCAAAGTTTTAAAAGAAGGCAGAGAATACTACCTCTGTGGATTATGTCATGATAGAAATTCCCATCACATTGGAGTTGATTAGAGACACTGTTTGAGGTCATCCATTGTGACCACGCTGTCCCATCCCCACCTCGCCCTGCCCTGAGCCTGAGCTGTCCTTGCTATTCCTTGGGACTAGAAGCATAATTGATTTGAGTCATGAGAACACTGCATTTGGCATTAATTGAGAAGGATGGGGATTATCCGGAAGGACTACTATTAGTGTGGGGGGCTTACCTTCTATACAGGGGCCTGGGGCTCCTCAGACACCTGTCTGTCTCTCACCTTGGAACCCTGTCCATAGCTCAAGCTACAATCAATAGACAGATGTTAAGCCAGCAAACTGCAGGTCACAGACAAGGTGATCCTGCACCCTCCAGGGTGCAGTCCATGGCTGTTGCTGCTCAAGTCCACTGTAGTCTGGGGCTTGCTCTTCCTGCCCCAGAACATTGCAAGGCCTGCAGAGCATTTAGCTCTACCCTGGCCACACATTAGTTTCACCTGGAGAGCTCTCAAAACATGGGTGCCTGGGCTCTCCACCAGACATTGTGATTTAATTAGTTATAGTGGAACCTGAAACATCAAGATTTAAAAGCTCTCAGGCTACTCTTAGATACATCCAGGTTTAAGAAACATGGGTACAGGGCCACCCCAAATAAAAAATGATTCCTCTGAAGTCCACAATCAGGGGAGTCCTATGACGAAATTTAATTTCCCTGAAGGCCTAGACCAGCTGTGAGCTTTTTGGAAGCAGAGATCCAATCTTATTCAACTTTAGCCCAGCTCCTGATGTGGCCCTTGATCTACAGTAAATGCTCAATAAAAGGTTTGGTTGAATGAATGAATGATCAACACAGATCCCCCAAATCCACCTTCAATTGAGCTCTGCTAGAAATAATGCAACAAAAACAGGGAGCAGCCCTAATTTCAAAATTTACTTTTTTGCTCTATTATACCCACTACTAACTTACTGTTCCAAAATAAATGCGGTGCTAGGACTACCTTTTCAAAGTTCTAAACTTCTAGATTGTTTTCTTTGCAAAAATTTTTAAAAGTAACTGAATTTTAATGTTCAGGTTGTGTCTACCTAATCCTGAAACAACTAGTTGAGATTGATAAATTGGTTGACTTAGCTAAAGAAATCAATTTGGGTAAAAAGGAAAGGCAGTCTTATTTCAAAAAGCAAGAAACAAAAACCTGAAGAGGAAGTGGTACTAGCTAAGAATACAAAAAAAAATGGTCAGGTATACTCATGGATGACAGATCTTTAAAGGTTAATTAGGGAATCTAAGCTATATAAGCAAAATTTTTAGTATTTGAGTTTGATGGTTGATGTGAAGTCTGCTACAAATCTTCCCTCAGTGCCACCATCTGCAACAAAATCCTAGCCTAAGATTGTATTTATGATATAAAAATAATTAATTAATTTTAAAAAACTGTTTTTTAAGCCAAGCTTATCCAGTAGAAACAGGCCCAAAAGGACGAAATAACCCAGCTGTGTGATGAATGTCCCATTTCCCACCCAGTGATGTTTAAGCACGGTCTCAGCTGACCGAAGTTAGCATCTATCTTGGCCTGGTTTTGAGCTATTTCATATGAAAATCAACCTGGGATGTTGAATATTTACTTGAATGTTTATCAGGAAGCCGGTCTATCTTCCACACCACAGCCCGGTAGGCACTCTCGTATTTTGCTGACCCCACAGTGACCTGTATGACCGGTTCAGATTCAGGTTCATGTAAATTCCCCAGACATGCCCTGCGGTTCATTTTGGCTTTCAGGGACTTCTGCCTCTGGAGGTTCATGGTCCAGAGGGCTTTGATCCATTGCGATGGGACAGGAAAGTGTATCATGATGTTGTCACAGGACCTCAAGGAACTGGAGTGGGATGGTCTCTGAACCCATGGGGCCATGTTAACAAAGGCCTGCAGCTCCACATACGCGCCCTGGACAACCACTGCAGACTTCACGGAAAAGGGAAGCTCTTCCCCATTATACAAGGTCTTGAAACGCATCAGCTCAAACCGGCAGGCCTCCAGAGGTACAAACTTAATGATTCTTGACTGCTCAAAATCTTGCGCTTTCACACACTTATGAAAATGATAGTCAAGAATGTCAATCCCCTTCTTTTCTGGGTCTTTTTCAAAATAGTGTTCATTGCGCTTCTGCAGCTCAAGGTCATTCAATGTTAAGAAGCATTCCATGTTCCCATTCACAAAACAGAGGCAACAGATTTGAGTTATCACAGCACTTTCAACCAATTTTCCTTCTTCTTTAGTGATTTTACCCCAGAAGTTATCCACAATTTCCAGAGAAATTTCCTGTTCCTCGTAGTTTCTTTTCGGTTTTGCAACAGCTGGTAGCTTCACCAGTGCCTCCTCCACAGTCGTCAGAAAATCGAGGAAGTCCTGGTACTCCGTGGACCCCAACTTCAGCATCTGCTCTATGTCCAGCTCGTGTGCTACTTCCGTCTTAGAATGGTATTTCCTTTTCTCTGTGTAAGACACGTGTTCAATCTTCACAGTATGGATTTTTCCTGCCACGCTAAAGTTCTCAAGTTTAGGTTCAGAAAGCCTGCAATATGGATCAAGCTGTAACTCTTTAAATGGTTTTTCTAACCCCTTCTCGTAATACATTTGCAATATTCCTCCAGGTAAGACTTTTAAAAATATTGGCCCCCACTGACGGGAAGACATCATGTTCTTCTTCTCAGGAATTCTCAGCATGAACGACCACCCGGCTTTGGGCTGGCTCCTGAAGAGCCTGTGGGGGACAAAGGAAGAGGCGGGGTGGTGCTGCGCACACAGGCTTCCAACGGGGTCTTGGTTTTCAGCTGATTGGAGGTGTTCAAGCTTCTCACAGATGTAGCTGAGTGAGCACTGATTTAAGCTTTTTTGATCAATTGACATCTCTTTGTCTCTTGACGGGAGCGTCTTTCTGCTTCCCGGAGGGTCAAAGGTGAAGTAGGAAGCATTGCCTTCATCTTTCCAAAAGGGACTTGAAAAAGCACAGTCATCCCGAAAATACTGAAACTGGGAAGCCTCGCTTTCCGCCTGGGGAGAGCTAACTTCCTCCGGAAGGCCCGCCCCGGGCGCCAGATGTGTGCATGAGTGGTCCCCGGGGAGGGCCGCGTGGGGTAAACAGGCTGGGGAAGCGGGCAATAAGGAAGACGCCGCTCCTGGCGCCGTGAGTGGACTGTTTGAAGATAATTCCGGAATGGGATAAAGCACGTGAGTCCCTGCTTTGGAAATGCCAGGAAAACCTGGGAAGTCTTTAGTGGGTGTAGAAAGGGGAGAGTTACTTGGAGGTCCTGGACTGAAGTAAAAGTCTACGATGGGAGAGGAGAGCGGGGTACTGCTGGTGGAGGAAGACCCACTGGGAAACTCCTTAGGGCCAGAAAGGTTCAGCTTCAGCCCGTTTGGCCTACAGATGCCTTGATGTTCCAGAGGGAAATGCTTTGACTTTTGAGAAGATTGCAAAGCAGAGTCGTCGTCAAACGTGACCCAGTTGCCAGGGTTCGTAGAACACATCTTTGAAATCAGATGGTGGTCTTGTCAAGGAATCAGATACGTTGTTTCTGTGAAAGGAGAAAGAGAAAATAAGAACATAAAATGAGGAGGGAAATTCAAGTTACTAGAGGTCTTTAGTTCAGAGAAGTAACTTGGATTTAAAAGCATCCAGATTTATAGACTGGGTGAAATGCACAGAAGCAGAAGGCAGCGGGGTGCAGGGGCTGCGGGGAGGGGTACAGGGGGGTTGCTGCTCCATGGGCAGGGACTTTCAGCCATACAAGGTGAAAACGTCCTGGAGAGCCGCTGGACAACAATGTGCATGGGGTTGTACTGTCCTGTAAACTTAGAACTTTGTTAAGAGGGTTTTAAGAAGTTATTTTTTTACCACCATTAAAAAAACCTGCAACACTTCTGAATCAATTCAAAAAGTCGTTATTTGAATCCTTACTATGCAGCCAAATCATGTAAGTGCTGCAGAAAACACACCAAAAGATAAAAACCCAACTTATAAGGAACTTATCACCCACTGACAGTTCCACGGCACATGAGGTTTACAGTTTAGAAGCTTTTTTAAATTCATGGTCTCATTTATCAAAACAACACACAACACTGGGAGGTGTATCTCATTCTTCCCATTTCGTAGCAGAGATTACTTGGGTTTAGCATTATTGCCTAAAGTCCCTAAACTGGTAAGAGGCAGAACTAGGGTTTTTTTAAATAACAGCTTTATTCACACACATAAAATTTACCCTTTTAGACAGTTCACTATTTAGTACATTCAGAGCTGTGCAACTATCACCACTATCAAATTCCAGAACATTCTTATGACTCCTCCAAGCTAAATCCTGTTCCTATTAATAGTCATTCCCTATTCCCCCTCTCCCAGGTCGTGGCAACCACTAATCTACTTTATTTTTCTATGAATTTGCCTAGTCTGGACATGTCATATAATTAGAATCGACAGCATTTGGTCTCTTGAATCTGACTTCCTTCATTCATCATGATGTTTTCGGAGTTCATCCATGTTGTATCATGTTATCAGTACTTCGTGCATTCCTTTTTGTGGCTGAGTAATATTTCATAGCGAGGATAGCTCATATTTTGTTTATCCATTCATCAGTTGGTTCATGGACATTTGGTTTGTTTCTATTTAAGGGTTTTTATGAATACTCTTAGGAACACTATGTTTTTGTGTGATCATTTCTCTCGGGTACATACCTAGGCTTGGAAAGAACCAGATTACATGGGTAATTTCATGTCAATCTAATACAACATAAATTACTGAAATTATCCTGATGACATCATAGGCAGTGAACATCATCTGACCTGGGGGCTGAGAAACGCAAATGCTGGGCACTGCTCTGCCACTTGCTTCGGACATTCTCTGATTAGACTAGAATCATGTCTGAGTCTCTTTCCAACTCTAAAACAATTCTCTGGTGGTTGACATCCAGTTGACATTTTTTTTCAAAAGCAGAAACTGTGTTAGCACTGGGAATTTTTACCAAATTTCCAAACAGACCGAAAGTAAAACTCCATGAGATCTACTGATGTGAAAACTGAAGACCTGCTGGAACAAAGGCCACGAGAAACGCATGTTTTCTCCCTCCAGCCCGCCTTCCCGGCTCCCCCTGTGGATAATGAAGGCCCAGCCAGTGCAATCATTCAAGCTTGGAAAAGAGCCAACACAGAGGTGGGGAGAGAGGGGGAGAGAGGGAGGGAGGGAGAGGGGGGGAGAGAGAGAGAGAGAGAGCGCAAGAGCCAGCAAGCGACTGAACAAGCCTGGGGCTCCGCTGGGGACAGGGCATGCTCAGTGTTGTCATTTGCTAAATCTGCACATTCCTGAGGGCACAAAACACAGTGGAGCAGCAGCCCCGGCCATCTGGCTCTCTCTGGAGGGCATTGCACTGCCTCTGCCCTTGGGCTGGAGTCGCATAAAGCACTTTCCCTTCGGGGCAGGAAGAGCAGTGTTCAAGGGGCTCTGCAGAACCTCAGTCAGGAAATCAGCAGCAGTATGTCCTGACCCGTCCCATCTCACCCGCTTCAGAAGGAATTCGGCCAAAATAATTCCTCATATAGGGTGAGAGAGCGTGTAAATATTTACTTGCGTTGGGTTTATTAAAGAGAAAGAAAAAGAAAACCAAGAGAAGAAACACTTCAGCTTCAGGCTGATTCCTATTCTGATCTAAACCAAATGTTTTTGCCTCATCTGTTTTCCATTGGTAGCTTCAGAATCTGGAACCGTGATATTGGTTTCTTCAGAGCTTTTGCTTACTATGGGAAAAAATTATTTTCATAAACCAGATAAAGAAATCAATCCCATGAATTTTTAAGTGACACTTGAACTTCAGAACGCACACCTTGCAAAAACTCTCCTTCCATGAATGCGAAAATCTATGCAAAGCTCCCGCTCCCGCTATGGAGGACTCTTCAGTAGGAGGCACCCAACAAACGTAATGTGAGTTTAATCCAACCAAACAGAATTCTACCTCGTGCCCAATAGGAGCCCAAACCTCTGTCCCTGTTTAAATGGCAGGACACAGATGCCACCTCTGGAGTGAGCAGCCCAGACTCCAGGCTCCATCCCTCTCACTGCCCTCTCTTATCAATCCTTTTTACATTCATTTCCACTTCTTACCTCTTTAGTCCCTTCCCTCCATGTGACTTCATCTTTCTAGTCTCAAAGCAGCAACCAGTCAGTATCCCCAAAGTCAACAACTAGAATCGATTCCACCTTATTTGCAGTAAGCCTTATGATAAAAAACACTGAATGGAAAAGCATTCTCACCCAAAAGAATCTGGGGGTAATAATTTTCAAGTGATCGTAGAAAAAAATCACACTCTTTGAGAGTCAGAATGAAGCTTTCTCAGGAAGGAATCATGTCTCGTTCATCAGGGCATTTTTCACGTTGCCTACAAATGTCTGACATAAATATGTAGCCCAATAAAGTTTTGGTTGAATAATTTTAAATGGTCTATTCAGTTCTGCATAAAGTAAATATCTATGCGGCCCTCCATAGTTCAAAGAATCAGTGAATTTTAGAGTTAGGCAGAAACTGGAGGTATGAGGGCTGTCCAGAAAGTAAATCCAGCCATGTAATATGAAAAATAGAGGCATTTATAGCTGGATTTGTTCTGAACAGCCGTCATATTCTGTTCCATTAACCACACTAACAAACACTTAAAGCACTTACTATGTGCTCATGGCATGCTAAGGGCCGTATGTGCATCTCGTTTAACCCTCACAACCCCGTCAAGAAATAATACCACTATTTTGTAGGAGAGGAAAATAAGGCTCAAAGAGGTTAAGTTACTTGCCTAAAGTTACACAGCCAGTAAGAGGCAGACCTGAACAGAGACCAAATCTGTCTGACCTCAAAGTCCATGCTCAATACCACCCACAACCCCAGAGGTCCCGAGACATCTGGCTGGTCTCCATGTCCTAACAGCTACTTCCAAGTACTTTCCTGCACTCCACCTTTTTACTAAGGAGAAAGCTCCAGGGTAGGAGCCACCACTTCTTGCAGCCAGGAACTCTCTAAACTAAAAGGATCCTGTTCTCACCCGAGAAGAGCCTGTTTCCCCACAAAGCCCACCCCATGTATCTGCCGCTTGGACAACCCGGACTGTGGGAAAGGGAAGCTCTGAGACAGCTTTCCCCATGAGTGCTCCAGAACAACAGCTCAGTATCTATTTGGGTCAATTGAGAATGGCTTTCATCACTACCCTATTTCCTGTCCCTTCTCAACTGCATCAGCTGGCCAGCCCACCCCTAGTGATGAACAGTGTGCTGACCAACATAAGCATTTAGGTGCCACCTACTCTTCTGGTGGCAATCATGGTAGACTAATGCCCCAAACTTTGTGTAACTCCCTGCATCGTCCTTTCTCCCATGCCATCCCCCACCACCTTCTATTCTCAAGGCTCTACTTCTGCTATGCTTTGCAGGCTTCCTTTGCTTTTCTCCAGAACCATTCAAATAAAGTATAAATATGAAGTTCTACCTTTTCCTGCAGATTGTCAAAATCACATGAGATGCATGTGGTTGTGGAGTGAGCATTCCAGGCTGTTCGCAACGGAAGGCTTTGTCCTTACGTCAGTGTGCTATCTGTGGAGACCACCACCCTCTAGGATGATGCCGAGGGTCTGGCTTCTCTGTACTTGCCAGATGCTGGGGGGAGACTGGAGGGGTCTGCAGCAGAGAGCTCAGGGAAGCATCACCGACACTTGGCTGTAGCCTCCTGGAGCCGGCTCCACCAGAGTGGTCACTGTGGTGCCGACTCCTCCTACTCAAGCCTCATGAACACATCTGGACCCTCAGCAACGCCCCTGCATTTGCACAGAGCTGAATTTAATCCTTTATGCCTGTGACTTTTTGCTCTATAACAATGCTGCATAATCTAGAGAAAGAATGTCTCATGTCAGTAGCTGTGTGGTTTCACTGGCTGTCGTCAAATCAAGAATTCTCTAGCTCCCCCCAGTGCTGGACTCCTCAACTGCCACATTGAAACTAGACTAGAGCTGCATGTGCAAAGCCCCCCTGTTGTTCTGTAGGATTGGAGGACTGCCATCTAGGTACCTTCCTTGCTATTCTGTGTTGTATATCCTAGAAGCAAAGCCAAAGTCAAGGACATCCCAGTATGCAAAATGCATCCACGAAGCATTTTCTTAAAGGTTTGCTATAAAACTGTTTAAAATATCATTCATCTAGAATGTTTCCCTGCAAAGGGGAAACTAAAAGTTTGAAACAGAAAGAAATCATAAGCCAACACAAAACCCTAAGTGGAATGAAAACGCCTGCAGCGCACACTCTTACCTTAGGTGGCAGGAGCAGGGCCCACGCATGTACTGCATGTCTTCCTAGCACGTATGTTCTGTAGCCCATAATATTGCATCACAAACATGTGTGGTATTTAGTTCAGCGATGTGACAGGAAATACCATTTGTAAAATATTAAACCACAGCAAAACCTCTCCAAGCCTTCAAATATTATCTGTGCTGGTTCCAGCGCGGGGCTCCAGCCCCACACCTCCCCTGTGGCATTTAACCCCCAGTTTTCCAGAATGAATTTGAGCCCCAGCTATGACCTTAACCTTGTTTCAGCAATCTGCTCATTTCCTAAATTAGAGAGTAAGAGAACCAGACACCAACTCACACTGAGCAGTCCCAGGGGATGGGCTTTACACGAACAAAGGAAAGCCTGAAGGTTAGGCAGGCACTCTGATTTCAGAACGTTATTCTTCTCATCATGAGATGTTTACGGAGTGTCCAAGCCACGTTCACGTCACTGTCATAGACGCTATGGAAATCCACTAAGCACAGGTCTCTGAGCCTCAGTTTCTTCATCTGTAAAATGGTGATATTTGCCTCACATGTAAGTAGCCTCATAACAGGTAGCCAACATGTAGAGCAGTTTTCCTTGCTCTTTCTCTCCCTCCCGTCTCTCCTCTCTCATTCTACCTTTCTTCTCCCTGGTCAGGAACAAATTAAAAAGCACAGATTCTGGAGTTTGCTTTTGCATCAGGCCAACTTGTTACATATCCTTTTCTAAAACTCTGTCTCCATTCTGCCTGGCACCTGAGCACGTTTCTCCTCGGCCCCCCAAAATGTGATCTGTTTCACTCGGTCCTAACCTCGTTCCTGAATCCTTGCTCAGACCAGCCCTTACAGACAGCATCTGCCAAACTGGAGAGAAGTTACTAGTGTGGGGAAAAGACGCATGGTCAACACATTAGAGAAATCCTAGTTAAACAAGGGTTAACAGGTCTCCTCATGACAATCCTTCCCAGGGATGCTCACGTTTTCATGGGCTCCAGGAGGGAGTAACATGCAACTTTCCTCATGGAAAAGACCCACATGGAGTGTACTCTTTAGACCATTCTGGAACAGTGCACCTTTAACTCCGGATATCTTGGCCTTTTCATTCTGTTGCCATCTTCTTTGCTCTGACCATCAAGACTGTTTCTTTAACAGAGTCTGAGCTTCACTCTCAGGACGAGCAGCAGTCATAGGTTCTCTCCCTGGGGCTCCAGCAGTCCTCACAGACAGACATGTCCACTTTGCTTTCCCAGGCTGGGGACCAAAGAGCTTCCAGATAGGCCATGAACTGGAATGAACTCTTGCCTTTGACCTTCGCAAGCATGTGAGGACTTTGTTTCCCAGGGCATCCTCCGGGCACTGAGGGCAGCAGCTGGCAGCTCTCTTCAATGCCCCTCTAACTGTCAGCACTAAAGCCTCCCGCCCCTAAGTCCCAGCCACTCCTGGCCAAAGCAGGGGAACCCTCAGGAGGCTCAGGCCCTCCCTCAGGATGGGGCTCAGGAATGCTGCAGGAAGCCCAGTGCACACCCTGCCTAGGGCTGTGGAGTCACACCTGTGTCTGTCTCCCCAGCTGCCCCACATCCCAGCACCTGGTCATCCACCCTTCACAGGCCGCGGGGGCTCTCCTCAGTCTCCCACCACAGAGGGTCAGGAAGGGAAATACATGAAGCCATGGGACGAGGGTCAGCCTCCCCTCTGTGATTTGAGTGAGTGGTGCTGAACTCTTAGGCCGTTCTTTCAGGGAAAAATGAGCACCCAGCAGACTCCATAGGCAGTCTTGTCCAAGTAATGAAGGGGAAAAACTATCTTAATTGGGGTCCTCCCTGTGCCGGACACAGAGCTGAGACTCGATGTCCCAGCCAGCCATCTGCCTGGCCAAAGTTCTGCTCTCCATCCTAGGACCTATAGGTGGTAAGATAGGGACCTTCTGAGCCACAAGTAAGAGGAGATCCTCCTTCACTGTCCCTGGTCCCAGCAAAGGCTCAGCCCACAAACACAGGAGAGCACGCATGTCCAGAGTGCAGGTTTTCATGCCCAAGTCACCTGGCCCCTCATCGCAGCTCCCTTACTTACTAGCCCTTGGGCATGCTGCTTAACGTCATGGCCTCAGTTTCCTCTTCTATAAAATGAAAGTAAGTAATACCTACTCCCTAAGGACCAAAAATATTAATGCTAAATTAATAAGTAAAATGCTATAGAGTGGGTACTCAAAAAATAATAGCTTAGTGCTTACAAGCAAAGGATTCTTGAATCTGCATTGATCGTTCAGGGGGCCTGAGCAGCAGGCTCTGGCCCAGACCTGCAGGCAACACGAGTGAAAGTCCTGGGGTGCCTTTTGATTCCTGAATTGCTCTCTTTCCCCAGCTAGAGAAAATCAAGGTGCAAGCCTGGTGTGGGCTTAACTGAAGTATGAAATGAAAGGCATTACCTAATCTAGCAAGTCAGCCCAGCACCTGGAGATGTCAAAAGATGTCAGAAAAAAAGGTGGATCAAAAGTGACATAGGCCTTTTCTACATGTGGCTGACATGTAAGGTGAAAACCTGAAAACCTAGGACTAACCCAGATTCATCATCACTCAGTACCACAGCTGGAGTGATTTCACTCCCCAGGGACACCTGGAGGCAGTTTTAGTTGTCACAACTGGGGTAGGGAGTACTACAACAACCGGTGGGGGGGGGGGGGGGGGGGGGGGGGGGGGGGAAGGCCAGGGATGCTGCTAAACATCCTACAATGCACAGGACTGCCCCCACCACAAGGAACTTCTCAGCCTAAAATATCACCAGCACCAAGACAGAGAACTCCTGCTCTGGGCTGAGAAGGTCAGTGAGCTGAGTGTAGTGAACAAAGTGTCCACCCTTCTGTGTGTGTCTACTTTGTAGACAATGAATTGGAGGCTTAAGTTCAGAATCAAACCCTGTCATGGGCCCAAATCTCAGGCTCTTTCCACTGCACCACATGACCACCAGAGTGGAAATCAGAGCAGGCGAGAGCACAGTAAAGGAATCCAGCAGACTCTTCAGTAACCGGAACTCAAGCAACCAACACTTTGCCGGTTGCTTAAGAGTGCCAGTTGCTTAAGTCCCAGTTAACAGAGAGTCTACTTACATTTATTTGGCATCTACCAATCTCCATGGGTGCCGAGGAATGGAGAGTCTATGGTATTTTAAAAGAACAATTGACAGGACTTGGACACCAAATATGATCTAGAAAACAAAAGGGGGAGACTGGCACTTAGAAAAGTAGAGACAAAGGAGTTGCAGGAAGAGGGGCAGATGAACCACATGTGGTCACCTTACAAGAGATGGAAAGGAAAACAAGAAAGTACATCACACCCAAAAGGCCAAGGTAAAACCAGGAGGTACAGGGACCCCCACCCCTTCCCCCACACACACACGCAAGGCAGAAGGGAGTGGGTCCTTGAAGAGCTGTGGAGGGTGGGGACAATAGAGACAGGTGGCCTCTGGGTTTAGTACTTAGGTCAACAGTGACAGGGTTGGGGATAACTTCAGCAGCAGATGGGGTGACAGCAGACTGCCAGTCAGAAAGCAAAGGAAGCACAGGTGCCAGGGCCCACAGAGGCCAGGCTCAGCCATCCAGGTCTGAGTTTCTGCCCTCGCCTCTGAGTTTCTGCCCTCGCCTCTGGGTTTCTGCCCTCTCGAAGCTGTGTTGTTCCCAGGTAGACTGGTTTCTCGCAGCCCAAGTAGCAGCCTTCCTCTCCATATCCTATCTACCTCCTAGCCTCAGCAGCACAGAAGGGACTCAGGCCTTCTAATTCTTGGAAAAATCCAGCCCACTCCTGGCCGGGGGAAGGAGGCAGACAAGCGGGCCTTGAGCCCTCATGCAGGCAAGGGCCTGCACACAAGGCCTGCTTTCAGGACTGCCTCCCGGTATTTACATTCCCGTGGGTACTCCAGTGGGACGTGCAAGGCGCTCAGAGAAAGAAATGAGAAAGGTCGTTACCTCCTTAGGGGCCCCGGGGCTGGGCTGGGGTATAGGCCCTGTGGTTATTAGATGGCCCCTCCTGGATTTTGAATTCTAACTTCTCAGAGGAAACCATGAGCAAGATGTGGGATACACTTAGCTGAAGGAGCTTGGCTCAGATCACACATCTTAAATATGCAAATCTCCTCCTAACCCTCTTGCCTGCAGGCCCAGCTGAAGATAAGCAGTAAGTCTTGGAAGTTTAAAGAACTATAAAGAGGATCGATCGATATCTCTCTCTCTCTCTCTCTCTCTATCTCTCTATCTCTCTTATCTCTCTCTCTCTCCCTCCCTCCCTCCCCTTCTCTCTCTCTCTCTCTCTCTCTCTCTCTCTCTCTCTCTCTCTCTCTCTCTCTCGCCTTAAAGATTTACTGGGGGGAAAACCAAAATTGGCCACTTTGCTATGAAAATTGGTCAAGTAATTTAACTTAATTACCATGTAACTGCTTTTAGAGTTTGGAGAGAAGGCAGCAGCTAAATGGCCCAGAACTAATATTAGCACACTTTATAATGGGATTCCTTCCCACACGCTGGTTCAGACTGGAATGGTCCCTACGAGAACTTAAAGACCATCATCACCTGCCAGGAGTCTCCCAGGATCTTCACCGTGGGCTTTGTCTACCAAAAGTTCTCCCACAAATTCTTGTGTCACACACCCCCTGCTCATTCACTCAGCGAAAAGTTAGTGTCTTTAAGTGCTGGGTCTTGGGCAAAGCACCATGCAGACCGCAGAAACAAGTAAGACCTGATTCACTGGTCACATGGTGGGGAAAGGGTTCAAAAGTTAGACTTGTGTGTAAATCCCAGTCCTGCTGCCGCCAAGTGAGACACAGGGGCAAGTCACTGTAATTCTACGAGCCTCCGTTTCCTTGGGTGTGCTAACAGTTAATCTTTAGGGTTTGTTACAGGCTGGACTGTGTCCCCCCAAAATGCAGCCCTAACCCCTGGTAACTCAGAATGCGACTATTTAGAGGTAGGTTCTCTAAAGAGGTGTTTACGTTGAAATGGGGCTGTCAGACTGTGCCCTAAGCCAATCTGACTGGTGTTCTAAGAAGAAGAAAGGACACACAAAGAAACACCAGGGAGGTGAAGACACAAAGAAAAAGCCAGGCAAGGATGCAGTGAGAAGGTGACCATCTGCAAGCCAAGGACAGAGGCCTCAGAAGAAACCAAGCTGCCAACACCTTGATCTTGGACCTCTAGCCTCCAGACTGAGAGAAATACATTTCTGTTGTACGTATCGCCCTGATTGTGGTATTCCGTTGTGGCAGCCCCAGCAAACTGAAACAGGGCTCCTGTGCATACTAAATATAGTAGTGTCTACAAAATGGCAGGTACAGGGGGTGGGGATCATAAATAAGGCTACTATTACAGTAGATTCCTGCTCCTAAGGTGCTTAAAACCTGGTAGAAAAGACCAGAGAAAACGAATGACAGACACATTGTGCTCGTCTCCTGTGCTAATGTGCCCTAGGAGTTCAGAGAGGACAGCGCTGGTTCAGGGACAGTAGGTGACATGGGGAAGGGGCATCTGCTTGGGCAGAGACATGGGGCAGCAGATCAGGCATTTGTGATCACACCCTCTGCTCACATTTCTGTGCATTTAGGTCATGTGCCACTGAACACTAGCATAAGGGAATCTCTCCCCTGGTTTCAGTCCCTCCACGAAGCAGACAGAAAACCCAGTTATTCACACGCTGATCGTCACTATGGCTGGTCTCCTCCCTGGCTGCACAAACTGGGCCACAAGCCACAGAAACACCCTCAGAGGTGATCAGTGCTGTGTGTGTACCCCAAATCAAATGCATTTTGGTTTATCTGTGACCAGTCTTCAGCTGTTGCTCACTACCAAGCTCACCTGGAAATGTCCACATCACTGTGAATACAGAGGCAGGAACCACTGACTTACTGAGAACAAAAGCATGTTTGCTTTGAACCTGGTCAAAAATAGGGCAAGATTTTAAAACTCTTTTATTTAAAACTCCTATTTATTAATACAAACCAAATAGAGAAGATCTACATTTACTTGGGATCTTGGTTTCAAATGCAGATATCACACACCAAAATAATATTTGTGTCTCTAAGTCCACAGGGAGTGCATGCAAAATATTTGTGAATTTTATCACATTCCAAAGGCCACTAAAGGCTTTAACACAGAATTCTGCACTTAGAGCAAAGTCTGATTAGAAATGTGTTTCAGCGGGTATGAATGAATGTATTTGCTGATTGACATTTTCAGCAATGGGATTCTATAAGCTTTACATTTAAACGAAGGGATCTCTAAGTCTCAACCTGGGGTGACTGAGCCTGTTGCCGAATGACCTCCTTCATTCCAACTCTGAGTGTCCATTTAAATGAGTAACTGCCAGACTCCTCACGGAGTCCCTCTGCACATCTCTGCCCAGAGAGACTCGAGAGCTCCTGACAGATCCAGCCCAGCACAGCAAGGGGCTCACCTGACCTCTAAGATGCTGGTGGGTATCCAATGTACACTACTCAGGGCTCTGCTCTCTCACCACGCCCATCCCTCCACCGGACACAGAGGTCCTTCTGGGTGAGGTCCCACAGTTGTCTGCCCAGCTCGCGGGCCAGGAGGTTTTACTCTGCTTCTCTCTCACTCTCCAGGATAAAACAAGTCACTGCTAGCAAGTGGTTTTTAAGGTCTCTTTAAACTCTAACAATCTACGAAGATGAATTCTCCTGAAAGGGGGTCTACAGAGATGTATGTGTCTCCCTGAAGACCCTTTCCTACCCAAGTTCTTCAGGACTTCTGCAACCATGCCTAAGGCTAGAAGTTTTCCAAAGATGGCCACAAATATCTCCTATCTTATGCGCCCCCACCCCTAATAGAGAGAGTGGTTCTATTTCCCCTCGCCTTAAATTTGGGTGGTCAATTCACTGCTCTGGTCAATACCATATGGCAGATATGACCCTCACAGTTTGGGGCACAGGCCTGAACTGACCTAGAAGCTGCCATTTCCTGCATGTCAGAGCCTTGAGCTACTTCATAAGAAACCCAGGATACATGTTCTCGACCGACTTGTCTGTTGGACAGAGAAGCCACACGGAGCAGCCCCACTTGGGAACCATCTTGGACATCAGTCACGTGAGCTGTCAATGATTCGGCCCCAGTAAGGATCTGACTGTAACTACATGAGAGACCATAATCAAGAGCCACCCAGCTAAGCCCAGGAAACCTACAGAACCAGACAAGATAATCAATTGTGGTTTTTAAGCCTCTACATTTTGGGTAGTAAAATATAAATGAAGATAAAATTTACACTTTTAGCCATTTTTAAGTGTTTCTGTGCATTAGGTACATCCATACTGTTGTGCAGCCATCACTGCCATCCATCTCCAGAACTTCGATCTTCCCAAACTGAAACTTTGCATTCATCAAACACTATTTCCCCTTTGCTTCCTCCTTCAGCCTCTGGCCACCACCATTCTCCGCTGTGTCTCTATGAATCTGACTCCTCTAAGAACTTTATGTAAGTGACTAGCTTATTTCCCTTAGCATAACATCACGAAAGGTTCATCCACGTTGAAGCATGTGCCAGAAGAGCCTTCCTTTTTAAGACTGAAAGATACCCATTGCACATGAATACCACATTCTGTTTATCCATTCATCCATCAGCAGAAACCTTTCCATTTGGAGTAGATAATTGGGATAGCAGAGCAAGACTCCCCAGGCACACATGGGACCTAGTGTGTCTGGCTGAAATGCAGAGCACCAGGGCACTAACCCCAACGTAAGTGACAGGCCAAGAATCCAGGTCAGCATTCTAATAGCACTTGTCACAGGGGCCTCCACTCCAGGCAGGGAGCGAACCCAGGACAGGGACTGGCTGGGTCTTATTCATGCCTGGGTGCCCTTCCCTGGCCCAAGCTAACAGCACCCCCAAATGTTCAGACAATGAGAGAAAAATATACCTGACCCTGAAGCCAGGCTCTGACTGACTCATCCAGAGCTCCTTACAGGCTCTCTGCAGGGCAAGAAATGGGGAGTGGCCAGAAAGGAAAGTGGGGTGTGCAGCAGCAGGACACTGTGACAGGGAAAAATTCTCAGCTCAGCCTGGCCTCAGGGCTCGCCATCCAACGGAGGCCGCCCAGCAGGGACTTCATCTGGAAGTGAGGAGGCCCCATCAGGAAGGGCAGCCTGGGAATCGGTCTGAGCCAACAGGATGAGACCTCTTGGGAATCAGCCTTGCTCGGCTTGTAGGGCCCAATTCCCAGGGCTTCGTGTGGTAGAGCCTCATGCGCCCATCACAGGGACAGGGGTAGGGCTTAGCGGGGCTTGGCTCTTGGTCATAGTACTGGCCCTAGGGCACAATAAAGGAGACTTGAGCTATGAGCTGAGTCACGGATTTGAGCCCTCGGAACTTTGGGACAGCAACCTTCCATCACTGCAGGGGTCCCAGGTTGGTTGCACTGTAACTCCAGCTCTCTCACCCATAACCCCCTTTACCAAACAGAACCCCTTCTTCCTGCTGCTCTGCTCCACTTGGCCACATGATTAGGGTGCCTGACACAGGGAGGACGCTCCAGGGCATGCACATTAATTCCAAATCTAAGAAGAGGACTCGTTCCTGGCTGACTTAGGAATGAGTGCCCTGCAAAAGGGTTGGGTCGTGTTTCAACTCTGCATTTAGGTTTTCTAGCCTCTAAAGATAAAGTGAAACCTCGAATAATAACCCCAAAGGTGTTTTCCTCTATTTCTGTTCAAAGCATACACTTTTAAGGCTAGGCACTGCTTACTAAGTGGAAAGCAGTTAAAAGCACCAGTAAAAGGACTCAGAAAACATGGATTTTGGACATGGATTAGCTTCTAAGTAACCGTGGGACTTTGAGAAAATCAGTTACAAGAGAAGTCACATTAGGTGGTGAACTTATTATACATCAAGTTGACAATGCACTGTAGAATTGTATGCCTGAAACCTCTGTAATCCTTGCTAACAGATGTCACCCCAAAAGTCTAACAATAAAAATGAATTAAAAAGCCAAAAAAAAAAAAAAAAAGAATCTACACTGAATTTTGTTGAATGAAAACATGAGTGAGTCAAAAAGGGATTTAAGGGTGTGCCATTGAGACATTTTGGTTATTTAAAAGTGCTGATGTCTTCCAATTATCTGTACAAGAGAATTAAGTAAAATATATTACAAAATGATTACAATGCAGTTGCAGATAATTTTGAATTTATTTTACATAAGCAAAAAAATAAACATTAAACAAACTATGGCATTCAAAAAAAAAATGAATTTACAAGAAAAAAAAAAAAGAAAATCAGTTACGATCTTTGGACCTCAGTTTCCTTATCCATAAATGGAGGAAAATACTTAGTATTCCCATTGGTTATGTACATTAATAATAAATGTATGTGAGATATACACACACACACACACACACACACACGATCCTCACAAGAAAAAGTATAAGCATGTTAGAGATTTACTTAGGTTCAGTAGGTGCTTGCTCACACTTGCTGAGTAAATGGCCGAATAACCCAAGGTTATAATAAGACCCACATTTGGGGAAAGCAGGTCCCTCTCCACACTTCGGAATGCCCGGATAGTGTATCCACCAGATCCTAGAAGTCTATCTCTCTCCCCAGGAGGCCAAGCCCAGCTCACTCATGTCAACCAACTCAGCAAGCCTGTACACTTCCCTCCCATCTGGCCTTATAGCTCCCAACCAGCTGGCATAGGCATGATTTCCAGGGGCAGAGCCTGCCCCACTGGCCCTGCCCCAGACCCCACTTTCAAACATGGCATGAAACTGCTTCTTGAGCAAACTGCAAAACCCCGAAACCCAGGTCTGGCCCCAGGGTCTCCTTTGCCTTTGATACCAGACAGAAACAACTCATTCCCTTTTCTTGGTTTTCCTGAAGCACAGACCACATGGAAGGTTTGTGGACCAGGAGTTAGCATGAATGCTCAGGGCCTCCCATCCTGATGCCAGGCCTGGACTCCACCCATGATCTTCACCTACAAAATGAGGCTCATTGTGGGCTCTTCCACCTCAAAGGGCTCTGGGGAGCATCATATAAAGTGATGGACTCAAAAGTTTCTTTGAAAAACAGGAAGCACTCTATAAATTCTTTTCCTCTTGTCATTCTTGTTAGGTTACATCAGTGTGGCCTCAGGCTATGAACCTCTAGAAGCCTGTGATTGGCCCTGGGGTAAATTATTTGGGTACAGTGACCACACAGGCAGAGAAAAGCTTATTACTCTCTGTGACTCCAGTGATATGAGTAGATGCCACGTGATCTCCAGGACAGGGGCGGGGAGGGCAGTCAGGACACCGGGTTCTAGAGTCCTGGGCTCTACCATTAAATTAAATGCCTCACCTAACCTCTCTGGGCATTTTTCTTCGTGTACACAATGACGCTGACAAGCCACCTGCATTCCTACTCACCAGGATACCCAGAAGGCAAAGAATTTGAAAAGAAAAACACTGAAAAAAAATGTTGTAGTATTCAGTGGGCATGGAGAGCTGAGAAAGAGATGCAAAAGAAAAATGAAAGGGGAAAACACACAAAAGAGACAGAAATCACTCGAGGCGAACCGTGAGGCAAGGATGGAAAGTTCCCAGCACAGAAAGTGTCCCCTGAGCCGGAGAGTCGCTGTCTAGATTAGAAGATTGATCACAAAGGCATCTGAAGTGATGCCAGGAGGCCAAGCCCAGCGGAGAAAAGGGGGCGGAAGGAAATAAAGTCTGTCCATCACCTGAGGTGACATGAGCACATACCAGAGGAATTTACAGCTCAACTCAGATCGAGAAGATTGATGAGGAATTAAGATCCACTTCCTATAAAACTTGTGTAACGACCCCAGAGAGACCCATGAGGTCAGGCCATATCCTGGCCCATGAGGTCCAATCCACGGTGCTCCACTTTAAGGGGGACATTCAAAGACTAAAGAGTTCCCAAAAGCTTGCCACCAGAATGGCAGGGTGAGCTGAGACCACATCACAAAAGGAAGGGCTTTGAAATCTGAAAGCATTTACCTGAATAAGATTTGGGGAGGACATGAGAGACAAAGACTCTTCTAGAATCAGAAAAAACTAGACTCATCTAGTCTAGCCTTCAAAATTGAGGCATCTCTGATAGATAGCTCTGTGCTGGGGACTTACCCAGCTGCTGCATAAACACTTCCAGGAGGGGAGACCTCATTACTTTATAAGCAAGCTCATCTCATTATCACTGGGACAGGATTAAACTCTTCTCCCTCCTATTAATCACAAATTAATAATAACTTCCCCTCTGGCTTCCATCTATGTTCTAAGGGGACACAGACTAAGTCCAAACCCTTTTTCACCTCTCTGTCCCTCAGGAACTGAAGCTGGTCTTGGTGACTTGCACTGGGTCTTCGCACAGACTCTCCTGAGAAGGGGACGTACTTGCAGCAGAGCCCTGAAAACGCACGTCCAGCTCCCTTCCACGCCTTTCCTGGGCATCTGCAGCCAGCTTCGACCTCAGACGGCCATGGGGCTCTGACTGCTGCTCCTGCCCGGCTCGGGCCATCTCACCCTGGCCATGCCCCCTAGCCTGTGTTTGCTTTCCAACTAGACCTTGGCTTCTTGCTGCAGTTTGGGCAAACTCTGGTGCATCTCTTGGTCTCAGCTTTGCTGCTCTGCCCAGTGCTGGAGGGCCTGTCACACATATGCTCCATGATGAGGCTGAAAAATGAATCCCAAATTCATGTCACTTAATGGGAAGCAGCTGGTCATGACTTTAGGTCTTCTAATAAAGACTGTTCAATAGGCATTAAGTATCTTTCTAATACCTCATTTGACAGATGAGAAAATAGAGGTCCAAAGAGGTAACATGATTCACTCAGGAAACAGAGCCAAAAAGATAAACATAAACTCTAACCTCGGATTTTCTAGTCCACATGCTTTCCACTGTATGTAGTAGGAGGAAGCAGGGATACACTGTGGCTCTCTTCTTAGGACATTTTGTAGTAAATTTTCCATAGTTTGTATGTATGTGCATTTTATTCTTCCTTTGACTCAAGATATTCACTAAACACCTACTATGTACTTTGTAAATAATCTCAGTAAGATTTAAAGTAAGCTTCCTCTGAAGATCTACCTCTTGGTGTGCATGAACACACATTTGTTCTTTCATGCATGTGCACATCTGCTCGACAATGAGAACTTAGCACCCTTAACACTGGTGCAAGTGGAAAACAGGCACCATCTGTTACCCCTGGGCATTCTGTCTAGCATCGAAAATTCTCAAATGTTATGTTAACGTGATAAAGCCAAGTAAGGGTACTGTGGTATTTGATTCAGCCAGATACTTAATTAAGATGGGTGAGAGTGATGGTGGCAGTGCTCACAACTGTGGTCCTGGCGGTCTGAAAAGACCTCAGGAAGAGCGAGCTGAATCTCGAAGGCTGATATGAATTGATCAGGCAGAACAGAATAGAGAGAGGTACGTGTGCAAAGACAGGGAGGTAGGAGGGGGCCCGATTCTGCAGGAAGGTGGGCACAGCTGGAGCCAGGAGTGAACATGGGTGATAAAGTGAAAAAGGTAGACAGGTGAGTATGGCACAGAAGCCCTTGTGGGTCAGCTAAAGAGTTCGATTTTCTCCTAAACGCAATAGGATTCAGTGAAAGAATTCAAAGAGAATAAATAGGATCAGATAAGAATTTTAGAAAGGAAGCTCTGACAATGGAGGTTGGACTGGAAGGAGGTGAGGAGAGAGGCAGGGAGACCAGATAGAAAGCTGTGCCAGGAACACGGGAAAGAGACCAGATGGAACCTGATGGCTCCTGCCCGTGCACACTTGAAGTCTGAAATACAAAGAGAGAAGCGATTGGTTTTCATGTCCATCTCTCATGGCATGGGGCAATTTCCCCAGAGCTTTGTAGAACTACATCACCTTCACCATTCTCCACAGTGATCTGATGGCCCCGAAGAGTGATCTCAGTCATTGGTGATGTGTAAGTGCCTCAAACACAGCAGCCACTCAGTAAGTGGTGGCTGCATACATATCAAAAGGGGACAGAGGTAGACAAGCCCTCAACAAAGGGCAGGGTCCCAGAAGCATGGATAAATCCAAGCAAGACAAGACATCAGAGGCAAGACAAACAAAAATTCCAGGAGGGAAGGGGTTAAAAGAACCAGTTCTCCACAGGAAGGCGAGCACAGACGAGCTAAGACACCAATAAACAAGGCAGCACCTGTCTCAGGTGGTGAGATTCCTTTGAAGGCAGAGTGCATTAGGGGCAGCCCATCCAGTGCCCTTGTGAGAATCCAGGACAGGAGAGGACAAGCAGGCCACAGGCAGTGGTTTGCAACAGGGCTCCCATCCGCGACTGGGCAAAGCCTGGGTGTGCGTGTGGAAGAGCATGTGTGAGCGGTTAAGTAGGAACATGTGGTGGGAGATGGGAATGTGTGGGTGGGGGCCAGGCAGATCCTGACAAGCAGGGGCTGTTTAAAGCTGGGTAAACCCTGTCACGTGTGGTACACAGAGCTATTGTCACTGGAAGTTTATAGTCAGTCAAAAGATGAATGATAACGACGATGAGGTCAGAAGCCTAAAATAACAACGGCCTTCCTTCAGGGGGAAAAAATGCTCATCTCGGCAAGTCTGAGCCTTCTTGGAACTGAAGGAGTCTGACATTATCCCCCAGCTCCCAGGAAAGCCTGATCTTTTTTCTTTTTCACCAAGATAGTTTTTCTGACAATTGGGAACACCTGACTGCCAGTGTGCTACTTAGAATGACCTCAACTAGCACCTTCCATTGAATCCATGACTAGCAAAGGAAAAGGCAATTTTCACAAAATTTATGAGGTTCTGTTTCAAGCCACAAATGAGTAAGAGCGGCATTGGGGGTGGTGGGTTTCTCAGTTGTAAAGACGTGAAATTAAAACATTTCTCTGTATTAACGCTAAACTGAGGCCAACAAAAGCAAGGTTTGTCGCATCAATTACCATTTTCTAGGCCCTCCAAATTGGCCTTGAATACAAGTTACCGTGAGCTAGGAAAAAATGTTCAAAGGCATGAAGAGAGGCCAACGTGCCAGCCCCATCTCCGAATTTCTGGGCCACGGCTGTTTTAAATTAGATTCTCAGTGCTGCTTCCATGAAACTCTTGGCTTAGCTCTGCAACGGAAAAGTTATTTTTGTGCTCCAAGCTACAGATATTTTATATGGAGGCACATTCATAATTCCAATTATGTTTTGTTTTCATGATGCTCTTTTCCTCTACTTAACAACAGTCATAACTATCATGATTATTTCTGATAAGGCACCTGCAAAAAGCTGTGGGCCAAGCACAGATTCCATAGGGCCCAGATAAAGGACTGTTGTAAAACAGGCAGATTTTAGGTCTTGGGAAATTCTCAAGGAATACCATCAGATCTTCTACCCACTATGGCTGTCTCTTCTTTTGTCACTTCCCTACCCCTACCTACCCCTCAATCGCTCAGGGCCTCTATGACCCCTCCTGGGGAAACCTAGTCCAGAAGTAGTTCTATGTTATTTACTCTTTATATTTGCATTTAAAATATTATCTTCAATAAGAAATAAAGGGTTTTTATCTTCTTAAAGGAAGGAGCATCAACAAATAAATCAAAGAGATATTTCTGTTTAAGAGGGGCATAATTCTTAACAACATAATTAGTCTATAAAAAGGTTGACCAGTAGGCTGGGAAAGCTACACAGTGGTTCTCAACCTTCCTAATGCCGTGACCCTTTAATACATTTCCTCATGTTGTGGTGACCCCCAGAAAACTATTTTCGTTGCTACTGTTATGAAGCGTAATGTAAATATCTGATATGTGTTTTCTGATAGTCTTAGGCGACCCCTGTGAAAGGGCCATTCGACCCCCAAAGGGGTCATGCCCCACAGGTTGAGAACCACTGGACTAAGAGGTGGTACAGGTGCGAAACCAAAATGGCAGTTCAAAAGCATGAAGGTATTTCATCCAAGAGAAATCTAAATTGATTACCAAGAAAACATGAAGATATTAGGAACTGTACCCATAGCCTCTTCCTAGAGGTCTCTCTGCTTAGACCTTCTAAAGCGCCATCTTGGTTTGAAAGAAACAGAGAAAGAGAGATGATGGGAGGAGACTAACACTTGTGAGCATCAACATGCCAAGCACTAGGCCTGTGTTATTTCCTATTATCTCACTTAATCTTGAGGACAATTTGGGGGGGTAGGTTTTATTATTACTGTTTTACTGAGAAGGAAATTTAGCCTCTGAGATGTGAAGTAACTTGTCTAAGACCAAATCTATGGTCTGAATGTTTGTGTCCCCACAAAATTTGTGTTGAAATCCAAACCCCGAAGTAATGGTATTAGGAGGTGGAGCTTATAGGAGGTCATTAGGTCAAGAGGGTAGAGTCCTCATGAATGGGATTTGTGCCCATATAAGAAGAGGTGTTAATAAGAGAGTTAGCTCCCCCTTTCACCATGTGAGCACACAGAGAGAAGAAGACTGTCTGTAAACCAGAAGAGGGTCCTCCCCAGCACCTTCATCTTAGACTTTCAGTCTCCAGAACTGTGAGAAATCAATTCTTGTTTATAAGCTACCCAGTCTGTGGTTGTTACAGCAACTCACACACACTAAGATAGCCACACATCCAGTTAGTGGCAAAGCTTGGATTCAAACCCAGAGCTGCCTGACTCCAAAGTCCATTTTTTTTCCCTTATCACATAGGGCTGATGTGAGGGCCAGAGGAGAAGGCCAAGGATGACTGCTGGTTTGGTCTCCTTAAAACAACAGGGTCTGTTGGGAGGGTATGGGAAAGATATATGAGGGCTGTTCGGAAAGTATCCAGCCATGTAATATGAAAAACAGAGCCATGAATGGCTGGTTTTCCGGACAGCCCTCATATGTTTGTGTAGATTTCTTTTAAGTTATAAACAGGATTTGCTGATATCAATCAATATTCCCAAAGATGCTGTCAGCCATAAGGAATCATTTGTTCAATGTAAACCTCTCTGCACTGTCAGAAACATAAGTAAACACAGATGCCAGCAGAGAGCACGCACTGTCTCCATGACCAAAGGGAACAGGAAATTCTCCAGAGACTTTTCTTTTCCACATGGATGTGAGTTAGGATACTAGTTCGTCATGAGGAGGTTTTACTCTACGACACAGAATCTAAAGAACAGCATCTGGGGACTGGAGCAGTGTGTTTGGGAAATTCAGATCTCTTCTGGACTGAGAATACATGGCCAGAGAGAGAGCGAGACATCACTCCACAGGCACAGAGCTCCCCGTGATGGTGGTGTTAGCCCAGAGCACATTCAGGACCTCTTTTCCACTGCACTCTCTCCGCAACAGCATATTTCATATCCAGGGACTAATACACATGCATTTGCTTACCTGTATTCTATTTTACATATAACAAAATTAACTTTAAAATTGGTAGTTAAAAACCTTAGTCAATATGGTGGACGGGGTTGCCACAAGAAATTACCCCTTCCTATCTAAGCACTTCAAAACCCTGAACAAAAATATTATATAAAACATGGATAAAACAGACATTTCCAGACCCCAGAAATAAAGACGGAAGTCAAAGTTAGATCAACGAGTGAGAGCTGAAGTCATGGGGCTCATGGAACAATCCAGACCAGTGAGAGGTCTGAAGGGCTGGGGGCTGAGATTTTAATGACATACATGCAGTGAGGGGAGTTCAGGGGATGGGCAGCACATGCCAGGAGCTGTTAGTGAAGCACTTACATAAAGCAGGTCATAAAGGGCTGCTTCATTAGTAAAACAGGTTGAGAGAAACATTATTTGTCAATCTGAGGAAACCACAAGAAAGCTTGTCATCTACTTGACCAAAGAATAGAAAATGACCTACAAAATTTGAAATCCAGGCTTGCACCGCAATGCAAGAACAAGGTTTAAATGTATACTTTCAAGTCATCCAGGGACTGCATGCCAAGAAATTAACAAAAATACTAGTTTGGAATGGGCAAAACTCGATAGCACCAGAAGCAGCAAATGTGAAATTGCTTCATAAGGAAATACTAACATCTGTGGGAGACAGGTTTTCTACAGAAAACAACTCCTGATAATGCAAAACACAAGAGAAAATGAAATCATTGTAAGGAGAAGTCAGAAGTGGAAAAAAGTACTCCAAAAGTATGTTGAAAATGTTGATAGACATACAAAAAGAATTTGAAATTATAAGGCAAAGAGATCATATTTAAAACAAAACAAAACAGGCAGATAAGAAGTACCAGGGGAGTTCCCTGATGGTGTAGTGGCTTAAGGCTTCGGCGTTGGCACTATCAGCACTGCGGCCTGGGTTCGATTCCCAGTCAGGGAGCTACCCACATACCAAAAACCAAAAAAAAAAAAAAAAAAAAAAAAAAAAAAAAAAAAAAAAAAAAAAAAAAAAAAAAAAAAAAAAAAAAAAAAAAAAAAAAAAAAAAAAAAAAAAAAAAAAAAAAAAAAAAAAAAAAAAAAAAAAAAAAAAAAAAAAAAAAAAAAAAAAAAAAAAAAAAAAAAAAAAAAAAAAAAAAAAAAAAAAAAAAAAAA
>PVJL010001512.1:58060-258547 GCA_004026885.1 Lyroderma lyra | reverse complement strand
AAAGGTTTTCTGACAGTCCGCCCACCCCTCTATGGGCCAGACTCTCCGCAACTCTGGATGCAGTGGGTATGTTAAGAGTACAGGCTTTGCTACAAGATAAACCTGGTTGGGGTTGGAGTCCCAGCTCTACCTCTTACTCACATGTGACCTTGACAAGTTTCTTAACCTCTCTGGGCCTCCGAAATGGGAAAGCCAGTATCTACTTCACGTAAATGAGATAATGTGCAAGTGTGCAATGCCACTAGCCCTGTGAACAGAGAAAGCTCTCAAAAATGGTAGCGGTTATTAAGCTAGTAGTCAATATTACCTAGGGTCTCTTCCGGCGTTCTCCTTTTATCCATTCACCCATTCACTCATTCGTTCATTTAACCAGTATGTATTGAGTGCCCCACCAGGTAGGGTCAGAGCTGAGAACAGGGCTTTCAGGAGGTCACCTGATATTCAAGCTTAAGTTGGGAAAAAGGCAGAGGGATAATAAGCAAGAAAATTATAGATATGGCTGCAGGTGATCAGGAACGCCACTTAGATGGAGTGGCCAGAGGTGACTTCTCTAAGCGGGTGATGGTTCACTGAGAGGTGAGGGCTGAGCCATGAGAAGAAGCCAGCGTTCTGAAGAGGCAGGAGGAGAAGTACTTTCGCCAGGGCAAGAGCAAGGTCAAGAACCAACCCATGCCAGGATAAGGTCTGCTGTGAAGGGAATGGCGAGAAGATGAATGGATGGGGTTGCTGTATACACAGTGACTACAATGAGAAAGGGAGTAACACGGAGTGAGGACAGAGTACCCTGTTAAAACATATCCATTTAAATTCATACCTCTGTAGGTTGGGGTCCCAGGACAAGACTACCCTGCCCCCACCCCACCCCCCACACATACTGGATACCCGAATCAGAACTAAGCCTGAAAGAGCTTGGATATTTTCTCAAGGGGACAGCCTGTGTCCTATCCAGGCTGCTGTGACCCTCAGCCTTCCCAGCACCAGCAGGGCCCTTGGAGGTGAGCCCCTCCCCGGAGCAGGAAGACCACAGCAAAGCCACCCCACCGCTATTTCTGGCCGGGGCCCCTGCCCTTCAGCTGCATTCCAGGAGCAAATCTGCCCGAATGGTTGGGCCTGCGGAATGCAGAGCCCACCCCGATCCCAGACACAAGGAGCCTTTTCTCGCCCGGGCCCCAGAGGTGAGGCTTTCCAGGGGTTGGAGGTCACCCGATTTCTGCTGTTTATGGCGAAGGCCTTTGCTAAGCAGAGAAAACACAGCTGTCAGCCAGAGGCCCAACACAACACCTGCGGGGGAGGAGGGACGGAAAGGGGGTGGGGGGCTGCCAGGCTCCCTGGGGCCCTCTCCCTGCCTCCCCAGTGCAGTCACACTGGCATTCAAGGACCTGCATCTTGACTAGCCTAAGTAGGGATGACAGGCTGCCATAGATCATCCCCTGAACCCACTTCAGAGACAGGGAAACTGAGGTCAGTGAGGGGAGGGGGCCACCCAGCTAGATAATAGCAATTGCTAACATTGAGAACTTCTTACAGGTCGGGCCGTGTGGTAAGAGCTTGGCCAGCATTTCCCAACAACCCTGTGATGTAGTTACTCATGTTACTCCCATTTTACAGATGGGGAAACTGAGGCTTAGAGAGGTTCGATTACATGCCCTAGGTCAAGGAACTACTAATGAAGGATTCAGGTTTGAACCCAGTCCTTCTGACTCTCAAGCTCCCTCTGTTTGTGTGTTTCCATTGTGTTTTATTTACTTAAATTCATTCTTTTCAGAAAGGAAACTTCTTACTACTACTATTACTATTAAAGAAAAGCTCATATTGGGCAAAGGTAAAAATAAATGCAATGAAAACCAAATACTGTTAGTAAATTCTAACTAAATACTGTTGCTGTCTGAAGGTCTGAGCCTGAGAGGTGTTCTCCGGTGCCCAAGAGGAGAGATTAACATGTTGGAAAGGTGTCAGTGATACGCTGAACTGAGGCTTTGTCCTTGGAAGAATATGAGAGCTAAAGTGAGATTGAACAGGAGCTCAGTTTTGCACTGTGTGCTTCCCTGTCATTTCATGCAGCTCAGCTCTGTGGTCCTCATTAGTGCCGTCCACCAAGCATTTCTGGGTTTTTACCCACCAAGCACGAGGAGGGTGGACACCACCTGGTCGCTTTGTGGTTGGTGGGGGGTGGGGTGGGGAGGGGGGGAGAACGTGACCAGATCTGGTTCTGAATTGTACCTTAGCACGAGCTAGAGCATTTAATTGCTGCTTCGAGGCCCTCCAATACTCTTGCAGGGAGTGGCTTCCTCATAGCCTGGGTCCCAGAGTGAGGACAGCGTGGAGGACAGAGACGGCCCAGTGGAGCCACAGCGAATCTGTAACACGAGCAAGCAATAAGCCTTGGTGTTAATAAGCCATTAAGACTTTCCGGCTGTTTATTTACCGCAGCGCAGCCTAACTATTCTGACTAATGCGGCATGTCATCCAGAATCATAATGCAGACACAGCCCTGCTTCCAGAGCCCACGGCCTTAATTACTGGGCTGCGCGGCCATTGGCCGAGCCCAAGCCTTTGTGTTCCTGTAGGATGCTCTCACCCTTACGGCGCCTCCTTCCCTGAGTTCGCTCACCTAGCCGTTTCCCCCAAGTGCCTGGGGCTTTGCTTATACATTTCTCTCTGGCAGCAATGATCTGCACTTCCAGCTCTGCCCCCGGCCCGTGCCGTGGAGAAGAAGCGGCTGCCCGTGTTTGGATCCGGGCTCTGCTGTTCACGAGCTGTGTGCTCTTAGGCTGCGCAGTTCGCCGCTCCGAGAATCCGTTTCCTCCTCTATCAAATGCAGACAGCAATCTCTCAGCAGCCCAGCAGCTGTCCCGTGGATGACTCCAGCCTGCAGTGGTCCTTTAGGACAACTCTAGCCCCAGACCAGGAAGGACAGAGGATAGGCACAGTGACAGGAGCTCAGACAAAGGCCGGGGAAGCCTGGTTCTGCTTCCTGCTCTGCCACCAACACGCTTGGGCAATTCCTTCTCCTGTTTGGGCAGGCTGACCAGACGCACCATTTTAAGCAGGACAGGAAACAGTGGTACTGCCCCGTTTCAAACCGTGCCTATGGTCAGCCCAGCCTCACTGGGCTAAAGTCAAGGTGTCAGTAGGCTGACCAGACGTACCGTTTGAAACGGGGCTGTACGCCACTTTCTGTCCCTTTTAAAACGGTACATCTGGTCAGCCTGTCTTTGGGGCTATTTCCTCCGTCATTACAAAAGGGCCTGACGGGATTCAAAGCCCTTCCAGTCTGCTTTTCTCTAGTTCAGCAAACAGCCGCACTCTGGAACCTGTCAAGGTTGCCCTCCCCACCAGGCCTTACCATCTGCCATGCCCCCTCCCCCAGGAGCGCCATCTCCCACGTCACACATGCACGTCCTCACTTCACTCAGGTCCTCAGCAAAGCCTTCCCCTTCCACCCTCCCTAAAACCACACATGTGTACGCAACCCTGACACTCTTTCTCCCTAAAACCTTTATCATTACCTGATGTCAGACTTCGCATTTATTTGTAACCTACTTTTTCCCAGGCTCCCCCACTAGAATATAAGCCTGTAATGGCAGGGACTTGCTCTGTCTTGTTCAACACAGCACCGCAGTGCCTAGCATAGGACTGGGCACATAGTAGGTGCTTAATATGTTATGGAAGGGAGGGAGGGAGGGAGGGAGGGAGGGAGGAGGGAAGGAAGGAAATATTACCTATATCCATGAATTAAGCCTAAGATCACTCAAAATCCTTTTCTTTCTCACCATTGCTGTTGCTAAGCTATGTCTTTTTCCTTTGTATTTGTCTGTTTAACCAGTATTTATTGCCAGCTGGCTCTGCTGCAGGCATGGAGCTGAGCCCAGGGGAAATGGAGGTGAACCTCATGCCCCCGGCTGTCTCTTCCTGGATCTTCTATCTTCTGAGGAAGAGACAAGTTAACATTTAACTCAGATAATACACCAGGCTTACGGTGAGTGCAATGAAGGAGAACAGGGTACAACGCAACAATGGGACTTGAAACCTATATAATTTTACTAACCAATGTCACCTTGATGCATTTAATAATAAAAATAAAAGAAAAAAGTCCAAGAGAATATTACTATATTAAAAAACAAACAAACAAAAACACCAATGGGATTGAGGACAGGCCTGTGGGGGGCGGGGGCGCACCGGGGAAGAATTAGGGGAAGGCCTCTCAGAGGAAGTGACGGGGACCTGGGTGGTCGGCTGGAGGATGGGGAGGGAGACTGGGTGGAACTGGACTTTGGACTGTGGGCCATGGCAGTCCAGGGACCGGGTTCAGGTGTCCCAGCCTGGGCCTCCTGTACCTGTTTGCCTGAGAACCCTTTCTCACTAGCTACCTAGCTGGTGCCCCCTGCAACCAAGCTGGGGCCCTATCTTCACTCTGCACACTGAGGTGGCCAGCTAGCTCCCTTTTCTCTGTGCTGTCCCGGTCTTGTCATGGACTTCTGGCTCCCTGACACACACACACACACACAGCACTCCCTCCCCTCCCCCTTTGACACACACTGGGGTCCAGCTCTGGACACCCTCCCTGACCTCTGCCCTGCTGCAGGGTCCAGCCCAGGCTCCCTTCTCTCCAGCTTGACTCCTGGGGGCATCGTCTCCCTACCTCTGTCCCTGCTTTTCTCTCCTTACTCACCTTTTGCCTCCCCACGAGGCTCAGGTGCAACCCCCCATTTCTTCCCAGAGTCCAGACCTGGCCGAGCCCAGGTGAATTTGGAGGACATTCTAAGTGGCTGTCCTCAGGCAGCCTCCACTTAATAGTGATGATGATGATGATGATGATGATGATAAGTGCTTCACACAGCACATTCTTCACAAGCATCATCTCATGATGTCCTCCTAAGGACCCGTATTCGTCCCATTTCACAGACGAAGGCCTGTAACCCTTGCCTTAGTAGGTGTTTGGGTGGGGGCTCCAAGCCCTCTGCGCCACCTCTCTCTCCTGCCTTTCAGAAGAGCAGGGCCACCTTCTCCACACCCCTGTGGCTGGGCTTGCCGGGAGCCACCAAGTGAGCCCAGGGCCTGCTCCTTTTCCAGGGAGTCCAGGTTTTCCTGTAATAAGGGAGTAGGATGGGGTCGGGAAGCAATCGAAACCCTAGAACTTTCCAAGTTTGGGTCAAACCTTAGATCAGGGAATTAAACAGCCATTCTGACCTCTGGGCATTTTCATAATAATAATTACAATAGCTCCCACGTATCCAGGGCTTACTATGTGCCGGGCACTGTTCTAAGCATGAACTGGCTTGATCCTCATGAAAGCTGCTATCCCCATTTCCCAGATGAGGAAACTGAGAAGAAGAAGTTACATCCTCACAGCTGCTAAGTGACAGTGCTGCAACTGAGGCCAGTCGGATCCGGAGTTGGGCTCTTAAATCAACTGATAAGGCATCTTTCCGTCACTAACAGTTCGTGTATGCAGAACCGTCACCCCAACTTGGGACACGAGGGCAGAGGAGCTGGTCATCATGGCCTACCTACGTCCCCCCAGCCCTCGTCTTCAACCTACTGAAAATTTGTCCTTCAGACCAGGGGCCATTTTCACGGCGATGGGTCCGGATACCTTTTAGAAGAAAAACACAATTTTCTTTTCCACTCAGTGAGCCCATGTTTCTCTCTTCTACCTCCAGCCCCAGTGTTTATTTCGGCAAGGAAATAGACTTTGAAGTCCTCACTTCTTGAAAGTTGAGAGGGAGAGGGAGGCACTACAAACATTTAAAAGCATGTCCACATTTTGGTTGGGACATGGCATTTTTTTAAAGCATTAATAACAGTTTTTGGGCTCCACGTACCCTGTTGCTCTTTCAAGGTGAAAAAAAATAACCCCGTGAATACGGTGGCTGGGCCGGGAGCACACCAAGGGCCTCCTTAGGCAGAACCAGGCACAAATGCTGGTCTGGGGGAAGGTTGCGAAGATTGATCACAAAGTGAATAGAAGAACAGTGTGGTTTTTCCTGCGGGCCACCCCGAACGGGCCTTGGAGGTGCAGGGGCCGTCCCTCCAGATGCAGATCCTAGGGAGGGCTTCTCGGAGGAGGGGGTGCTGGCCTAGGTCCCTTCACCCACTGCACGCCCAGGGCCAAGGGACTACTGGGCAGGAAATGAACTACTGGGCAGGAAATGTGGGTTAGTGGGGGGGGCGGGGAGAAGCAGAACCACCCCGAGGGACCACCCTTGCTCTCAGTCTCCCCAAGAAGCCAACCCCACTTATTACTCATGACAACCCCGCAAGGAACACTCTCTAACTATCCCCTTCCGACCTCCCTTGCAGGCCCAGTGAACAGTGACAACATGGAACCCCTGGCTCAAACATCACTAAGAATTCCAAAATGGTGAACACAGAACATCAGCCAAGCACGGGGTCCCTTCTAAGTGCAAGTCCTGTGCAACTGCCCAGGTCACACACCCACGACCCCAGCCCTGCCACCTGGCTGCAAAGGGCAGCTCTTTCCTTTCTGTACCACCGCTTTCCATCAGATGGTGGACGGACATTAAACAGGGAAAGCAGAACCCAACTCTGCCACGTACCAGATTGTTTATCGGTGGCTGTGTTGGTGGCATGAGACCATAGTTTTCTTTTGTTTTTTACTTTTATGTATGATGAATTCTTAATATAAGTGGGTGCTTTGCTTTGTTGTGCTTTAGTGGTTTTACCTGTACAACAGGAAAGAACCGTGGAATTTCCTGGCCATTCTCTCAGCTTCCCTTCCAGGGCCACTCAGTTCCTCTGTGTCATTTCCTCTGACCCTGGACCCTGATGAACCCCGTTTTTGAGACCTGACCTGGCCCTGGCCTATGGCTAAATGTCAGGACCAGAGTGTGTGTGATAAAGCATAACATGCAGTCCAGTGGAGAGACCGCAGGCCTATGAGAAAAACGAGGTCACCTTCCTGCTGTGCCAGGACTATGCTGTGTGGCCTTAGGCAAACCCCTTTCCCTCTCTGGGCCTGATGTAACAGTAGCGTCTTTTCATTGAGAGTGGCCTACAGTTCGATTACTGCACTAGTCAGGGAGGAAACCCCATCCACCAAGATTCATTCTTGCTTGTTTTCCTTTTCTACAAAAATCAGAGAGGGAGTGAGCAGGACAGCCTGGGGAGAGGCAGTATGGTATACTGGGAAGTGCTCTGGGCCTGCCGCCAGAAACTTTAAGTTGGAGATTCTCTAGGTGGACAGTGTCAGCCCCTCTTGGGACCTTTGTCCTCTCTCCTCCAAACTTCCCATGCCTTTCAATGCACCAAGAATAAACCCCAAACTCCTTACCATGGCCCGACGTGGTCCATCTCACTGGCCTCAACCTGTCCGCTCCCATCTCTGTCTCTCACTCACACCCCTCCTGCCAAGGCCCCTCTTACCGCACTCGCCCCTGCCTCCCCTCCAAGCTCATTCACCCCCGGGTCCTTTGTCCTGGCTGTTCCCTCTGCCTGGAGCTCTCTTCCCTAGACCTTCACATGGCCGCCTCCTTCTTGAATTTGGAGCCCCAGCTGACATGTCACTCTGCAGAGAGGTTTCCCAGCCCCCAGCCCCATGTCCACATCTTCACAGCCCTCATCATCATCTGAGCATTTGCTATGGATTTGCTCACATGTTTGTTGTCTGTGTCTGTCCCCCCCTTTCCCTCCCTGTGACAATCAGCACTGTGCCAGCAGGGGCCTTCTGTCTGGTCCCCCACTATGACCTCAGTGCTTAGACATTAAAAGGTATTTGATGCATAAGTGGGCGAATGACTACCATGGGCCTCAATTTGCCCATCAACACCGTGAGAGGGTCGGTGTGACTCGGTAATCCCGGTCGCAGGTGCCTCTTCAAGTATGATCCTACAGTTTAGGGATCCACTCCCCCAGGAAGCACAGGCAAACAGCATTTCGCATCTGGTTTGGAGAGGAGGCCCCTGCCCTTGGAAGCCCCGCTGGACTCCCTGCTCTGACGTTTTCAGATTTGGGTACAGAAGTCAATGAGGCTGGAATGGCTATTCCTCTGGTTGCCCGAGGTGCTCAGGTTTGACACCCCCTTTCCGTCGAGTTTGTATGCCTCGTTTGGAGGGAAACGCGCCCCTCTCGCTTCTGTCTCTGACCGGCAGACCCCCCGGCGGTCCGGCGCTGCTGTCTTACTCCAGGGTCAGCCTCCCCGGCTTCTCTGGACCTCTCCTCTCTTCTTCCTGCTTCTGGGACCTTAAGACAGCAGACTCGGGCCCCACCCCCCAGAGATAGGGTCTCCCTTAACACCACCACGGTCCCCCATCTATAAAACCTTTCAACTTCATAAACTCGTAACTGCAGAAATCTGTCCAAACATTCCAGGGCTGTTGTAACTATTGCTGTTGGCTCACAGACCGGAGCCGAGCTGCCAGGGCTTTAATGAGGAAATACTTAACAGTCCCAGCCCAGGGTAACGGCCAGGGAGGGCGGGGGCCTGCCGATGGCTGCCAAGGGGCCGTGCGCGGGCCTCCAGGGCACAGGACAAGGCCGGCTGTCCGGCGTTTTCTCAGAAAAAGTGAAATGGGCTTAATCCTGGGATCCTTGGTGCGGGCTGAAGAGGCTGAGTGCGTCCTAGAGGGTGGGACAGCTGCGGGGACTGAGAGCTCAGCCGGGATTGAGCTTTTGTGTTGAGACCCGCGTAGCCAGACAGACGAAAACGGCGCTTTCTCCCTCCCGGGCTGGGGCGCAGCCTTTTCCATGATTAATGTGGAGAGAATGGCTTAGGCGTTTTGGAGGCCGGCTGCAAGGAGAAGTGGTCCGTTTTTTCCTTCTCCTCAGGCGCCTGTCTGGAGCTCGGTGGGCCGGGAAGGGTCCGTCGCGTTGGTGGGGGCTGCTGCTGGGCCGCCTGGAACTTCCACGGGCATCCACGTCACTGAGCGCTCGGGGCTCCTGGCCCCCCAGGAGGCACACTGCGGGCCCCTTCAGGAAAAGGGGGCTGCCATGGCCCCAGCCAGGCAGCAAGCGAGAAGCAACTGCCCACGGTATTTCCCCTCCCACGAGCCACATGAAACAGTTCTTGGGGGAGAGGAGAGAGAACACACTTCAGAAGTGGGTGTGAAAGCTAGGGGGCCACTCTGTGGCCTTGGATCTCCTGGAGACAGTCTGGAGGAGTTCCTGTAGGTCCAGTCATCAGGAGAAGGGTCCATGGGCTGTGTGGCTGCAGGAAACTGCCGCCCCACCCCACCCACCCCTGCCAGGGGCCCCTTCTCCCTACTATGTGAAGAAGGAGTGGGACTTTGCATGTATAGCTAGGTGGGCAATCCTAAAAGCTGGGCACCCAGAGGTACCGAGTCAGACCTCTCCACGTGGTCCAGCCTGTCTCTCTAACTGGGAGCCCCAATATTCAGGGCAGTTGGCCTCGGGCCAAAGAGAACCCATCAATTCCAGATACATGGAGAAATGAAGGTCACTCTTGCGGAAGCTGGGGGACTGGGGTCTTTCCCAACAGGGTGATGGATTTCTTTTCCCTTCATCACTTCAGCAGCTCTCAATACCTTGCATTGTCTAATGTCGGGGTTCCCACGGAGACTCTCCAAGATGCCCCTGGGATGGACCCAGGAAATATGCTTACAGCCCTGGGGGGTCAGGAAAGGTGTTGGTTGGGTCCTGACCAGCGGAGGAAACCAGAAACCGAGGCCCAGGAGAAAGCTGGAATCCTAAAATGGATTTTCCCCTGGAGTCTTTCTGGCAACCTGCTGGTTTTGCAGGTGGGAACTCTGCTCTCCACATCCTCTGCTCCCATCTCCGGAGGGGCCAGCAGGCTGTCCCTCTGCAGATGTCCCCCCAGCTCCCAGCAGAGGCTGGGCCAGGGCCTAGAGGAACCTCAAGGGCCTCATCATAGCTGAGGGGGGCCAAGAAAGCAACAGATGCAGGGACAGGATCAAGAGAGCTGATTGCCATCCCAGTTCTGGGCTACAACACCCCACGACTTCGAGGGGGCCCTTTTACAATGGTCCCCAGCATTTGAAGAACACGTTACATTTTCTCAGGCTCTTTCACACGTGTTATTTCATGCCAGCCTTAATCTCTTGAGGCCTCAGTTTCCCCACATCAAAATGAGGGGATTGAACCAACAGATGGCTTCAAGGCCTTCCCCCCCACATGTTCATGTTTTCTGAGAGACTATGTTTTATAGTATTTCATATATTATATTGTTCATTTCAGGATTTATGGTACTGAGAGTCTGTGTTCTGGGATTCTGGAATCCTGGGCTTCTAAAACGCCATGGTCTTTGATTCCGAAGATACATGACTTTTCTGTTCCACAATTGCATATGTCAGCATTTCCCCAATTGCAGCTGCAACTCTCCCACCCGTACCACCTAGGCTACGTCTGCCTACCACCTGTATTATTATTCATTTAGTATTTTTCTTTAAATAGGCTCTTTTTAACTTAAATAAATGTATTTAAAATGGAAACTTTATATCACTACTGCAAATGGAAAACTGGTCTCACCTGCCATAAATAGGGGCTAAAAGTAAAAATAAATACAATAAAAACAATGTTATTAAATTCTAACTAGATACTGTTGCCTGCCAAAGGCTCCGAGCCCAAGGCCTGCTTTTTAAAAAGAAATCTTTTTTTAATACACAAACACACACACACACACACACACACACAAGCAAGGCTTAGAGAAGAATTAAAGTCATGCTAACATCAAATTAAAATGGTATAATGAGAAGGGCTGAAAATATAACTGTAGTTTTCATCTCTTTCTCACTAAGTGATTCTGTGTTCAGTGCCATCCCTGCATATCACCTATGTTCATCACAGGAGCATGTGTCCCTTCACTGTGCAGATCACAGGTCCTCTCTGCATTTTTGCAAAGGCAAGCCCTCAGATTCAGGCATGGGGCTTTTCCTCTGCTCATGTCCCTCCAGCTAAGACAAGGGAGACTAGAAACCCCCAAAGCCTGCCACGTGGGGACTGTTGGCAGTGTGAGTGGTCCTAGAGCCACCAGCAGGACTCTACTAGGCAGAAATGTACTTGCTTCCATGCCGATCTAGTGACAGCTGCACTTGTAGGTGCTGCCTTTGGCTGTGGGGCAGAGAGAGCATGCACAACCCTGGTAGTGCTGCACCTCTAGAAACAGGAAGGGCCGGGGGCTGCAGGAAGAGCATTGCATGATCCAGCACACCCCTGGAGGTTCAAGGCTGGGCTCACCCTCTTTGAGGCTGGCTGCAGAGCTAAGGTGGCATCAGGACAGGCCTTGACCTGTGGGCAGGAGGACCTCTGCCGGCCTACTGTGTGACCTTGAGCAAGTCCTTTCTTCTCTGTGGAACCCTTCTTCGCTGCCAAATTAGGATGGACATACCATCTCTGATGATCACATCTGATTGGTTCCTGGCTCACGACTTTATCTTCAGCACATGTTCACCCTCAAATAAATGGCTGCTGCTATCATCGTCATATGATAACAATAATAATCGTTATTTGATCCTCACAATTATTTGAGGAAAAGTAGCATCAGCAGCAATTTTCTCATTGACAGGGTCAACACATATAAATGTTGTGGTACACAGGACTTCATAAATTTGATAACCATTTGTCTCTCTCCTGACAGGCCCCCTGGTGCCGGAGGGGAGCATCAGTCCCTGTCCTGGGCTGTTTCTAGAGCTGGCCACGTGACAGCTTCTCCGGGATAACAACCTCAGCCTCACTTCCAAGGCAGCTTCTCTTTGACTCCAGAGCAATATATGAAAAGCCAGGGAAGGCTTTCTCCCTGCTCCCTTCTCCCCATGAGCATTCTTGTTCTCATCTTCCCCTACAATGCCCTCCTCTCTCCTCCTTGTTTGATCCAGACCTCAGGCCTAATCTCAGAGCCCCAAGTGATGGTTGTGACTGGGCCCCTGACTCTGATTGCTTTGGGTAAACCCTGTCATGCTGCTCTGGGCCTCAGTTTCCCCATATGAAATAAAGCCTGAGCTGCATCACCTCCAAAATCTTTGTAGTCCTGACACTAGGAATGGTAGGTACAGTAGTGCCAACCACAAGAAGCAAGTGATCCTGTCTACTTGGACTTCCTTGACTCAATGAAGAGCTGTCAGACTTGCAGTCGGGAAAATGAGGCAATTGACTGTCTGGCCTGTGAAGGCTTACAGCCATCACCTCATAGACTGTGGGTAACCAGAGAAGAGGGCCATACCTGTATTTACTGACCCTCACATGCTCAGCTCAGCACAATGCTCAACACATAAAAGTTGCTCAATAAATAATTATCCAATGAACGCACATAGACTGGAATGGTGGTATGACAAGTATTATTACTAGAAACTGAGATTGTTAAGTTAGGACTCCAATAAAGTCAAGTTAAAGCTCCTTAACCTTAAGTTCCAGAAAGAGGAGCCCCGGCTTCTGTCTTTTCCTCCAGGCTCAAACTGCTATGCTAATACATCAGCCGAGTCTAGGTGTGTGTGTTGGGGCGGGGGTGGAGGGGGAGAGAGAGGTGGGGGGAGAGAGAGAGAGAGAGACAACAAGATTCTTCACTTAGTTTAACTAACTAGAGAAAATTTCAAATCTGCAGGTGTCCCTATTCTCCCTACTAGTCATTCATTTATTTCACAAACATTTCATGAGACCATCTATGAACCTGCAGGGACAGTGTAAGGGACAGGCATAGAACTTGGGCAGTCAGAACTTGGTTCCTGAATCCAGCTCTGCTAGACACTCTGTGTACGAATTTAGGAAAATCACCCCTTTTCTTCGTGTAAAATGGGGAAGTTGGACTGGATATTACCTAAAGATCTTTGGTTTCTTCTGATCTGTGACGGAAGTCTCAACCTGTGAGCGACAGATTCCTGCAGAGGGGCAGTTTTTGGTTTTGGGTTGTTTTTTAAAGAGGTCTAGGAAGTTGCTTGTGCATCAAGCATTAACAGTAAACTGAATACATGAGATTACAACTCCCTTCATGTGTGTTGGAGTAAAGAAGCTACTGCACTTTGCAAGTGGGTCTCATCCTTTAGGTGGAACCTCTGATGTGAATGGCACTGGCTCTAGACCTGACCTGCATGGAGCTTACAGTTTTAAAAAGAAGATAGAATTCAACTAACTTCACTACAAGGAGAGAAACAGACGTGGGTCCTAAAGTTCAGAGGTAGGACAAACCGGTGTTCTTTTAGGGGTCACAGACCCCACTGAAACTCTAAAAAAATTACTGACTCTTCCCCATAAAAATGCACACATGCACCAAAATTTCCATGCAATTTCTTGGTGATCACAGGCCTTCTAGTTTATCTCACAGACCTCAGGTTAAGAACTCCTGATTTAGATAATAAACAGAAGTCAGGCGAAGTCAGGCGAGTCTGGGACAACTATCTCACTTGAATTCTTGAACAAGAGCACGACGCTAGTTATTAGGAGAGCCTAGGAACAAACCAGGTAGATGGCCTAGGGACCTGGGGGCCTCGACCAGAGAGAGGAGGGGAGGGATGGGGAAGCTTGGGTGAAATAAACCATGAGTCATCTTCTGTGTTCCTTCTGTTAGACAAAGCAATTCTTTGAACTGTTTTGAAAGACCAAACTCATAAGCTTCAAAACATAAACAAACAGAGCCTCTTAAATCATTGGGGAATTGTTTAGGAATATAATGATTGGATTAAATTGTCTGTGCGTAATAGACAGACTGGGCTGAGAGTCCACAAGATCCATTATTGGACGGGAAGAGCAGAGAACAGGAAGGGCCACTGCTGGGACGAGCCCCACTCCCCCATCCAGCTGGAAAACTGCCTCCATTCTCATCAATGTGTTCCTTGGGGTGCTAGAAACCTGACGGACATGCAAGATTTAAAAGGTGAAAATATGCTTTTGATCCTTAAGTGGTAATAATTTTAAAAGTCATGGCCAAAGCCGCCAGCACTACAATTACACCCAGCAGTCTCGTGGCAAAGGACAGAGGATCCAAAGGCCAAGTCCATTTTGATTGAGGCTGCTTGTCAGCCAAGGGCGTAGATCCCCTGAGCAGCTGGGGAGGCTGGACTGGCTGGGGACGAGGCAGGAAGTACGTACGATGGAAAACAGGCTTCTCACACTTGAATGTACCGTATCTGAATTCCCTGGGCATCTTGTTGCAACGCAGATTCTGATTCATCAGGTCTTTGGCGCAGCCCAGATTCTGCATTTCTGACAAGGTCCCACATGATGCCAACGGCATTGGTTCTCAGGCCACACTTGGAGAGTGAGCTCCGAGATAATGACCATGACAGCCGAGCATGGCTAAGCCTGTGAACTTTGGAGTCAGACACACCTGGGTTCAAATCCTGCTTCCCCTTCCCACTAGCTAAATAAGTTACTGAGCCTGTTGGAGACTCAGCTTCTTATCTCAGGTGGAATTGTTTGTTCCTTGAACAAATATGTATCAGGCTGCATCAGGCTGGTGCTAGGCCCCTGGGGATGCAATGGTGAGCCCAAACTGGCCCTCTTCCTGCTCTTGTGGATGTGATAGCCTTGGGATGCTAGAAGGGAAGGACTCAGCACAGTTCCTTTTACACGTGGTAAAAGCTCAACAAATGATATCTATTCTTATTAGGAGTATCATCAATTTCAAGTACCCAAGGGAGAGAACTCTTCTGTAAATTATTGACTGCCTGAAAGGACTGGGGACTTGTTCTGCCCTCCAGGGGACACGTATGTGAAAAGTACACGGTCCCTCTCCTTGAGGAGCTCCTGGTGTGGTGGGGAGATGCATATCTAGGCCAAGTGGCCTCTGGGAGGCACCCGGCTCTCCCCGACGGCACACGTCAGACACAGGTTCATTCTGTTCACACACTTGGCCTTGGTCACCAGCCTCCATTCACTCCTCGAAGCTGGCCTGGGTCCTCTCTTGATTGTCTCTCCCTCACCTTCAGCTCTCTAATTCTGCCTCCCATGTATCTGCCTTTCCTCATCCCTTTGACTTGAAAGATTCTGTTCCCCACTCTGTGGTGATCCTGACCTCACCCCTACCTCCCAGGCAGCCTGTAGACCCCACACTCGGAGCTGCGCACCACCCCTTGGGCCTCCCTACCTTCCTGCCCACCAGGGCCCTACTGATTCATCAATCTGGATACCAAGTAGACTCCAGTGTTTTGGGGTTCTGGGGGAAAAAAATCACAAGGACTTGGATTCTCTGCAAATCTGCAAACTACTATATCGGCCACGTGTAACACGGTGGGTACAATGCGCACCCACGTTTTGGGCCCACAGTTGCAGGGAAAAAAAATCTTTCGTTTTAATTTTTTAATTCAAATTTTATTTATTTATATGTAGGTACTTGTTTTTTGTAATATAAAGGAATATAAAGGAATTCTAGCGTTTTTTAAACATATGGTACAAGAAATTTTATGTAACAAATAATTACAAAACAAGAACAGATACAAAGTACAAGAAATTTTATGTATAATTTTTTTATATAAGTAAAAACAATCATCATATTTCAGGGTATTATTGTTCATATGGATACCGTTATTGATGTCTAGAGTTACACTTTTAACTCATAAGCATAAATAAAAGAATTAAAAGCATTTATGTAGATGCGGAGTTGGTACTGCCCATGTATAATGCGCATCCTTATTTTTCCCTCGCGAATTTGGGCCCAAAGTCTCATTATACACATCAGAAGCAGGATGGGCCTAATCGAGAGATTGGCGGTCCCGAACGTAGGAGTGACCGCCTGCTTCCAGGTGGGCTGGGCTTTGGTGGCTGGGGCTGGGCCGCCCTGTGCTTCCTTTCTGGTCCAGGCTTCACTGCAGCAGGGTTCTGAGTCAAGGTCAGTGAGAAGAAACAGGGGCAACTTTAAGGAACAACCAATGACCGGAGACCCCAGAGGCAGCCTTAACCTTAAACTGCAGGTAAATGACAAACAGTCCTATGCCGCGCTGGGCCCTGGGGACACTGTGAGGAGCTTGAGTCCCTGCCATCATGGAGCTTGCAGTCAAGCACAGAAAGCAAACAAGTTGGCGGGATATTTCAGTACAATACGGTGGGCGCCGTCATGGGGGACACTGGGAACGGGCCTAAACAATCGGCAGAGCCTTTGCGGTAAGTGGTACTTCCGCGGAGCCCTAAAGGAAGGAAGGTGAGGTGGGAAAAGGGTGTTCTGAGATGAATGAACAGCACATGTGAAGGCTGGATCCAGGGCTGTCCACGTGGTCAGAGCGACGAATGTGAGAAATGGGCCTGACGAGGAATGAGGCCACGGGCCATGGAAGGGTGACCATTCTAAAGAACTTGGACACTCTCATGAGGACAGTGGAGAGCCACTGGGGAGGGTTCTATAGTACAATTCAGCAGTATGATGATTAGCCCTCTTTTACAGATAGGGAAACTGAGGCACTAAGGAGTGGTAGCTAACTGGTCTGAGGTCACACTACCAGAAAGTGGAGGGGAGGCAGGATTCAATCTTGGCAGTCTGTCATAGCCTACACTCTCAAGCATGTACATCCACAGATACAAATACACATATGTTAAAATTTTTTTAAAAATTTTAAAAACTGCACCAGGGCACAGGGCTCAGCCAGAGGCTGTACAGACAAACTCTATTTAAACCCATTTAACAAGGAGCCTCTTAATGATCTCATTAGCTCGGACAGGGCCCTTAGGAAACTTGAGGCGAGGCCATGCTTTAAATGGGGCTTCTTTGAAGTGGCCACCACCTGAAGCAGCCACCTGAGAGGGCAGAGAACAAAGCAGCCTGTGAGCCCCACGCCCGTTTGGGCAGGCGCCACGGGGCTCCCAGCACGGCAGCACTTGGCCTCGGTGTGGCCCAGGGCGCCCGTCGGGTTTCCATTAGCTCGCGCCCAGCCACCCTCTCCACAGGCTTGTTCAGATGGGTGAGCTGGCTGGCCGCAAATGAGGTCATACGTCATGATGGCGGCAGCCAGGAGGAGACGGTGGCCTTTCCTAGGCCTCACACTCTCAGGTCTGGACTTCCAGGCTCCCGTCAGCCCTGGTCTGGCTCGTGACCAGGAATCTCCGTGAATGGAGCCTCTCTGACCCCCAGCTCAATCTCCAGCCTCTCTGTCCCCCAGTTCTCCTCATCAGTCCTCCTGTTGCTAGACTAAACCCTGTTCCCTTCCTGCCACCCAACTCTGATCTCTCTGTGACTCCCTTGTGTGTGGGTGCCCATCTTCCATGACAGTTAACTGTGGAGACAGGTAACCAGACAGACCCCCGTCCCCATGAATGTCTACTTCTCTGGCCAGCCCTGCGTCCTCTGGACTCCCTCTTCCTCTGGTTGGGTCCCCATGAAGCAGGACAGCCAGCATTCCAGCAAGGCCATGTTACACACCCTCCAAATCATCCCAGGGAAGGCTCAAGGTGACTGACCTTCCGAGAAATATGCACCTGGCCAATAGTCCCACTATGGGGTGCAAGACCCAGACAGGCAGAAGGAAGCGATTCACCTTTCCAAAACTGCGTGCGAGGCCCTCCCAGCAGGCTGCGGCCGCGGCCCCTGCCTATTAATAGGCAGGCAGCTGTTTGCCTCCCTGAATGAGGCTCTTTATTGCAAGCTGCGTTGACAAAACAGATCCCGCTCCTTCCTGTCCGGAATATTTGGGGGTGGAGGGGCTGCAAGAAGATGTTTCTTCCTTCCAGGGAAGTTGAGGTCAGCACTGGAAGAGACCTTAGCAGTGACCCCCTCAACATTGGAGAGGCCAAAGCCAAGAGTGTTATCACCACCCTCTCTGCCCCCTCCCTTACTCCTTCTCCTGCGTTCCCAGCTTCAGCCAACAGCCTGCTCTTCCCCTGGACTTCCTCAACATTCTCACCCCTTCTCATCCTCAAAAGTCAAGGCCTTGGGTGACTGCCCCCCTTTTGGTGTCCAGGCCTCATCTTCCGTGTCCCCACCTTTTCAATCCACTGTGTATGTGACTCTACATGCTCTTCCTTAGCTCCTGGCCTCTGTACTCACTGTTTCCCCTGCCCCGGGCTCCCTTTTCCTGCCCTCTTCCCTTGTCTAGTGGTCCCTTAAGTCTTGGCTTACAAGACAGCTGTGTCTTCCCACTTGTGTGTGCTTTTGTACACTGGAAGGTAGAGTAGACAAGTAACTTGCCCAAGTTCACAGACTGTGGAGCATGAGTTTGAGCTCACATCTGTCTGATTCCAAAGCCCAAACTCTTATTCGCCACAAACTGGAGGTTCCTGGGGTGCAGGGTTTTCTCCCTTCAGGATCCCCAGCATCTAGCCCAGAGCCTGACATATAGAAAATGTTCAACCCAGAGACTTGGTACAATGAGTCAATTAACCTGTTGTTTGTGACCTCAGCCTCTGAATCGGGCCTCACTCCCTGCTTATGGCCTGCCTGGTCCTGGAAATCTGGGGCAGAAGGCCATTTCTGCCCTGAGTTCCCTTCCTGGCTCCTGATTTTGAACCTGGATTTGTGAGGCATCTTCTCTGAGAGGGCCCTCCAAATCTTTAGACACAAAGGGTGGCTCTAGTCACTCATTCCTTCATTCTCTAAATGTTGATTGAGCAACTACTTTGTGCAAAGCCCTGAGCTGAGCTTAGGACAAGCAGTAAAGACCAGCCATGGCCCTTGCTCTCTGGAACTCATAGCGGCCCTGGTGACCCCAACTCTGATAACCACATCCTCCAGAGCAGTGGATACTAAAATGAAGCCCATGTGCCAGGCTCAGTGGCCCTTCAACTTGGCAAAGTGGTAGATCAACATGTCTGGCGCTACAGTCCTTACTTGGGTGTACTGTCCCCACATGCCTCCTATCTGACCTTTTGCCTGAGGAAGAATTTGTTTTTGCTCTGGGAAGGGAAGTATAGCTGTGGGGAGTTCAATGTGTTCATTTATTTGTTCGGTTTCCTTAATTTAATCTCTTTAACAAATAAAAATAAAGAGAGTATGTTTGCCCAAATAGTGACGGACCCCACCTGAGATGTTGTTATACTTTCTGGAATTAGAATCACACCCCTCCTATTAATGGCCTAGGTGACCCTGACAGTGGAGGACGTGCCAGGTGAAGTTAGGAGCTTGAGTTCCAGCCCAGTTCTGCCAATAACTGATGTGGAAAAGTCACATGACCTCTCCAGGCCTCATTTCCCTACCTTACAAAATGAGAGAACAGAACACACTTACAAAGGCAGAACTTTCACCTTCACTATCTCACACTGCCTTCTTAATATCCTGCAAGGAAGGCATTTTAATCCCTAGTTTATTGATGGGGAAATTAAAGCAGAAGAGACAAAGGAGTTCAGGTGACCCAGCCAGCAAGAGGCAGAGGTGCAACATGAACCCAGGTCCCTGACCCTGACCTGGTCCCTGTGTCCTCACCAGGGTCTCTCATACTTGAAAGATGTCTTTAAAAACTTTAACTGATTCTATGAATACATCCGGGGACCTTAGGGGTCTGTAGACACAAAATATGAGAACCTACTTTGTTCAATCTATGTGAAAATCTTGGTATATGCAGAGGCCTGTGGAGTCACTGATTATCCCAGTCAGTGTGATCATAACGACACATGCCAACATGGGCATAGTCACACGGCCAAACAACATTATCGGGCAAACATCCAGATAACCCAAAGACATCATCTTAAATTGTTTCAGATTATCATTAAAATGAACATTAACAAATTAAAGTCTTAAGTATTTAAGATTCTGTTGGGCTGCCTCCACGTCACCTGAAAACCCCTCCCGGTTCTAACGTTCTTGAGTTTCCCTGGTAACCATCTGCTGGTGGAAATGACAATGAAGCTGTTGGGCTGCCTGGATCGCTTAGCTCCCTGCTTATGACTCTGTGCCAGGGTCAAGAAAGCCTGAATTTACCCACCTGCAGTGACACGCCGAAGGAAGAGCGGCCCTCCCGAAGTTAGGGATGAGTCTCAAAATATTCGTACAGAGTGGAAAAAGCCTAAACCTGAAGAACATCATTCATTCATCCACTCCCTATCCACTAATCCATCCATTCATCAAATATTCACTCCTGCCTGTTATATTCCAGGTCCGAAATTTGGGAGAGAGAAGACGGGGTGAAAAAGAAATAAGCAAGATTTACTATCGTAGGCATCACATGCTGCGAGCGCTCCTGCATAACACAGACTTGGGTATACTCTCCAGTAACGTTGCTTCCTCCTGGGAAGGTGGTAGACTCAATTTTCTCTGCAGCCTCTTCGTACCTTTACAATTTTGCATCATGAGTAAATCTTACCTACTATTTCACTTGTAAACAGCATGGCTGACTGCCATCCAGCACTTTGGCCCCCTCCGTGGTGCTGGTGGTGGAGTGATTGGAGATCAGTACGTGGGGTGAACATAGAGGCACCTTGTAGCCCTGTTGGCCATGGGCTCTGTGGCCTTGTCCTAAAAGCTGCTGACCCCAGAGGGCTCTGTCCACGCTACCCCCAGCTTGATCCTGCCCCAACAGGGTGCTGGGCCCAGGACAAATTATTTGAGGTACCTCCCCCTACTAGAGACCTGTTTTTTCTTGGGGGGGGGGGGGGCCGCTGGCATGTGATCACATATGAATGAAAGTGATGAGACACGTGTGCCCTATTCTTTCCCCAGCCAAATATTTTCCCTGGAGCCCTGAGATGCTCACCCAAGCCTGCTGCCCGTGGGGAAAGAGCAGCTTTCAGCAGCTGTGGTGTGCATTCTCCCTCCTCCCCTACGAGATCAGGGATGCCACTCCCCGCATGTCCCCACCTCCAGAGTCCCCAAACATGGTCTCAGGACTGTGGTCCATGGGGGAAGGGAAGGGGTGATAGACCTGGGTTCCATGTGTCCCTGCTCATCCAGAGACCCAACCCCACTCTGAAATGTTAGATCTGCAGAGACTGTGCTGATCTCTTTGGTCCTGGCATGACTGGGACAACCATACCAGATACATCGCAGGTGACAGCTTCTCAGGAGACTTTTCTCAGGGAGTCCTCCCTTCTCCTTGGGATCTTGGCACTTCTCCCACTGCCCTCCTCCTTCCAGCCTCATGGCATTCCTGAGAGCTGGCAACTGTCCTTACCCCTATTTTACAAGTGAGGAACCTGGAGCCCAGAAATAACTTACTCTCAAGTTCACCAAGCCTGTTAACCCCTCAGCCTAATTCAGCCCAAGTCGGCCCCTGCTGGAGAGCCCATCCTTCTCTCTCTCTCCACCACATGGTGAAATGCCTCAGCTGACTGCAGACTGCAGAAGCCCAGAGAGTAAGAGATTGACACTGCTGGTTATATTAAAAATGTAAAACCCTTGTGCCTCAAAAAAAAATCCACAAATAAAGTGAAAAGACAGGCCACCAGCTGTCAGAAGTAGCAACAGACCCAGGATTAGTGCTCCCACCAATCAGTAAGAACCACACAAACAGCCCGAGGAAACACGGCTGGGGATACAAAGGCAATTCACAGGAAAGGAAATCCAAACGACCAAATGATGAAAACGTTTCAGCCCCACTGATCAGAGAGGCACACAAATTAAAAGCACGAATGAGAGAGCACTGGCCCTCACCAGAGTGGTATGAATTCCAAAGTGTGACAATCGCCAACGTGAGTCTGGATGTGGAGCGACAGAAACGGGCCCGCTCTTCAGATGCAGTTGAGCGATGGCAGGTAAACCTGAAGAAGCTCACGCACCCGGCGACCCCTTCCCTGGGGTATACTCGGTGACACCGGCAAGGATGTTCACAGCAGTGTGGTTTGTATTGTGGAAAACTGGAAATAACCCAGAGGAAAATGGATTAATAAGTTGTGGTATACAATGAAATAGCTTAGGATAGTGGCAACATGCACGCAGAGCTCTACACGTCAACGCGGATAAATTTCAAACAAAATGTTGAACAAAAACAAGCAAGTTGCTTGTGTAAGAGGCTATGTACAATATTCTATCATCTACAAAAACTTTAAAAATCTGTAAAGCAAGGCTTTATATGTTTTATGCATGTACACATATGTAGCATACATATGAAAACATGTAAAGGGACAATGCAAGCCAACCTCAAGGAATGGGGCAGTAACTCTCCGGGTAGGACGGAGGGAAATGAGCTGAGTCGCTCCTGTCTGTTTCTGATGTCTTATTTCATAATCTGGGTCCTAGAAACATGGGAGCTGTAGGTTTTGGTCCCCATATTCTACATTACAAACTTTATAATAAAAAGAATAAGCAGAGAGTTTGGAAATTGCTCCAAGGTTAATTGTCTCCCAGGTCACTGATCACTGTTAGAAAATGCCATCTGGAATTTTCTTCTTAGTCATTGCTCCTAATTCTGTTCCTTAAGGATCCCTCGTGGAAATCCAGCTACTGGTGGCCTACATTCGAGTTGGCTCCTGCCCTCAGCAGGCTGGTAACTGCAGGGAGGATGCTGACTTTCCCAGCCACCCCCTCCACTGCCGTCTCCCTCCATCCCTCCCCAGCACTTCTGGCCTTCCCTGCAGATGGCTGTTCACTCAGCATGTTTTCTTCTGCAAAAGTCCTTGACAAGCCCAGAGACAAAGGAGGCTCCAAGAAACCCCTCCCCGTTTGTCAGTGGAGTTCTCTGCTAACCCCGAACTAGGCTCAACAAGGCATGCCCAGAGGCAAGAAGTGAGTTGTGAATCAGGACATCTGTTGAGCTGCTGGCTGACTTTGAGTAAGTAACACAACCTCTCTGAGCATCTGTGTCTCCACAGGTACACTAAGGGAGATGTATGGTCCAACATTGTGGTTCCAAACCTAGAAACATCAGAATCAACTGGGGAGCTTTTAAAAACACAGATGCAGGGACCACATAATCAGAATTGCCTGAGGCGGGCCCTGGTCTTGTATTTCTACTGAATCGCTAGGCAATTCCAATGCATGGCCAAGTTTGGGGATTATTAAACAGTTATTCCAGGCTGGACATTCACGTGCATGAGGAAACTATGTCCACACGGCCTTATTTTCTCTCCCCATCCTCAGTGCCTTCCTGCATCCTTGTTAATCATCACCCTGAATAGTTTATGCCAGGCAGGGTGCTGGGTGAGAATGAGGGAGCAGATGAGCTTCCAGAATGCAGCCCCTCTCAGCCTCCCACTCCTTAGTAACCGAAGCTGAAAAAGAAGGCGGGGTGGGGGGCAGGCACTCATACCCTTCTACAGGTGGAGGAGGGTTGGGCAATAGGGACAGGCCCCTCTGCTGAATTCTTGCCCCTCCGCCTCAAGGTCCAGCACCCCTTCCTTCCTGTCTTCACCCCTAGCAAGGACAGGAGTCGCTGCAAATCACAGAATTCTAGAACATCAAAGACAGACCCATGCTTTCTCCACTACAGCCATTCACCACCGTCTTACCACCTGTACTATTATTTAAGAGGTTTTTCTTTTTTTTTTTTTTTTTTTGCTTTTTGCTATGTGGGTAGCTCCCTGACTGGGAATCGAACCCAGGCCGCAGCGCTGACAGCGCCAGCGCCAAAGCCTTAAGCCACTACACCATCAGGGAACTCCTGTACTATTATTTAATTGGCATTTCTTTTACATTGACTCACTGTTTTTTTAACTTGAATGCCTACTTTGTGCCCTATTCTCAGAAATAATATCTGTGAAATAACAGGTTTCATGTGCTAGTTATTTTTTGTTAATACACATTAAAATAAACACATAAAGATTTCCATTTTAAAATGTCAATCTATTTATCTCCCGATGTTCCTTTCTTTGTGCATCACCACACTTCCAGAAACACTAAACTGGTCCAACCCTCTGGTTTTTGCAGAGATGCAAACTGAGGCACAGGGAGAGGCAGGCTTGCCAAACAAAGGTCAGGCCACTGGGGTGGAACCTCGTATTCCCACAGGCATCCATACTGGAGACTAAGGGGTACACACCAGAAGGTCTGTGATGGGCCCCAGGCACCCTGATGACCTTGACCTTTTGGGAGACCTTTCTTTGGTTGTGCACTGCCCCCTCCTGGCAGATTCTTCTGCAATGTGGCTCCTCCAAAGAACGGCCTTGTAGAACATAGATGATCCTGCCGGAGGTGAGACGTTGGGGCAGTCAGGGAAGGCCTCATTGAAGAGGTGCTAATTGCACTTGGCTTTGAAAAAGAAACAGACTGGGACGGGTTTAAATGCCTATTAAGAAGCTATGACTTGATCTCGTGGTCAGTGGTTCATTGGAGGGAGGCTTGATAAGCAGGGAGTGATGTGACGCCAAGCACAACATGAAGAGTGGACAGGGGAGAGGAGAGCAGAGGCAGCGGCAGCCTGGACAGACTAGTGAGGTGGGTACAATCCAGGCAAACAGGAACAGCACCTGCCGCTGCTTCTGGCCCACTAGGGACCTCGCCATGCTGATTCCTACCTCCAGGCCTGTGTCCTTATTGGTAAGAGGAGAGAGCTGGGCTCGATGTTCTCCAAGGACCCTTCCGGCTCTGAGAAGTAAAACCACATAAATAAAAAATTACGCTGATGGGACTGTAAATTTCTATAACCCTTTTGACAGTTCATCTGGCTTTTAGCTACTAAAATAAACCCATGCATCCCCTCTGGCCCACTTTTGATTTCATCCTCTAACAATTAAAGCTCTGGGCTGTAAGGATGTATTTCCTAGGGCATTTAGAGCAGCACTGTTGTATTAGTCAGAAAACTAGAAGTGAATAATCTATATCGTGCTGCATCCCACCTCTGTCTGTCCATCGTCCTTCCCAGAGACTGAGCACTCTGGCGGTTGAAACCTGTCCAAATCCTGCCACTCACTGGCTGCATTGGCCTTGACTTCTCTGAGCTTCTGTTTCCTCATCTATAAATAGGACTGATACCCAGTTACATGCCTCAAGGGATGCTATGAGAATTAAACCAGTTAGTACCTGGAAGCCTTGTAGCACAGTGCTGCTCAGGGTACCCACTCTACAGATGTGAGCCGTTACTGTTACTCAAAAGACTGGCAGATCTAAATGTTCACAGGAACAACTCTGATATGTTATTAAGTGAAAAGAGTGAGTTGCAGTTATGTGTTTAGTATGATCTCCTTTGTAAGAAAAAGAGAGAGAGAGAGAGAAATGAGAAAAGAAAAGGGGATTAAAACATTATGGAGGATGTCTGTGTTTATCCCCAAAGAGGAAGGATGTGAAGGCATCTGATGCCAGCCACCCGCCTCAGTTGGCTGGGGGGCAGGGAGGGCCTGGAGCGTGGGAGGTGGGCTGGGAATGGAAGAGAGGGAGGGAAGATTAATTTGGTTTCTGTACACCCATGAATTGTTTGACTGATTTCTTCAGTAATAACTGTTCAACCTTTTTGTAAACCTTCAAAATCTCCTAAGAGATCGAAGAAAAAAGAAGTAGAAAAATTGTCATCCCAAGACAGAAAAGAGGCCAAGGGAAACCTACTGGCCCAAGTGACTTAGTCCCGGGGGAACACATGGTTACAGTGGCCACCTCTGGGGTCCGAGGGCAAGGGCAGCCTTTCCAAATGGACCCTTCTCTTGAGAGTTCCAATGCTGAAAGGGCCTTTGTCCAACCTCTCCAACCAAAAGAAATGTTGAGGACCAGAGAGGGCAAGACAGTAGTGCAAGGTCACACAGCAAAGCCAGGCCAAAAGGGTCATTTCCTCACTCTTCACCCAGTAGCCTCTCCCCTACATCATGCTACCTCCCATTTCTGTGCAGGAGCCACTCCTGCTGGGAAGAAAAGGGTATATAATTCACCATCAGCTTAGCCTCCTTCTCTTGGGCTGCCAGTCCTTCCTTCCCTCGGTTTCCGAGTGCCCTCGCTGTGCCCTGCCAGAGAAGGCAAGATGACTAAGGCATGCTGCTTACCCGAGAGGCACGCACAGTCGGATGGTTTGGAAGCGTCTGGCTGCTTCTGCTAACAAAGACATCTTTTTCTAACTGGTAGAAAAATGCTCTAAGGCTTTTTTTTTTTTTAAATGTACTGTTTTGTTTGCTGCTGTCTTAATCGTTGCCATGTTATATTTTATCAGTTTAATGTTTTAATTTTGTGCTTGGGCCCCGAGGCAATTCACTGAAGGGTATGATTTGGAAAATCAAGGAAATAAAGAAATTGTCCACAGATGAGGCAGCCTCCCAGGAGCCGAGGACAAAGCCTAAATGACTCAAATGAATTTTATTAGGAACCAAACAAAAACAAACAACCTGTTGGCAGACAGAAGGTATTTAGACCATCCTGGGTTGGTTTGGTTTTTGTTTTTTAATTTAATACCAGTTCTCTACTTAATCCAAGGTCAGTCAAGGGCTCAGTCCCTGGTTCCTTTTCCATTGCCTTCTAGAAGACTTCCGCATTTCCACTTCCAAGCCTCTATTCACAGAGTGTGCCAGCCTGTTCTTTCCTCCTCTCTGATTCAGGAGAGGCTGTAACCACCCCTGCACTTGCCAATATGTATTGACTGGGGTGCAGCCAACAAGACAACCCCGAGGCTGCCTCCAGGGAATTTGCTAATGCATGCACTCTACTGGGGTAATGATGCCCTCAAGGGGGCAAAAAGTGGTTCTTGGAGGAGTAGAAAATACCTTTGACCTTCCAATGTTTTGTATGCTCATCACCCTGTTGACTGTCTCAGTGAGTGGCCCATCGGCCACCCAGTCAGTAACCTGGGCATCACCATCAATGAAGTTGCCAACTCTCTGCTGGCTCAGGCTCCTGGTTATCAAACTTGAATTGATCCTATCTGTCTTCACTCCCCATCTGAACTAGATCCCAGGGCCAAGAGATGAGGCGTTCTTTAGATTGGTTGGTTGGTTGGTTGGTTGGTTGGTTTTTTGCCAACACTGGACCTCTGTGCCCTTCTTCCCCCACCCCACCCACCTGGTAAAGCCCTAGGCCTAGATAAATCCCATTAAGGACTTTGCTCCTGCCTGCACCTAGGGAGCCATGAAGCGGGAAATCACTCAGCAGGACAGGACGGGACACCATGACCACCATCTTCAAGTAGGTTGCCAACACTATCAGGCCAATGGGGATTTTGTGGGCACATTCGCTCCTCAAGTCTCCAAAGGCTCAGTGTCCTCCTCCCTTCAAACTCCTCCCCATCTCTTCCTCAGCTCTCAGCAGAAGACCTTGCCTCCCACTTTGCAGGAAAAAAAAAAAGAAGCTCAAGATGAAATCTCCTTTAACCTCCCCCACTACAAACCTGTATCTACATCCATACCCGTCCTCTCTTTGTTTCTTCTTTGGTTCTGGAGAACTCCTCCTCCTCCTCACCCAGACCAACCCCTCCAGCTACACGCCTGCTGCCATCCCTCTACCCGTGCTCGGGAACGTTGCTTGCTGATTATCTCCCCTATTTCCTACACTCTTCATTAAACTCTCTCGCCTTGATCTGCCATCAGCCTTTAAACACACTCAGGTGTCTTCCATCTCATAACATATCTCCCCCGACACACACGGACCCTGTCACAGCAGTTGGCTCCACCCCTTCACACAAAAACCTCACAAAAGACGCACGGCCTCCCTCAGCCTTCCTTCACTCATCAGACCACTGCCATCTGACCTTCTCCATCCTTCCACAGAAGTAGCACTCCCTAAAGCCACCCGCAACCCCCAGAACTGTCATTCTACCAAAGCAAGTGGTTCCATCCTCATCTCATCCAACCTCTCAGAGCATTCTCCATGGACTCTTCCCACTTGCCTGAAACTCTCCTCTTGCCTTCTTTCCCTCTAACCAGCCCCCTGGGTTCTCTCCTCTCTCTCTCTCTCTCTCTCTCTCTCTCTCTCTCTCTCTTTGCTCCTTCTCTGCCTTTACAGGCATATCCTCTTTTATACAGCCTTAAGCCCTGAGGGTGCCTCAGAGCTCCATCCTGGGCCACCTTCTCTCCACATTCTTCTCCCTGGGCAGTCCTGTCCTCATACACAGTCTCAATTACCATCTCTCTATAGACACATCCTATCTCCATGTGAGTCCCAACCCAGGCTTCCCAGTGCCTTCTCAACATCTGCACTCGGTTCTCAAAGGCATTCTGTGCCCAAAAGTGGAACTTGCACTTTTCATTTCCCCCTCCACACTCTCCCCTCCTTGCTCAACCCCTCATCCCAGTCCTCTCCTTCTCCTTATCTCAGTGAAAGTCACTGCCTGCCTGCTTCCAAGAATCCTTGGAGTCCATTCTGACACCCCCTCCCTTTTACCCTCCATTGACAATATACCTCTGTGACAATTTTACTTCCCGATGAACTCTGGAACTCTGGAACCTTCTACCACTCTCCATCTCCATTGCCACCAACACCACCACATTATATTCTCTCTAGATGCCCACCTGCACTCCTAACCCTAACTTGTCTTCCCGCATCTATTCATATACACTACTTCATTCTCCATTGGGCATTCTCACAGGTCACATTAAAATTCAAACGTCATCCTGTCCCTCTCAGGCCTTCACTATCAGTGGCTTCCTATAACTCTTAGGATGAAGCGAAAGATCCTTAATGTGGAATCTACCCCTCTGCCCACCTTCTATAATCCCTAAACCCCTGCTCTCCCTCTGGGCCCTGCTACAAAGGACTTTACCCACCTTTTCTCTCAGCTGTACATTCTGCCTCAGGCCCTTTGCACAGGCTCTTCCCTCTGCCCAGTATTTCCTCTCCATCCTCCCCTCAACATGGTTAAGATTCCCTCCAAAACGCCACTTTCTCAGAGAATCCTTCCATAACACCCCAAAAGAGATAGATTTCTTCCTTCCTGCTGTTTCCACAATAATGGCTAACAGACATACACACACAGCACTAGTGTTAGCAGCTCTCCTGAGCATTTCCACTTAGAACTCATTTACTCCTCATGACAACTTTATAAGGTAGAAATCATAACTATCTCTATTTTACAGATGAAGAAACTGAGGCACAGAGAAGTTATGTAATCACCCAAGGTCACGTAGTTAATAAGAGGCTAAGCCAGAATTTGAACCCTGGCAGTGTGACTCCAGGATAACATTTAAACACTAATAAATACTGTCCTTTTCCCTTCTACATTTACTGTAACGATGGATTGGTGTGACTATTTGTTCAGCAAGTGTCTCCCCCATTAGAACGAAAGCTCTATTGGGGTAGAGACTGTTTCGTCCCCAGTAGTGGATGCTCGATAAATATTTACTAAATGGCTGGATGTATGTTAGTCTGTTCCTTCTTCCTCCTTCGCTGCATTCCGTCAGTCACGTAGTCCTGTCTCTGTTTTTTTCCTGGGGCATTTCTAACCCTAGGAGTTTCAGGTATGTGCTTATCCATATCCTGATGTTTGATGGGAAATGTTACATGTCTGTACACATTCAACATTTTCTAGAGCAAAGGCTAGGTGGTTCATGCTGCCTTCCTTCTCAACAGGTCCATGAAGTTAAGACAGCCCATTCAAATATTCCCTAGCCTCACTCATCATCCTCTCTCTGCCAACCTCCTCTCAACAACTACAACAGCCTGTAGTATTTTTCTCTGCAAATCCATCCTCCATACCAGGGTCATAGCAATCTTTTAAAAACACAAACATAGGCCATCCTCCTGCACAAAACCAGTCAGAGACTGTTGCTCTGGGAGCAAGGTGCAAACTCCAGTAAGGGGAGAGGTGGTGCTATAAGCTCTGTCTAGTTCTCCATCCCCATGTGTCCTCACTTTTTCCCTCTTCCCCACACCCAACTCTACAGCCCAACAGCACAGACTGGGTTCTATGGGTTTACCAACCTATAGCAGCATATCTATGGCTTCTCCTGCCTATACTCAGGCAGTGCCTCTGCCTGGGGTGCCAGTTGTTTCCTCCGCTCCTAGAAATTCCTACTCTATCTTTAAGCCCAGGCATAGATACCTCTTTGGGGTTAAGTGCTCCCGTCCCTGCTCCCATAAGCTCTGCCTGTCCCGACAATGCACATAAAACATTCGATCATAGTTGCTTGGTTACCGTGTCTCTCTCTAATCTCTGTGAGTTCTGAGGGCAGCTGCCCTGTCGTATTCGTCTTCTTATCCCCCCATCCTACTAGCCACGTGCTAGCTCAAGGTATGGTGCTCAGTAACGATTTGTTCAGTGAACGAATGATATTATCAAGTAGTTTCCTGATTATGGGTCCCGAAAAAGGGTGAAATTAAAAAATGAGTTGGTAACTGGAAGTTCGAGTCTAGAAAAAGATGCAGATGACGATTTTCAGAGATGAGTAAAACCCAGTCGCAGCCGTCAAAGAGCTAACATGGAAAACATCCCTTCAAGGAGTAAATCTGAAGGATTTAAGAGGGAGTCATCCTTATCATGGCCGTCCTAAGGGGCGGGTGTAGGTCTAAACACGCCCCCTCCCCGACAATGGGTGGTCCGGTTGCCTTCCGAGCCTCCGCCCCTTTCACCCGCAGGGGACCGGCCCACTCCAGGAGATCAGACTACATTTCCCGGCATGCCGCGCGGTCCGGGCGAAAGAGGAGCCGGAAGTGGGGCGCGCGAGGTCTAAGGGCACGAGGGAAGTGGCGGGCGGGGGCTGAGGGGGGCGTGCAGGTGATCCGGCCGGCCGCAGGTCGTGGGCATGGCTGAGGCCAGGAAGCGACGGGAGCTGCTTCCTCTCATCTACCAACATCTGCTTCAGGCGGGCTATGTGCGCGCGGCGCGGGAAGTAAAGGAGCAAAGCGGTCAGGTAAGCGTGCGCAGGCCGCGTGCGAGATCTGGAGAGCTGCGGCCCGCGCCACCTCCCCTGGCGGGAGCCCAGAGCCGAATCCCACGGTGCTCGAGGATGCGGCCAAGGGTGCCAAAAAAGCCTCAGCCTCTGTGCAGCGCTGTGGCTCCCAGGTTCTCTGGGCCTCAGTTTCCCCATCAGTGCAGTGGGCGGGCCGCGACGTGTGAGCGGACTCGCAGGGCTTTGTAATTCCCGCGTCTCGTACCTCCACCCTTTTCCTGGTAGCGGCAATTTAAAGTTTCCTAAGTCACGGCCACGTGGCTCGGCGCGGGCCCCTAGGGTGAGAGGGTAGCTACCAGCCCCGGGGGGGGGGGGGGTGGGAAGGGGGGCGGCTAAGAGACCCAGAGAAGAGGCCTGTGGACCCTTACAGCAGTCCTTCTGTACTGAGTCGGACAGCTTTGGGATTCGAACTCGAAATGTAGTCTTTTCTTCATTCATTCTTTCGGCAAATTAATCTGGCGCTCAGAGTGCTGGTGTTAAAATGGGGAGCAGGGTCTCCCAGCCCTCCTAGAGTTTACAGTCTGAATCTGGTAGGAGAGAATCACAAAAGTAGCTGTACACTTAACCACTACAGTAAGTGCCAAGAATGAGAGGCATAGAGTGCTAAGACAGGGATGGTATATTGCTCTTGTGAAGGGTATCCAGGGCTGTTTTCTTGAGGAAGTGGATGTTGATTTTAGATCTAAAAGAAGGGAGGTGGACATTCCAGGCAGAGATGCAACTGTCCTATGGTGGGAGGGAACTTGTGACTCATGTATGACCTTTGGAAACTCCGCTGTTGCTTTCCAAAATGTGAAGTACAGGGATGGTAGAGGTACCTGGGGGCAGGGGTGCTGGCTGGAGCCCTATTGTAAGCAGTTTGGTCTTAATCTGAAGAACAGTGGTAAGCCCCTGGAAGGTTTTAAACTGGTGAAGTGGTTTACCTGATTAGTCAATATCCCTTTGGCTCCAGTGGAAGCTCTGGTCCTAATGCTGGCTTGCCCTCAGGACCTCCCAGGGAGACTAAAGGGTGATGGGCCCTAAGACATTATCTATGCTTTTTCTAACCTCCTTTGGACCTCAGTTGTCCTTCTTACTCCATTTATATCACTTAACAGCTAAGGAGGGCAAAGGACAGTACCTAGGCATTTGTCTAGGCAAAAGTATCTTGCCCTCGAGCACACATTCTAGCAGGAGCAGACCAGTGACCAAACAAAAAACCACGTTAGTGATATAGTGTGTTGGGGGATGGTAGGAGCTAGCTATAAAAATAAGACAAACGAGGAGGATAGGAATGTCAATATTCAGTTACAAATAGGGTGGTCAGGAAGCCCCACTGAGAAGGTAACATTTGGGAAGACCCTGAAGGGAGGGAGGGACTTAGTGGTGTAGGTAGCAGGAGAGAGCATTCCAGACAGAAAGAACAGCACCCTCTGATGGGGTCAGGGTAGCCTGACACCTGTGAGGGACAGTGAGGAGGCCAGTGTGCCTAGGATGGAGCAGAGTGAAACTGACATTTGAAGTCTCATTGTTACTGGCTCACTGTGCTGGGCACTGACTAGATTATCTCATTCAGGCCTGATAGCCACTTGCTAGGTGGGTATTGCTGTTATCCCTGGATCATAAAGAAGGAAACTTGAAGTTTGAAGAGATGAAAAGATTAGCCCAGCCAGTTCACAGGATTTCTGCCTGACTCTAGGTGTACCCTCTTGGCCACTCTGCCTAGATCCCCAGTACCCACTGCCCTCACTGCACATTGCTCACTCAGCCTCCATGGGGCACTTGACACCAAGTTCTTGACATTTGCAAAGACAGTGGGCTCAAAGGCCTGGGTTCCACCTGGTTCCCTCTGCTTCTCCAGTGAGTGAGTAGATTCCTGTCATATCACCTGGATGCCTCAGGTGTCTAGGCTGTGATTTATACTGTCCTGGGGAGATTAACCAGCCTGACCTTTAAAACCCTGTGCTGTGGCCTCTAAGCAGGGAGAGTGCCAGGGAGGCTGGGGGCTGGAAAAATGTTAGCCTACAACATTCCAGCGCCAGTCTCTCAAAGGCACCTCTCACCAACATGTTGTCATAAAAGGTCTTAACTGGAAACACACACGTTGCTTGTCTCTAGTAGGTTTGGGTGGTCCTGGCAGGGCCAAGCAGACATACCTCCCAGAGCAAAAAGACCCCCTTCTCAGCCACCTGTCTGCAAGTCATGAGGTTGTGGAGAATTGGGCCCAAGGAGGACCCGTGCTTTGTTGGGGGGTTAATTGCTGCTCTTTTTACTCTGCAGAAAAGTTTCCCGGCTCAGCCTGTAACCCTTCTGGACATCTATACACATTGGCAACAGTAAGTCTGTTGGGGCTGAAGGAATGGAGTAGGGACACCCCAAGCTGTCAGCTTGGAATAAGCTGGTCGACAGCCTGTTTCCATAGTCCATTGTGGACACTATTATCACCCCCAGGAAGCCAGGTGACATGTATGGGTATCTGGTAGTGGCAGAGGACATTGAGAGCTGTGATCAGTATTAAATAACAAGGACAGAAGCTTTTCAGCAGTTTGTTATTCAGTCAGTAAACATTGAGTACTTACCTAATGCTAGGCCCTGTTTTGGCATGGAGATGTCATGAGTGAGATAGACATGGTTCCTTCTTCCCTGGACTTGACATTGAGTCAGGGAGGTAGGCATGCATCCAAGATCGAAACCCATGTAAATGCAACAGTAGTAGGGATTACAAAAAGGAGGTACGTGGTGCCAAAACCACATAAACCTCATTTGGGTTTTGGGGGAAGCTTCCCTAAAGTGACCTTTGATTTGAGAGCTGCAGAGAGTCGGGGAGTGAACTGGGCAATAGGTGTGGAGATGCCGGTGGTGTGTACCTGGCAGAGGAAGCTGCTGGTGCTGAGGCCTGCAGCCGTGGGCACATTGCATGTGAGACTGGGCAGTTGAAGTCGGCAGGGCTGCCCCATGAAAGACCTGATCTTCCAAGGTGAGAAGTTGTCTTTACCACAAGAGCGGGTGAGGCAACGTGGTGAGATCACTCTGCAGCCTGGCGGGACTGCTTGGGGCTGTGAATGTCATCATCCAAGCAACAGTTCATGGGGCTTGAGACAGGGATAACAGAGTCAGGAAGTGGATCCCAGGAATATTCTGGGAGGAAACCAGGATCCGTGGAGGAATTGGAGAGGCAATCTAGTCGACTCCAGGGGTCTGGCTTGAGCATGGGGCTGGAAGGGAGCCTGATTTAGAGGGAAAGACTTCAAGGATGTGCTGAGTGTGAAATGCCTATGAAACATACAAACTTAAGGACTTTTCAAGGAAGGGGAAATAATGCAAGGGTGAATTGACAGGAATGGTTTCAGAATGAAGGAAGGGATAATTGTCTGAGGGCTGTCCAGAAGGTATCCAGCCATGTAACAGGAAAAATAGAGGCATTTATGGCAGGATTTTTTCCAGAGAGCCTGTGTATTCTCTCTCCATGTACTGTCCTAACCACAGCCAGCTAGGGCAGTGAGGGACCTATAGTCATGTACCATGAGGAATGAGAGAATACTGCATTGTCCAGGAGGGAAAAGAGATGGCAGAGGGGCAGATGAGAGACCACAGTGTGCACATCTTCGAGGACAAAGGGAGTGGCATGTTCTCTGGGGCCCTGAGGGACTGACTGGTTTAGCATCCATATGTACATGCTTTAGGAACACAGGGTTTGGCTTCTGAATGCAAGCACTTGGTCATTAGATCTGTCCAAAAATGAGGTCGGCCACAGTGGAGTAGTGAGTTCCCAGTAGTCAGAGGTGTGTAAGCAAAGGCAGGAAAGGTGTGGAAGGGACCCCATCCTCCGGTGGAGAGCTGAGGTCTTTGAAAGCCCTGTCAGCCCTCAGTTCTTGGCTCTCCTGTGCTGCTAACGCATGCACGGGGCATTCCGCATGCTTCCTCTCCCTCACCCTCTCTGTTATTCACAGCACTTCCTTCCCCCAGAAAACTGCATCAGTGAGCTGCACCATGAGCCCTTCCCTGCCCCTGGCCCCTCTGGGCACGGGGGACTGAGGGGGACGAGAACCAGAAGGAATCGATACACATAATAAACAAAACCTGTTTTTAGCAAGAGATTGCCAACAAGTGACCTTGCTGGGGGCCAGAGGCCTGAGCAGCACATCCCAAACTGTGGCAGAGCAACGTCTGTCACAGCTGGAGAACATAGGGCATAGACAGTGACTCCCTCAGGATGGGAGGGTGAGGTCAGAAGAGATGATACATGAAAGTTCCGGGGACTCAGCCTCCAATCTGAGTGCTTATCCCACCAATGGCCCAAACTTACTCTGACCCTGGGCAAGTCTCTTAGTCATTCACTTTTTCAGATGCAGGCTCTTCACTAAGGAAGCCTTAGTGAGCTGCAAAAGGTTCCCTCAGGCCCCCCGCCCCCCCCACCGGGGCTGGCTGTGTAGTGGGGGCATCAGGCAGGAAGTAAGTAGAATTGCGGGAGAGAGAACAGTGCTCTGAAGAAAAGGAAACCGGCTGACGGGGCAGAGGATGTCTTGGGGGAGCGGGTGATCTGGGAGGGCCTCTCTGAGGAGGCTGTGTTGTAGCTGGGGCCTGGAACACAGGAAGGGCCTGGGCAGAGTCTTCCAGGCAGAGGGTAGTGCAGGTGCCGAAAGTTCTGGAGGAGGGCAGAGCCGGGACAGCTCTTTAAAGTGCCTGCAGGTGCCAGCACATATCACTCAGTGTCTGTTAGCTACTGTTATTATATGTTATCAACCATTCCTGATTATTTTGAAGTCTGCTAGACAATTGTAGAAACGCTTTATGAAATGAGTGGAAATGCAGAATTGTGTCCACTCTGTGCCTTCATCACTGTTTAAACTCTTTTTATGTATTTCCTTTGGAGGGGTGGGAGGATGTGGGAAGGTCCTTCTTTTTAAATCTCCTGGAGTTGTCCTTGTCACCCGGTTAGTATAGCCAGTTACCCTTGTCCTGCAGAACCTCCGAGATTGGCCGGAAGCGGAAGGCAGAGGAAGATGCAGCACTGCAGGCCAAGAAGACCCGTGTGTCAGACCCCATTAGCAGCTCAGAGAGCTCGGAAGAGGAGGAGGAGGAGGGAGAGGCTGAAACCACCAAAGCCGGTAAGAGTGCTGCATGCTGGGCTCCCATCGCTGGTGCTTGTCAGGGCCCAGCTCCTTTTGGGAACAGGCACTTAGATAATCTGGGGGGCTCACCTTCAGCATCTTCACTGAGCTCTAGGAAGACCAGGACTTTTGGGGGACGATCAGAAGAGCCCACATGTCTATTTCAGTATTTATTTGAGCCCTTCCTCTGTGCCAAACATTGTGTCCCCAGTTACTAGAGATCCGATGGTGAACAAAAACCCAGACAGGCCCTTACAGTCAAATTTGGGATGCATGGAGTCAGCCCCTCCATTAGGGCCCAGAAGCTACATTTTTACAAGCCCCCAGGTGATTGTGATAAAGATGGAAGGAAGCCCATGTTGTCAGAACTGCTAGATTTCAGAGGGCAGCTGGTGGACTCTTCTGTGGAGCCACGAGCTGCTTCAGGAGTTGCTCCTCTTCCAGTCATTTGGGGCATGCACAAGTTAATTCTGGGAGGCTGTCCTGGGCGCTGTGGTTTCCAAACTCTGCAGGGGTGACCCAGGGAGGCCTTCACACCCCCTCTCCCCAAGTTCTCAGGGCAGTTTGTGCTTTAACCAACAGTAGTTATAATTCCACATAGGAATTATCATTCTTTTCTGCCTTGCATTATATTGTGTTTTGCTTACATAGGAAGTAATTTCTTGATTTTTAAATATATTTTCTGATTGTAAAAGAAGTATAGGATACATTATAGAATATTCATTATAGAATGTATGAAAATTACTTTTTAAAAAGGCAGGAAAAATTACCCAAATTCTGGCCACCTACGATTTGGCAAATTCTTCCATTTATTTTTCCTGAGCATGCTTTTAAAATATTTGCGATCATACTGAGCATGTATTTTAATCTTGCTTAATCTTAAAGTTATAAATGCAAAACAGGTTCACTTTGAACTGCACAAAAATATATAGAAGTAAAATGGGAGGTTTCCTCTTCTACCCTGCTCCCCTTAAACCCCCTAAATGTATCTCTTGGTGGGTAACCTTAGAACTTTCTAGGTACAGACATACAGTCAGTCAGTCAGTCACCCGTACATGCATATGTACCTATCTACATACTATTTAAAACAAAAATTATTAAATGTCTTACTGGCTACTAGATATTAATGAATTTTTTAAGCTGTGATAATAGAATTATAATTTTTTTTTAAAGAGTCCTCATTGTGGGTTCCCTGGTGGTGTAGTGGCTAGGCAGCAGCACTCTCAACACTATGGCCTGGGTTTGATTCCCAGCCAGGGAACCACAAAAAAAAAAAAAAAAAAAAAGGAGTCCTCATTGAGAGAAACATGCTGAAATACTAGAACTGTCTGGAAAGTGTCCAGCCATGTAATATGAAAAATAGAGGCATTTATGGCTGGATTTCTTCCAAACAACCCTTATATATGTGAGCAAAATGATATGATGTCTGGCATTTTCTTCATAATAGTACTCATTGGGGAAGGGCAAGTGAGAGGCGAGTTGAAATAAAATTGGCCACAAGTTCATAATGGTTGGAGCTGGATGGTTCAGTATACTTCTCTACGTATGATTATGCTTAAAATTTTCCATAATTAAGAAAAGGAGTTGGAGTTAAATGACAAGAAGAGAATTAGATCATGCCATTCATCTTAACAGCATCCTCTTTCTTTCACAGCATATCTTTAGAAACCTTTTCCTATCTGAGATTGAAGGAAATAATATTCTGATGTAAAAGAACCAAGAATCTAGAACTTGCACCATCTCACCGGGTCCTGGTCTCATGGTTCAGCTGCTGCCTGCTAAGAAACTATAAATTCCGAGTAGCTTTCTCTGGACTGGGGCTGGCTGTCTATATTGCCCCTGTCTTGCTAAGTGACTTTCAGGGCTATGTGGTAGCCAGTGAGAATGGCACCCCTGGAGTTGTGCAGTGCTTCGTTGTAGCATGTGGCAGGGCCTTGTGCCAGTCCTTTTCCTCTAGGGGCTTCAATGTCTCATGCCACCAGGGAGCTGGGACTCCACTGGGGATGTAGATATGGAGATTTTGTTACCTTCCTCTCCTCACCTCTCCTCTCTCTCCCCTCCCCTCCTCTTCCCCTCTTCCCTCTCCCCTTCTCTGCCATCTCCCCTCCCCTCCTTTCCCCTCCCCAGTGGATATGGTTAATGTACCACAGAGCTCTTTCCCACAAGTCTGGTTCAGCTTCACATCCTTATCCAGCACTAGGCAGCTATACCAATTGAATTATTAGGTGAGCTGAAACCTGTTTGCTGTTCTTAGGTGAGAAGAAGCTCACCTGGTTCATCTAGTGGGTGTTTGTCTTGCAGCCCCAAGACTAGCATCTACCAACTCCTCAGTCGTGGGGGCAGTTTTGCCATCAAACATGAAAGAAAAAGCCAAGGTGAGTGGGACCACATTCCCAGGTGTTACCCATGGGAGTGGAAGTGCTCTCTAGGGGACAGTCCCCTGTGTCAGAGAGGGATAGGGTGGTGAATAATTGCCCAATCTGGATTCAATTCCCAGCCTAAGTCACCAGCTGTGTGATCTTGATAAGTCCCTTCACCTCTCTGGGCCTCAGTTTCCTTTTCTGTAAGATGGATGGTACCTGCTGCCATGGGCCACTGGGCACCTTGTGCACCTGGAACACAGGTTTCTCTTCTTCATCCTTGCATTTGCCCATTCACTCAGCAAATCTGTACCTATGCAGTTATGTTCCGGGCACATTGAGTCAGTGAGGCACCATAGTGAACAAGACACTTGTGGTTCTGAAAGCTCCAAAAGCATTTTCTAGACTGGAGGCTACTTAGAAAAGAGAGTAGCATTTTCTGGTGATCCATAAAGTGGTGTTACAGACATGTAAAGGATTGTTTCCCTGAAATTGCCTGGAGCGTAAGCAATACTGTGTAAAAATAATCATGGAATGATAATAATAACCACAAGAAACTGCTGCTTACCACTTAGCAAGGAACCGCTGTGTCCCAAGCATGGCAAGGGAGGCACCATTTTTAGCCCCACTTTAAAGATGAAGAACAGAGACCCAGGGAGGTAATTTGCCCAAACTCACACAGCTAGGATGTGGTAAGACTGGGTTCAGATGTGGTCTGTGTTCCTAGTTCACTGGGCCATACCCAAGTGTGTCTGTCACTTGTACTCTGTAGGCAAAGACCAAGAAGGACAATAAGACATTGAACTCTACAGCACAACCTGCCTCTGGGAAGCCAGTAGCCCACCTTCTCTCCGGGAAGTCACCCAAAAAGTCAACAGTTTCCTTGGCAAATACCATCCTTGTCTCAGAAACTGAGGAGGAGGGCAGCATCCCAGCCCTGGGATCCACTGCCAGGCCTGGTGAGAAGCCCAAGAATGGGCTGGGGAGGGGCAAGCAGGCCTGGGCATTGCTTTGCTGGCTCTGGGACATTCTGGAATTCAGAGGCTTATCTCTGTGACAGTGAGGACCCCTCCATTTCCCACTCCTCTTGATGAGGGAGAGTCAGCTGCAGGGACATATCACTCTTTGCCAAGGGAGTTGAGCAGCCTGGGTGGTAGTAGAACATTTTCTGGTTTATTGCTCTCAGGTGAGTACCAGTCCTGCCTTGGAGGCTTAGAGACTAAACTGAGAGGGCAGGGTTTGCCCTCTGTTTCTCGTGTGCAGTAGGCGTTTGCCCTGCCTGCCTTGGTGCAATGGTGGAAGGAGATTTTTCTAAGCCATCAGGTGCTGGTGCATGTGTGTTAGTACCTATTATAGCCCTTCCCAGGGCCTCAGACATGGGCAGAAACGTAGGTATACTAGCAGTACGCATCTCAACTATGATGCTTCAAGAGAGTGAGCTGAAGTGACACACAAGCACTCAATACCTGGCTCTGATTAGCTGGCGTAGTGGAGCGCACGCGGGTCTGGAAAGGGTGGCCCTCAGTGCCCTCCATGTTCATCCCTCAGGCGTGGCATCAGCAGGCCAAGTCGACAGCTCCAGCGAGGACACCTCCAGCTCAAGTGATGAGACGGGCGTAGAGGTAATTGCCACCATCCTCAAAGGTGGCTCTCTGCATACCTTTAACCCTCCAGGAGCCTGGCTTCACAGACTGGTGGGATCAGATCAGTTCAGCAAGTGTGTCACAGTTACTGGGAGCTTTGGGAGCTGGAAAGGCTGAGGCCTGGGAGGGTGGGGAGAGGAGCCAGATGCTGCTCATTGCACCCTGGGCATAACAAAGATCTAGCATGCTAGGGAAGAGGTGCCATCCTGCCTGTGAGGCAAAGGAAGGGTTCCTGGCAGAGGTGCCACTCAAGCTAGGTCTTGACACACAGAGGCCTTCACCAGGAAGGGATGTCAGGAGAAGGGTTTTCAAGCAGGAAGAGCTGCACAAACAGTAGCCCAGGTACAGTAGGCCCATAGTGTGGTCAGGGTGAATGGGGTGAGGCTGCAGAGGGAGTTCTGGGGGCCAACTGGCAAAAACCAGACCTAGGCATTTGGCCAGAGATGGGCAGGTTTAGTCTGTAGCCTTGTCTCTTCTCTGAACTGGGACCAGGGAGTCATTTCTTACTATGCATCTGCTGAGCGCCACACCTTAGAAGCAGTGGTAAAAAGGTGGGTGAGGTTCCTTCTACTGTGGAGAAGTGGAAATTCCCCATAAATTTGACTACAGCGGTGATGGTTACTATGAAGGAGTAAGGTAGAAAGCCGTGAGGGGCAGGAACAGGAACAGGATGTGGACAGAGGGACAGCATGGGCAGGGACAGAAACAAAGAGTTTGGTGCCTTTAAAGAACATTGACCTACAGTTTCATGGGTGAGGGGGCAAGTGATGTAAGAGGAGGTCAGAAGGATTCAGGGGCCAGATCTACCTGCCCGTGAGGCCCCCTGGGAGGGGAGGAGTGGGCGCTCTTTGGGCTGTGAGAAGCCATTGTAGGGTTTCAGGCACAGAGGTAGATGGCCTGATTTAGGTCTCATAAAGTTCATCGGCTGCAACCTGGATTGGAGGACAGACTGGAAGTAGTGAGACCATTAAGGGACTGTTGGAGGATGCTGCTGGCTGGCACTGGGGCACTAGGGGGAAGATGTTGGGAGGGAAAACCAGCAGGATTCAGGGATAGGTAAATCTGGTGCCCGGAGTACTTCCCACCTCTCCTCCTGCTTCATTCAGTAACCCATGAAAGTGGAGACCTCACCCCCATCTACCCCAGGCCTGCTTGCAGATGCTCCCGATGTCTGTTCCCAGCTTTGGGCCCTAGATACAGCCAGACATAAGGATGCTTTGGGGAACCAGCAGTTAAACACATGACCTCAGGGGCCTGAAGCCAGCGCAGGGCTCCAGCAGCAATAAGGAAGGGTTTGGGATAAGGAGATGGCTGCCCCAGAAACCCAGGCTCAGGTGAGGCCCAAGTGATAAGAGGTGGAGGTAGAAGTCTAGAGAAGGAATGTGCCCAACGTATCTCAGCAAGACTAGCATTGAGATCCTGGCCACCTGGCCCTCAGGATGGCCACCGTGATCAGATACGATAGTTGAAGAGGCGGACGAGGATGGCTTTCCTGATGGAGAGAGGCTGCCTCTCTATGCTGGGCCCTGTGTGCCAGGTGACAGAGGAGCTCAGTGGGTGAGAGTTCTGCCCCCAGAGCCATACAGACGTGGGTTCTAGTCACGACTCTGCACCTTAATATTGGTCTTGAGTCAGTTAACCTCTCAAAGGCACTTGTCCTTTTCTATAAGATGGACATAGAGATAGTACCTGTCCCCAGGAGTTGTTTGAGAGTCAAAGACCATCAGGAAAGGGCTTCAGAAACCTTGAAGCATCTTAGCCCCTCCTGTCGGTTAACAATGGGTTAATTCCTTCCCTAATGCCATCCTCTTACTCCAGGTAAAACCTTCAGTAAAACCACCGCAGGTCAGAGCCTCACCAGCCCCTGCCAAGGATTCTCCAGGAAAGGAGAAGGCAGGGAATGTGACACCCCAAGTCAGGGGAGGTGCCCTGACCCCAGCTGGCAGTGCCAAGAAGCCAGAAGAGGACTTGGAGAGCAGTGAGGAGTCGTCTGCGAGTGAGGAGGAGGCCTCTGCAGGGAAACCCAGCCAGGTGAGGCCTGGGGCGGCGGGGACTACCCTGCCCCTCGGGTTCTCCTGGTTTCCTAGCAGCTTGGGGCTCTTCATGACCCCCAGAGACTGGTGGAGTCACTATGTAAGGAGCATCTCCGCTGCCAGAGAAGACACACCTTAAGAGTTGGGGACAGGGAGATAGGGGTGTGAAAACTGAAGGACAAGGGCACCTGGGCTTGCTTTGCCATCTGTGGAGAGTGCCCTTCCTGCCCCAGCAGCAGCCTAGAATGCCTGCTCCCAGCGGGTGGTCCTGCACCCCAGTCTGTCTGTCATGCCCCTTTACCTAAGTTTTCCTGTCTAGTAGATAGGCTGCTGTTCTCATCCCAGCTAGTCCTGCTGTGATGGGACTTGGGAAGTTTTAATTGCCTGGTTCTCTGGCTTCTCAGGGCAAATCATGGCTTGTCAGCTAACAAGAATTTGGTTACCTTCCATCTTCTGGGACCCCTTCCCCTGGGCAGGTAGCCAGGGCTGCAGTCCCCAAGGTGAGGTCCAGGAGTGGAGGTCCCCACAGCAGTGGTTTGGCCAGACACGGTACCTGTGCTCACAGAGCTCTCTCGTTCATGGGGCAGCTCAGCCAGGTATAGGCTGTTACACCCTGTGTGCAGGGTAGTGCCATAAGGAACTGGTACCTATCTGGGACCTAGAGGGTGAGGCAGCAGTAGCCAGGTGAAATGGGCAGGGCATGTGAAGGCCTCAGGAATGAAAGTGTGGAGCCAATAGGCCAGGTCAGAGCACCAGTCAAGGTGAGGAGTGGAGAGAGGAGCAGGGGCTCTAAACCCCCACTAAGACCTGGGTTTTATCCTGAAGGTGTCACCAGAGGGTTCTCAGGAGGAAAGGAGCAAATTGCCCTTTCTCTTACTAGGTGAAGGCCTCAGAGAAAATTGTCCAGGTCAGAGCTGCCAAGGGGACCCTTGCAAAAGGGGCCACCTCAGCACTCCATAGCAAAGGAGGGCCTGCAGCTGCCCAGGTCAAGGCAGGGAGGCCGGAGGAGGACTCCGAGAGCAGCAGTGAGGAGTCAGAAAGTGAGGGGGAGGCGCCGGCTGCCAAGACCCTGCTTCAGGTGAGGCCAGGGGAGGGGGGGGGGGGCTCCCAAAAGCCTGTGAAGACTTGTTCTCCTGCTCAACAAGAGCCCCAGGCATGCTCAGAGCCCTGCCTCCACCCCTCACTGTGTGGTATCCTTGGCCTTATCTGGTCTCCTATCTCCTCATCCACCCTCTGGGCTGCTGCCCCTGATTTTGCTTCTCATTCCAGGCCAAGCCCATCGGGAAAACCCCCCAGGTCAAAGCTGTCTCAACCCCAGCCAAGGAGTCCCCCAGGAAAGGGGCTACCCCAGCACCTCCTAGCAAGGCAGGGCCTGCAGCTGCCCAAGCCCAGGCAGGAAGGCCAGAGGAGGACTCAGGGAGCAGCAGTGAGGAGTCAGACAGTGACGGGGAGGCGCCGGCTGTGGTACCTGTGACCGTAAACCCAGCTCAGGTGAACCTGGAGGACATTGTGTGGCCTCTTCTCTGCCTGCAAAGCTGCCCGTGGGCTTGACTCCCCCTCTGCACCTAGAGCCCTGCCCACCTCACCTCCTGTCTTACTCACATGCATTCCCTCTGTGGGCCACCCGTCCTGATCCTGTTCTTTGTCACTCCCAGGTCAGAGCTGCCTCAGCTGTGGGGCCCTCAAGGAAGGGTGCTGTCCCAGCACCTCCTGGGAAGGCAGGGTCCACAGCTGCTTTGACCCAGGCTCGGAAGCAGGAGGGAGACTCTGAGAGCAGCAGCGAGGAGGAGTCTGACAGTGATGGGGAGGCGCCAGCAGCCCAGGTGAGGCCCCTGTCCGTGAGGCTCTTCTCTCCCCCTCAGTGCTGGGAGCCCTCTCCGTCTGCACACCGTGACTCCGTTTACCCTCTCGGTCTCTTGTGTCTCTGCGCACAGCCATGCATTGGGCTCTCTCACCTGATCCTGAGTGTCTCATTTCAGGCAAAGTCCTCGGGGAAAGTTCTCCAGGTCAAATCTGCCTCAGGTCCCACCATAGTTCCCCCACAAAAGGCAGGGCCTGCAGCCACCAAAGTCAAGGTTGAAAGGTCCAAGGAAGACCCGGAGAGCAGCAGTGAAGAATCAGACAGTGAGGAGGAGGCATCCTCAGCCATGACTCCAGCCCAGGTGAGGCCTCAGGAGGGGCAACTACGTAACTTGATCCTGAGCTGCCCCCGTTGGTCAGCTCTGCAGGGAGCTGTGAGGAAGGACAGCATTTGGGTTTTACCCTAGAACTGTTGGGGTCTCTGAATCCAGGATCCTTCTCTAGCTTCTGACTTCTGTGCCCCCTCAGGCAAAAGCGGCTGTGAAAACTCAGGCCAAGGCCTCCCCAAGGAAGGGTACCCCCACTACTCCTGCACCTGCCAAGGTCCCCCCAGTGCGAGTGGGCACTCCAGCCCCCTGGAAAGCAGGAACAGCAACTTCCCCAGCCTTCACATCGTCCCCAACTGTGGCCAAGGGCAACCAGAGACCAGAGGAGGACTCTTCAAGCAGTGAGGAGTCAGAGAGTGAGGAGGAGACGGCTCCTGTCATAGCCCAGGGACAGGTGAGGCCAGTGTGCTTGGCTGACTCAGGGCTAGCCCCCATGTGGTCCTTTGGGCAACTGTGACACACTTCCTTGTCATTCTAGGCAAAGTCTGTGGGGAAAACCCTCCCAGTGAAAGCTGCCTCAGCACCCACCAAGCGTCCCTCAGGGCAAGGGAAGGCAGGGCCTTCCACGACCCAGGTCAATGCTGCGACACACTCAGACTCAGATTCAGAGAGCAGTGAGGAGGAGTCGGACAAGGAGGAGGCTGCCTCAACTCCTGCCCAGGTAAGGCCCAGGAGAAGCCAACCCAGTGCCCAGGATGGGTCTAAGCATGGTGGGCTTGTCTGGACTGCGCTTGTCCCCAGGTATGCAGAAGCCTCAGGGACAGCCTCAGCTCAGCCTGTCACCACTTTTCACTCTGTCTCCTGCCCTTCGGCGCTCCAGGGGCTTCTGTGTGGCCTTTTGCGTCCCCGCTGAGAGTCCTTAACACTTACCACAGGCTCCGTTCTGTACCGTCTGCCAGGTGCTCTCCTAGCCCTAGATTGGGGGTGTGGACATATACACAGATTATTCCTGCCTGGGAATGGGGCTGAGATAGGTGATGTGTACCTGGTCTAGCAGAGCATGGCAGGTGATGACATGTAGGGGTTTTTCAGAAGGGAAGACCTCTTGGAGGAAGTGGTATCTAAACTGGTCTGAAAGAGTTGGCCAGATGACATGGACTATTCCAGGCTGAGAAACTCCAGCCTGTGCAAAGGCCAGGAGGTAGGAGAGTGCCTGGCTTGGCTGAGTTGCCTCAAGCAGAAGCATTCTGGTGGGATCACTGGAGAGACATTGTCACAGGGGCAAACGGCATGGGGTTTGAACCCAGACTGCCTGGGTTCAAGTCCCTAAAAAGTGAGGTAATCCACCAGGGCCTGTTGCCTCTTTTGTAAATTGAAAATCGACCCTCATAGAGTTGAGAATTTAACAAGATCTCACCTGTCACACCCAGCAAGGGGCCTGCACCCTGCAAGCTGTCTCATCCCCCTGGGAGCAGGCCAGGCTGCTGTATCACAGCATCAAGCCTGGAAAAACTGGGCGATGTGAAGATGCCTCACTCCCTGCACTCACTCACCCACCACCCACCATTTATTATTTTTAATTGTCGCTTTTTTCTAATAACTACTTCAGAAATTAGTCATTTCTTTTTTCCCTGTATCAGATTACACTTTTCAGTGGTTTTTTTTTGTTTGTTTTGTTTGTTTTGTCTTGTCCCTATCTCACTGTTACCTTGTGGGACCCAGAGTCCTGTGATTCCCCTGTTGAGGTATATAGCTGCATATGGGCCTTTTCCACATCCCAGCCCAACAGGCTCCTGTCCCCTTTTCCCAAGCTTCAGGCACATTCCAGATCAATGCCTTAAAAGTTTCAATGTGCATCACTTAAATATTTGTTCTCCCATCTTATCCTCCCACTCGTCCTATGAGATGGGTATTAAGTTGCATTGCTTTCTAGAAGAGGAAAATTGCAGTTTAGAGGAGTGCTTGGTGGCTTGCTTCAGCTCAGCCACCAGCAAGGGTCAGAGCTGGGCCAGTGTCCCAGGGTGCCCACCTCAGAAGCCTTTTGCCTCTCCCACTTCTCTGCTACCTCTTGACCAAAACTTTTCCAGCCACAGAAATGGTTATGCTTTGGGGCCTTACTTTCTCTCATAGCTTGATGATGCCTTGTCCTCACTTCAAGAAGTCCGAAGAGCATCTTGCTAAACTTGGGAGCTAATAGAAGGAGTCTTGTTGGCCACTTCCTTTTCCTTGCCTTCATCTGAAGGATGAAGGTAGTAACTATTGCCTCTGTTGTGTGTGGGATTATGGTGAGGATTAAATGTGATAATGCTTATATGGCGTCACCCTCAAAAAGCTGCACATACTGAGTTTCACTCTGCTTAGCATTCCTGGGGTCAGAAACGAGTCAAATAGTGTCTCGGATCTGCTCAGAGCACCCAGCCAGCTCAAAGTAAAACCATCCATTTGGGAGTTAAGTTCAAAACAAACAAAAAAGCAAAGGCAAAGGATTGGTTTTAGAAAACCAGACATGCCCGAGACTCAGGAAGGAGATGATTCAGAATTTAAGTGCCGTAGGACAACCCTTGTGAGAGAATGGTAAATAAGTGGTGGGGTGCCTTCTGGGCTTCACCTTGTGTTACATATTGATCTTAAATCCTGTGACATTGTTACACTTGGTCATCACTTCTAGTGGCTTTTGTATGTAATACATACAATCATGTTTGTGGATAAGGGTAGTTTTACTTTTCCCTTTCTGACCGAGATGTCTTTTTCTTTTTCTTGCTTTATTGCACTAACTGGAATTTCTGGTATAATATCGAATAGTAGTGATGAGAGCAGACATCCTTACCTATTTCTAATCTTGGGGTAAAGCATTTGGTCTTACACTGTTAAATATGATGTTTTCGTAGATGCCCTTGTCAGGTTGAGAAAGTTGCGTTCTATTCCTAGTTTGTTGAAGTTCTTACCGTGAGTTGGACTTGTCAAATGCTTTTCTCTTTTGAAGTGACCTTATGTTTTTTCCCTTTGTTCTAGTTATATATTACATTAAAAAGGTGTATGCATCATAGCCAGGTGGGACTTACCCCAAGAATAAAAGGTTCATGTTAAGAAAAGGTTAAATATCAACCTTTTATTCTTGGGATAAGTCCCACCTGGCTTTGGTATATACACCTTTTTAACTTGTTGCTGGATTTGGTTTGCTAATCATTTGTTAAGGACTTTTGTGTCTGTCTATGAAGTTGGACAGTTAATTTCGTGAACTCATCCTAGAAAAAGTGCTGAATATCACTATGGTCACTTGAAGCACTCCCCTTTGGAAGCTGTGACACCTTACCAAGTTGTTTGAACAGTGCTACCAACATAAGCTCCCAGTAGCAAGTTTGCAGACTTAGTAATTGTCAGATTTTTGGGTATGATGACAGCTCTGATGGTCATTCCAGAAGAGTTCCAAATTGCTTTGAAGGGTGGACTAGATGTTGGCATCGGCACATAGCTTCCCAAGGGGAGTACTTCAAAAGTGACTGTAGTGATACTAAACAATGAGGTATGTAGGGCTTTCTCTAGGATGAGTTCACAAAATTAATTACCTGACTTCATATATTCATATATTCATAGGAATATTGGCCTGTAGTTTTCTTGTGATGTCTTTGCCTGGCTTTAGTATCAGGTTGATACTGGCCTTATAAAATGAGTTGGGTGGTAGTCTGTCCTCTGTTTTCTGAGATAATTTTTATTGGATTGGTACTATTTTTTTCTTAATAGAATTCACCATCTAGGCCTAGGCCTTTTTGACTTGGGGGCTAACTACGAAATCAATTTCTTTAGTTGATATTGATCTATTCAGATTTTTTTGTCCTTGAGTCAGTTTATGTTGTATGCCTTTTGATAATTTTGTGCACAGTTAATTTGTGCCTTTCTAGAAGGTTATCTGTTCTCATCTCACTTGTTGACTTTTTTGTTCATAATATTCCTTTGTGATTCTTTTAATTTCTCTAGAGTCTGTAGTAATGTCCTGCTTTCTTTCCTAATTTTTAGTAATTTGTGTCTTGTCCTATTTTGGTCAGTCTAGCTAAAAACGTCAATTTTGTTGTTCTTTTCAAGGACACCTTTGATTTCATTGAGTTTTCTCTATCATTTTCCTCTTCTCAATTTCATTAATTTCCACTTTGATCTTTATTATTCCTTCCTTTACTTTGGATTGGATTTGCTCTTTTTCTGGCTTCTTAAAGTGGATTTTAATTTTTTTATTTTAGCTATAAATTTCCCTCTAAGGATTGCATTAGCTTCATCCCATGAAATTAGAAATGTTGTAGTTTTTACTCTTACTGGTTTAACTGTAGGTTTAGAAGTAGGTTAAGTTCCAAATGTCTGGGATTAGGCAGAATTCTTTCTGTTGTTGATTTCTGATTTAATCCTCTTGTGCCTGGAAATATGTTTTGAACGATTTCAGTCCTTTTACAGTTATTAAGACTTGTTAGGTCTGGTTAGTCTTAGTGTCTTTTGGTCTGTGTAAAAGACATTACTCCCTTGTGGATGACTCAAAAGTGCTATACTGATGAGCACCCTGGCCTTAAAAATCATACGTAATCTATGCTTTAGGGGATTTTTCTTTCTTTAACTCCTGACTCTTAATTTCATTTGTTCTCATGTGGAAGAGCGAACCTGGGATGTGGGGGGTTTCTTCTAGCACTAATCAAATGACATGTCTGTCTGAATCAGGGTCCTTGAGGTGCTGCCAAGGTCTTCATTCCATTTTACATCAGCAGGGCTTGCTTTCATACTCCTGTCAAGGATTTCAGCCTATACTGCTCTCATCTCTCTAGCTCTGTATTTGCTGGGGACCCTGACAGGCATTTTGGGGATTCCCTGGATGTCAGTTAACATCAGGTTAAGTTGAAGAAAAACTCATACAACAATGGTTTTCTGTCTTGTTCCGCCATCCTCAGTGCCTGGCTCCCATCTCATAGACTAAGATGGGTGTTTAGGCTCCAACTATTACCACAGTATTCCAGCCAGGTAGAAAAAAGAAGACAGTTTCCTATAAGAAAGTGAAATGTGTACTCGACTTCATTCCATTAGCTGGGACTTAATCATATGGCCACCTAGCTGAAAGGGAGCCTGGAAAACACCTTTGCTCTGGGTAGTCTGCTTAGCTAACTCCAAGCAAAGTGCTCACCATAATGAGTTTGAGTGCTTACTAGGTACCAGAAACTGTTAAACACTGAGAATCACTCAATCCTTGCAATAAACCCACGGGTGAGCCTTATTATTATCCCTGTTTACAGAAGAGGAAACTGAAGTCCAGTGCGGTCCAATGGTTTGCCCAGGGTCACGCAGCTATTAAATGGAGGCTCCGTACTCAGGCGTCTGACTCCAGAATCAGCGTTTTTGACTGACCGCTCTACTGCATCTCACCTTCTTCCTTCCATAACTCCCTTTCTCCTTCCAGGTGAAGGCCTTGGTGAAAACCCCTCAGACCAAAGCCAACCCAGCTCCCACTAAAGTGGCTTCAGCCAAAGGACCAGTGTCAGCTCCCGGGAAAGTGGCCACTGCAGCTGCTCAGGCCAAACAGGGATCCCCAGCCAAGGCAAGTAGGACTGGAAGCCACAGGAGGTGCCTGGGTGTGGTGCAGAGGAAGACCAGGCAGTGGCCTCAACCTGCACAAGGGCGCTGCGTGGGCAGGAGTGATCTCACCACCGTCACACCGAGAGTGAGGTTCAACCTAAGAAGAACCGTCTGTCCACTTCCTTCCCTAATACTGTTACCTCCTCACAATTCAGGTAAAGCCACCAGCAAACACTCCCCAGAGCAATGCCCTCGCGGTGAGGGGCCAGGTGTCCATGCCAGCTGTGGGGAAGACAGTGGCCACAGCAGCTCAGGCCCAGCCCGAGCCTGTTGAGGAAGACTCAGACAGCAGTGAGGAGGAATCAGACAGTGAGGAGGAGGCACCTGCTCAGGTGAGGCCCAGGGAGAGCGGAGAGAGCCCTGTGCTTCCCCTCTGTGCCAGGAGCCGCCCATGGCACAGCCACATATGCCCCATCCAGCTCCATGTCCTTCTGCATTTCTTCCCTGATTCTTCCCCAGGCAAAGCCCTCAGGGAAGACCACCCAGGTCAGAACTGCCTCAGCCCCCACCAAGGGGTCCCCCAGGAAAGGGGCTGCCCCAGCAACCCCCAGGAAGACAAGACCCACAGCTGCCCAGGCAGGGAAGCAGGAAGAGGACTCAGATAGCAGCAGTGAGGAGGAGTCGGACAGCGAGAAGGAAGCGTCCAAAGCAGTGACCCCAGCCCAGGTGAGGCCTAACGAGGAAGCAGCTGCAATGACAGGCCACCGCCACATGTTCCTCAGTCAGAACTAGGGCTCAGGGCAGATGGGGAAGGAAGACTGGATTAAGGCTCTGGCTCCAGGACACCTTCCACGTCTCCTTAGGCAAAACCTGCTGTGGAAGCCCCACACCAAGGCCTCCCTGATGAACGGTTCTAAGCACTCCCATATCTACCAAGGCCTCTGCAGCTTGAGTGGACATACTTATCCCATGGAAGGCTAGGCCAGAAACTCCCGTCAAGGCTCATGAGGCCAGGAATATGTCAGAGTTAGAGAGTCATGGGGAGGCTTGTGTGGTGGTGCAGGCACCTCAAGGCCCTGAGGAGCCAGAGGAATTCACATCCCACTCCTGGGCCTAGGGCCTCACTTTGGCATGTGCATCTCCCCAGGGAGAACTCATCCAGCTTAGTGCGAAGCCTGGGGTGTGTGGAGAGAAGAGTGAAGAACTGACTTTTGTCTGGATGATTTTCCCTCCATCTGCCTGCAGAAGACAGCAGGGTGGCTGTGTCTTAAAGAAGTTCAGGGTGACAAACTCTAGAACTTACAGGGCTCAGACATGTAATGAAAATGATTGACACAGTCCTGATAGAGGTGATAGATGGTAACTGACATTGAGCCTTAATGTCAGGAGAGAGTAGGGAGTGGCGGCAACCAGGGTAAACTGGGAAGCACTTGTCCCATCTAAACAGACAGTTTCTGTGAGCTCCAGACAGTTGTGATCCTGTTGGAAATGTACCTTCTGTGAGGCTGAATAAGGAAAGTGGAAGTCTCTGTGCCAGGCCCTGTTCCATCCCCTTTGATGTATTTTCTTTGTGAGTAAAGCAAGCACTGAGAATCTTATTGAATGCCCTTAGCCCTAACCTCTCTGCATCAGTGCTTCAGCAGGCCAGCTACTGAGCACTCTTATCTTGCTAATAAAGGGATGAATGATGTTGGCCCTGCCCTCCAGGTGCTTACAGTCTGCAGGGTAAGACGATGTGAGTGGATTATTGGCAAGTGTTCTCGCAGTTCTCTGTCTGATGAAACTGGAAGAACAAATCTCAGAGGCCAGAAGAGATGATTGAGCTGAGCTTAAAGGGAGACCTGGGTCTCACCAGGCTCAAAACTGGAAATAGAAATTCCAGGTTGTGGGGAGAACGGGGTGCAAAGTATGTGCCAAGGGAAGGGGACATGAAATCAGGTGGGTTCAGCAAAGGCCAGCCATCCTGTAGGCAACAGTCACTTCTAGATGCTTATTACCAGTAACATTTATGGAGGCCTAGTTGCCAGACTAAGACAAGGGCCCCAGCCATGTTTTGGCTTGTGCAGCTTTTTTTTTTTTTTTTCTTTCTTTTTAAGTTTACATATCTGTATACCTCAGGATGTCCTAATCTGCAGGAGCAAACCTGATTCATAATAGCTTAGGTAGTAAGGGGATTGGTTATCTCACGGCACACCAAGTCCTAGGGTAAGGCTGCTGCACAGGAGGTTCCTTAAGCTCAGCATCATTGGTGACCCAGATTTCTTCCATCTCCATGCTCTACCTGCCTCATTGTCACAGCAGGGCTGCCACATTTCCTAAAGAGCTCGGAAATCCCCTAGCAAAGTTCACCTCTCCTTGTCTCCTTGTCCAGATCTAACTATAAGCTTCCTCTGCCACAAGCCACTCACTGATGAGGGGGCTGCAGTTCCTGTGATTAACTAAGAGAAGGGCCTACCCTCCCCAGAGTCTGGGGTGGAGGCCACCAGAACAGAACCAGGGTTCTGTTAGCAGAGAAGACATGGGCATGGTGGTTGCAGTGTGCACTTTAATTGATTCGTTTCAAAATTGGGAAATGACACGTATAAATCAAGATCTCCTTCTCTTAAGAAATTGGAAACTCGGGAGTTCCCTGATGGTATAGTGGCTTAAGGCTTTGTCACTGGTGCTGTCAGCGCTGCGGCCTGGGTTCGTTTCCCAGCCAGGAAGCTATCCACATACCAAAAAAAAAGAAATTGGAAACTCCAGCAACCTAGGCTTCACTTTGCTGGCGGAGCTGAGTAGTGGAAGGTGGAGCCTTCACACCAGTAGGAAAGCACAGAGCTGCCCTGTGCCCTGCCCTGGGCTCCCCTAAGCTGGTCACCACCAGTACCTGCGCCTCACTGCTCTTCCATGCCTCTGGCCTCCTGACTGCAGGTTGTACCTAGCTGGTTCCACTCATTTGTGCCTGGTCTGACAGGAGCAGGTGACAGCCATCAGAACACTTAGCCAGCTCCTGCTTTTAGCTGTAGGTGTTAGAGCAGATGAGAGCTGTGCTAGGGCCACTGGATCACCCCTACAACCTTGTGCCAGGCTGCTGTCACCTCATTCAGATTCCCAGCCAGCAGCACTTTGGTAGTCAGGTTTTGGTGGCATCTGATTTATACATTCTTATCAAGTTCAGGGTCAGCCTGTGTTTCCCGTGACTGTGGGGCATACAGGGTCAGCAGCCATATCCTCCCGTATGCATGCAAGAATGTGCCACGCTGCCTTCCCTGGTGAGCCAGAGTGTGTGAGGGTCGTTGCTCATGAGTCCCTCAGTTGTGCTCCCACACAGCTAACGCCGCGTCTCCCCGACCATGTGCTTGTCCCCTCAGAAGGAGAGCAACTCCACAACTGCCAAAAGCAAAGCCCTGGCCCCAGCACCCTTGGAGAAGAACGTCGAGGCATCCTCGGAGAGCAGTGATGAGGAGCTGCCAGCGAGCCAGGTAGGCTGATCCTTCACTAAGGTCACTCACTGCAGGCTTAGAGCTGGGCTAGCAGGCCTCTGGATGCGAGGACAGATCTTTCTGTTTAAACAGCACTTCACACTTTCTAGAGCCCTTCTTTCCTCTGTTTTGACACATTCATCTTCACAGTAACCCCATGAGGCAGGCAGCAGAGTGTCATTGAACATCCAGGCCTCAGAGCCAGACAGTGTGGGGGTCATGCCGGCTGTCCCACCCACCAGCTCCTGGGCTTGCCTTCACCATCCTGAGGCCTGAAAAGTCTAGCTGTAAACAGGCAGGTAGCATCCTCCCTCCTGCCTCCGTGCACTGGCGCGGGTCCACAGCACACCACCTGACCACAGTACCTGTTCTTGCAGCAGGGCACGTGGTGTTGTCCTTAGGATGCCAGGAATCAAGCCTCCACAAACTGAAGTGATTTCCCCAAATGGTCACAACCATAAGTAGCCGAGGGAGGGGCACACACTGGCCCCTGGGGTCCCTGTGTATCCCTGCCTCCTGTTCGGGGATCATACCTTCTCTCCAGAGCTCATCGGAATCCCTGCAACACTTCTCCACACGCTCTCCACGTGCTCATCCTTCCCAGATTGTGCCTCGAGGTAGGACCCAGCCCGCCTGTGTCCATCTCAGAGGCCCAGGGCCACTAGGCTGGTGTCCAAACTTCTATGTGACTCCCAGGCCTTTCTGGCAGATGGCACTGCCCCTTGTCTCCTTCAACCCCAAGCTCCTGGAAGCTTCTGCCAGGCCCCTCCGAGCTACTGGTGTTCTGCAACTCCCAGGCCAATGGGGTATCTGTTCGTCTCCCCTTACATGACATACCACGTGTTGATCAGGCCATTGGTAAAGCCAGATGCTGCCTCCACGCCCAGTGACACGGTGCTCACGGCCTTTCTCTTTTCAGTAGCACAGATTGCAAAAGTAATGCTGAACAACTACAGCTAGCATTGTTGGTCACTACCCTGTGCGCCAGGCTCTGTGCTAAGCCCCAGACTTGCTTAATCTGTTTAATCCCCACAACAGCCCTATGAAGGCAGGTCCTTCTGTTATTCCCATTTTAAGGGGGAGGGAATGAGGCTCAGAGAAGGTGAGTGAACTGCCCCGGCGTCACATGGCTGATAACAGGTGGACAGGCCTGGAGTTGGAACCCAGGCCGCCTGCACTCTGAGCCACTCCCTGGTCCTGCCTCGACACTCCCCTCTCCAGGGAAGGAGGAGGGAGGGAGGGCTAGGGAGCTGCCCTTGGCTCCTTTAGGAGGCTGCTTCCTTTTCTGGGAGGCTCTAAACAGCTGGGGGGATGGGGCTGCTTTGCCCTTCTCTGCAGGGGCGGACTAACACAATTAAAATGAACATCATGCTTAAACTGAACCATTTAATTGGTACGTTAGTCCTGAAGAGTCCCTATTAAAAAAGAAGGGAAGAAAAGTCGGCAGTTTGTGCATCCTCCTGGGAGGATTCAGGGAAAAAGGCGCAGCCTGGGGAAGCTGCTTCCTCCTCCGAACTCGGGGATTTTTAGCTTCTTAATCCCCAGCTCACTAATTATGGTTATTATCATCATCCTTTTATCAAGCCCTTCTCTATGGACAGGTTTCACTCTGTTATTATTCGCCCATCAGTGAGAGAAAGGGATTAATGCCAAGGTGGTGGGCAGAGCCCCGAGCTAGGAGGCAGAGAGAGGACTGTGGCTCCATTCCCAGGCCCCCTCATTGTGCCTGTCTCCCTGCCTGCAGTGGATGGGGCCACCCTCTGGCTTTGAGAAAGACTTCAGGGGGTGGTCTGTGACTTAGCCCTGTTGTGCTGGCATTAACCTCAGGCCAAGGTCTGTGCTGGAGCCTGGCATAGCTACAATTAAAAAGATACAGGCCCTGCCCTCAAAGTTTCAGGTCAAGGCAGAAAGAAAAAGGAAACCTGTAAGAAATCGAATTAGGGTATTAAATCAGAGGCTTAGCATGGTTGGTCCTAGAAGGAGCGCCTGTCTGGTGCCTTGAGAACTAATTTCCAGCCCTGGCTCTGACACCAGTTTGCTTGTCACCCTGGGTGAGGTCACGTGTCCTCTGGGGGCCTGTGAACCACAGAGGCTCCAGGCCACATCACTAGGGCATGTGATTTCTCAGTACCCTGGGATGGGGTGGCCCAGGATATGTTAGCTGGTCCCCAGAAAGTTTGGAGAGAGGCTCCTGGAGAAGAGCTCGCCCTCCACAGCTTCCCTTAATGGCTGTATCCCTTCCTAGGGTCAGCAGCCTGGGCTCGTCAGCTGCGACAGGAAGTGGTGAGCACTGCCCCAGATTTGGTTCTGTAGACATCAGACCCTGCATCAGAGAATCTGTGCATTCCCTCTGGGTCCTTATGCCCAGCACGTATAGGGAAGCACAGTGAATGTTTAGGCTGCTTCAACTTCCCATGAGCCTTTTCTAATCACCCCAGAAGCAAAGCCCTCATCACCACTGTGTATGTGCTGTGCTTTATAGCTTCCAGAGCACCTCAGAGCCTCTCTGATGAGTGAATGCAGGCTGGCATTACTAACAGCCCTTTCAACAGGTGGGAAATCGAGGCTCATGAAACTCAGGGGTCAACCACACAGGGAGGTCATGGCAGATGTGGGAGCAGAAACATGGCTTGGCCATGATCCCCTTGTGCCCTGGCACCCCCTGCAGCCCCAGGCCAGGCCAGGCGGCGTGGGCAGGTGGAACAAGGAGGAGGCAGCTCTTGCTGCTGAGCTGCTTTTAACATCCCAGACGCTATTGTTTGCCTCAGTGGGTTCGTTGCCTCCCTTCGTCCCCGACAATCTGTTCCTCTGTCTTCTCACATATATATAGATTTCCCCCGCTCCCTTAACTAAGCCTTCTCCCACTTTCCATCTTCTCTCTTTCATCACGTGGGCAGGAAGCCTCTGGAAGTGGCAGATCAGAGCAGCCGCGGGGGAGGCTGTTTGGCAGGGGTAGGAAGGGCCCAAGCCCAGCAGAGCTTCCACCCTTGGGTGGCACCTTTTCTGCTTTACTTTTCACTTTTCCTCTCCCACAGCACCCTGGGGCTGGGTGAGGAGTCACACTCAGGAGGTGGGCAGCACAGAGTCAAGGAGGAGACCTGGGTCCCAGATTGTGACCTTGGACAGCTCCCTACTGCTGTCTTGTGTCTCCTTGCTGGCGAGAAACGGAGCAGAACTTGGACCCGGCCTTTCCTGGCCTTTGGGGAATGGAAAATAGACACCCCACTCCCTGGCTCATGGCTGCTCTGCAACACACGTGGTGGTCACAATGACCGGAGCTGCGGTGCCAGACTGGTCCGCGAAATACCAGGGAGCAGCTGCAGCTTGCTTTTTCTTTGGCTATCTTATTGGAAAATTTAAAGCACACCTAAAGGTAGACCAACATAAAGAACCCCACAACCCCTCCTTAGCCTCAGCAGTTCTGAACTCGAGACCAGGCCCATGTCATCCAAACCCTCCACTCAGTTGATCACTTTTTTAAAAAGCACAATCATAATACAGTATCACACCTGGAAAAAGTCAGCCTGCCCAGTCGGTGTCCCCATTTCCCCAATCAGTTGTCACATGAATTTTTTTTTTATATATATCTTGTGTCCAAATAAGGTGCACACACTGCATCAGGTCCTTCCAGTCTTAACTGTGGGGTTTTCCACTGTGCAGTTGATTTGTTGAGGACACTGGGTCAGTGTAGCTGGGTTGCTGCATCCTAGGCCACATCTCAGGAAGCTGCATCAGAACCTCTGGGCAGGGAGGGGGGGGGGGCACACCTAGATGGAACAGCTCTCCAGGTGGACATGTATTATGACCATTCAGCAGGTGTCTGTCTCTGAAGCCAGCCAGAGGAAAGAAGGCTGAATGGACATTCTACCCCTGGCTCTGCTTCCATTAGGCTGTGTGACCTTAAGCAACTCTCCTCCCCTCTCTGGACTTACGAATTTCCCATCCTTAGGATGAACTAATACTGCCTGCCTTAGGTTTGTTGTGAGGGTCAGATGGGCTCCTATAAACTGTGAGGTGTGGGCTGGGAGTGAGCTGCAAGTGCCCTGGGCAGCTGGATTGCTTCTGTGTCCAGCTGTCCCGAGCTCTCAGGACCCTCTTATCTTGTAAAATTTTCCCCACCCCCCTCTTCCCCTCCCCCTGGCCCAGCCTTTAATCACTGGGGGGTTGTTTTTTGTTTTTGTTTTTCAAGGTGATTAAAACCCCTCTGATTTTTGTCGACCCTAATCGTAGTCCAGCTGGCCCAGCTGCTACCCCCACACCAGCCCAGGCTGCGAACACCCCAAGGAAGGCCCAGGCCTCGGAGAGCACAGCCAGGAGCTCCTCCTCAGAGAGCGAGGATGAGGATGTGATCCCTGCCACGCAGTGCTTGACTCCCGGTGAGCAAGGGCCCACCACGTGGGGCTGACTCCACGGCTATAGCTCCAGGCGTGGGCACGCACACGTGCTATACCACGCCGTGCCACACCCCTTTCCCCTGCCCCGCCCCACTGGGAAAAGATGCTGGCAGAGCAGACTCTTGGTCAGAAGGGGCTTTGGTGAAGGTCTAAAGAAGAGTTTGGTGACAACCTGAACATGAAGAGGGCTGTGAGGTGGTAGTGAGCTTCCCGTTTCTGGTGGCATGTAAAGAGGGTCGAGAAATCCTGAAACATGTTACAGGGAAGGATTCCATCTGTCAGCAGGAGACAGGACTAGATCTGGGATCGTTAACTTCTGAGAATCTGATTCTACCAGTGGTAGCAAGAAAAGGGTTAATTACTATTTTTGTTATTATGACACTCTTTAATGAAGATATGAATACTGAATCTTGGTAGGCTAATCAGTTAATACAGATTAGCACAGAAGAAACATTACCTATAATTCTCCTGCCTGGGATAATTGCTGTTAATATTTTACAACTGTTAACTTTACAAAAACCTAAGCTATTTATTTCCTCATTCAGTTAATATAGTTCATGTATTACGTGTTCTTAGTGAGTCCATACTGTACATACACTCGGTAATCTTTCCTTGATATGTTGTTACATTACGTGTGTACAGCGTGATCCCTACGAGCTGGCATGCCATAGTTGATTTGCCAGTGTCATGTTGGAGAAAGCTGAGGGGTTGGTTTGGGCAGTTTTTTGGCTTTTATAAATAGTGCTTCAGCAAGCATCGTGTAACAGCCTTTGCAGATGAGCACGGTGATCCTCATGAGAGACTGTATTAAATGCACAGGAAGTTTCATTTGGCACCAGTGCTCCCGCTCGTTGCTTAGGAGTAGCAGCTGGGCCAGCTGAGGGGGAACATTTTAGAGGATTGGGGGGCCTGGGAAGAAAGCGGGGTCACTCCCAACAGCCATGTGATCCCCTGAGCCTCTAACATGAAGCTTGAGACAGCTCCTGCCTAGAAGGCTTGGAGAGGGCATCACATAGGTTTCTGTTGCACAAGCCCTGAGCACCATGCCAGGGCTGATAAATTGAGTATTGCCACAGCCAGACAGGCCATGGGGTTTCTATGTCCTGACATGTACTCCATTTCAGCCCCTAGAACCAACATGGCGACCATGCCCAAGGCACACCCGAAGACAGCCCTCAGAACAAACGTGAGGAGTGAGGAGTCTAGTCGGGTGACAGAAGGCAAGAAACGGGAAGCACCAACCACTCAGGTACCTGGCAGGCAAGGTGGGGCTGTGCATGCCACCTGGGTGAGGGACTCCCTGCTCTCCCCCCATGCACCCACACATGCCACTGGGCCAGACTGCATTTGCCCTTACCCACACCCCCAGAAGTAGCTGCCCCTCGCACCCAGAGCCTCCTGCCCTCTGGCTATACCCCAGTCAAGCTCCCAGATTACCTCTGAGTGGTTAGGAAGAGTCCTCTGGGAACACAGTGCCGGGCAGAGCCACCGCTGCTCCCTGAGGCCCTCCCATGTTGGAGGTGCTGTGAAGAAAATTGCCCTTTTTTAGTGTTCATACTAGTGACTTAACATCTTCCCAGGCATCACCATTTTTGGTGCATTTTTATTTGATTCTTGCATCTAAAAACCGGTCAAGGTACAATTAATGGCTCATTGATGGTTCATATGACAAAGCCGCACCACCCCCTCAGCAAGAGTTGAGACTTGTCCAGGATTAGGGAGAGCCAGACCGTGGCCTCCTAGCTCCCAGTCCCTTGCTCTTTGGGCCATATCAGTTTGTTTTCCTGTCCCCTGGCCCCTTCTTTCTGAAAGGCCAGAGTGGGAGTTGGGCATGCCCAGTCCTGGCTCATCTTGAGCTGGTGGTGTCTCGGCTGTGGTCTCTGCATCCATTTGGCCATTCAGCCAGCAGATGGCGTTGAGCATCTGTCTGTGCCAGGCACTGGGGGTCCAGTAGGAACAAGACAGGGAGGTCCCTGCCCTCCTGGAGTTCCTGAGTAGGACAGCAGCCACTAATGGAGACCACAAACTAAGAAGGAAATACTATGAACTGGTGAGCTGATTAGAAAGGATGGGCACAGATGGCTTCCCCGAGGAGGTAACGTGGAAGCAGCAGTAGCAGCCAGGCCAGGGTAAGCTGGGGAGCACTCCCAGCAGGCAAACCTGGGTGCAAGGACCTTCTTGTTGGGGGTCAGAGAGCTGGAGGAAGTACTGTGGGGTGAGGGGCCAGGCCTGAAAGACCATGGTGAGGACTACACAGCCCGAGGGGCAGTTGAGGGCCGGGAGAATTTACTGCAAGGCGTCATGCCCAGTTCTCTTACCAGTTTTCTCTCCCGGATTGCTGGTAGGTGTGACAAGTAGGAGTGGCACCAGGGAGACGTTGAGGGGGCCTGTTGCAGCCACCAGGCTAAAGACTTGACCCCAGTGAAGGCTCAGGCTGAGTGCTGAGACCTTGGTGGGGCATGGACCCTTTCCTTCCCCTGGGCTGGGGGTGGTTTTCGACTCTGTGAGAGCAATATAATTAGCTCATAACCAGAAGCCTGGCCCCATTTTTCTGCCCCGATGGTGGCATGGCCCCTTTGACCGCCCCTCAGTCCCCACTCCAGCCCCATGGCTCCTTGCAGATACAGGTCCCCTCCTGCCCAAGCCAGATGGAACCCGACCGGGGCATGGCAGTGAGGGTATCTGAGAATCCAGGAGTCTCAGGGCTGCCTTTGCCTGTCCACAGATGACAAACAGGAATCTGGCTCACCTCCCACTGACCCAGGCCGCCCTGAAAGTCCTTGCCCAGAAAGCCAGTGAGGCCCAGCCTCCTGCTGCTAGGATCCCATCCTCAAGTAGGGTGAGCTGGGGAGCCAGGGGGACCCAGCCCTACTCCAGAGTGACAGTGATCAAAGACCACAGAAGGGAGAAGGGCAGCCTAGGCAGGGGCCTGAGTCCCAGCGCCAGCACTTAACCTGCCCTGTGACATGAGTGCATGCTTACGTCCCTGGGCCCTGGCTGCCTGTCTTAGAGAGTTGGAGGATTAGATGAGGCCTGTGTGGGAAGCAGCTAGCACAGTGCCTGGCCCTTACCCGAGATGTTCGGCAAGCACCAGATCTTATTTCCTCTGATTTTTCCTTCACTCCTTCTCTTTTCACCAAATCAGATTGACAGTGCTCTGGGAACACTCCCTGTGGCAAGTCCCCAGAGCACTCCTGTGCAGGCCAGAGTGACCAACAAGCTCAGAAAGCCCAAGGCTCCTGTGGTCCAGCAGGCCACGGCCCCTTCCTCGGGACAGCCCAGAGTCAAGGCCTCTGGGACCTCAGATGACAGCGACAGCAGCAGCAGCTCTTCCGGGAACAAGGAGGATGGTGAGAGACCCCAGATGGCCCCTTTGGCCCACAGGCTGGCTGAGGGTCCCAAGAGGAATAGGCTGGGTGGACCTGGAGGCAGGGAGAGGTGGGCTGGTGTAGCCCGAGGCTCAGGCCTCTGCTCTGTATCTCTGCTTGTTCTGTGACCTTGGCCTAGTCATCCCACAGTGGGCCTCAGTTTCCCCACCTGTACAACCTCACAAGGAACTTGATCCAAATGCTGTCAGAGACCTGATGCTGCGCTTTGAGCACTCCTAGTTCCTTGGATTCGGGCCAGAACCTCAGGGCCGTCCCCTGCTTCGCAGGAAAGCAGAGAAGTGTAATGGGCCCTGGCAATTGGAGTGGATGGTCTGGGTATTCAAGCGTGTTGTCTGCAGTGGTGTGAACAGCAGCTCTCCTTGGAGCACTAGGAGCAGATGAAGCTTGAGGAGGAAGGGAGAGTGCATACAGGTGGACGCGGCCATCCCGGGGGCCCTCGTGAAGGGCTCTGCCCTGCCCAGCTGGCACTCTCCACAGCGTATCTGTGTCCTCCAGTAGGTCCAGCACCCTCTAGGAAGGAGACTTTGGTGGAGGAGACCACCACAGAATCCAGCGACGATGAGGTGGTGGCACCTTCCCAGGTAACTGCAAAGGGGAGGGCTGGCAACCTCAGGAATCTTAGGACGGGAGCCTCAGGCCAGGCTCTGCCCACCCAATGTAGCCTTAGGCTGAGGTCACCTCCCAAGTGAGAGGTCAGAGTTCTTCCTCTTCCTAGGGGCCCAGGGGAGGGTCTGCTCTGCATGGAGCCAGGCTGACTTAGAGTCCGTAGAAGGGCTCACCTTGGTTTGAAGTGATGTCCAGATAAAAGCCTTCTTTAACAGATGGGATTTCTTTGAATGTTATCATGTATATATGGCAAATGCTAGTGATTTTCCATTTGCATTAGTGATAAGAAATTTCTTTTTTAAATGTGCCTGTCTGAAATGTATATTAAAGTAGCACAGGAGGTACACACAAAGGGCTGGTGTGCCCACCACGCAGCCGAACAGGGCTGGCCTGGTCTTAGAGGTCCCTGGGCTGGTTCCTTCCCAGCCGCCATGCACTCAAGGGCTGAGGGGGGCAGGGTCCCGGCCTCTTTCACACTGGGCTTCTTCAGTCTCTCCTCTCAGGTTATGTGGCCCCTGGGCTGACTCGGGCCAGTTCGCAGGCTGCAAAAGCCACTCCCAAGCCAGACCCCAACCCCTCCGTTTCCTCTATTCCGGCCACCAAGGATTCCCCAGACAGCAAGCAGGAAGTGGAGCCCCAACAGGCAGCAGGCACCATGTCCCCTAAAACAGGTAAGTCAGAGCCAAAGGAAGGACATAGCAGGATGTGGAGAGACCAGGCAGTGGTCTTCTTTCCCTTCCTCAGAATAGTCCCACCAGCTTCTGTCTGCCACTAGGGCCTCTCCAAGTGAGGTCTGGTACCCCTGCATTAAACCTGGAGGTGCTCCTCAAAGTGCAAGGGGCCCACACCCAGGTGTCTGGCTCCTCTGGTCTGGGGCAGCCTGAAGTCAGGTTATCCAGCCCTGTGAGGTGCTGGTGCCCCTGGTGGGGTGACCCCTGCCTTAGAGGAAGTGCACTTGACTTGTGGGATAGGCCTTGGTTCTCTCTAGCTGTCCCTGTTGACTTCTCTTCCTGATAAATGGGCTCATGGTGTCAGGTAGGGATTCAGGGCTCTCAGATGAAAGGCAGGAACCATTTTTGGAGAAGTGTCCAGCACATGCCAAGACCCCAGCTGATGGGCTAACTGTCTATAAAGCCTTAGAGCCCCTGGCCACCCCAGGCCTCTGTCTTAACCATACAGGGCAGCAGTTGATGCATCCAGTCACCGTCAAGGCGTGGCACTTAGGGAAAAGTCACGTGCTGTTTGGAGGGCAGACTGGAATGCTCAGGTCACCCGAGCTGGGGCATCAGCCACCCTGACCCTGTTAGCACTAAGGGACAAGTATCTCAGACGGGCGCACCTAGGACAGCTCTGGGGTTCCCCAGCCTTGGTGTTCTGGAGTGTTTGTAAATAGAAAGCAGAGAAGTGGGCTGCAGGGAAGGAGGTTGCCAGGCCCAATGAACCCTCCTTAGCTTCCCCTCCAGCCAACTTCCGCCCTTGCTAGGAAGCACCAAGGGACTGAATCGGGCCTCTGTGTTTGGGGACCCCATCGCCCTGCCTGCCCTGCCCACCTTCCCTAGTCCACCACAGCTCTGGAGCCACTGCACTCTGCAGGAAACTGCCTCAGCCGCGTGACCTGGAGCAGGGCTGAGCCACTGAGCCCCTTTCAGAGCCCAGCGTGTAGGAGCTCTTAGGCCTGTGAGGCCTGGAATGGAGTAGAGGCCTGCCAAGTCACCTGGGAAGTCAGGGGTGGCGTTGGGACGCATACCTCCCAGTCCTTGGGCTTTTAGCGGCAGCTCGCCTGGTGCCAGGCCAGCAGAGGAGTCCTTGCTGACTGTTCCCCAGTGTTCTCTTTGTGAGAGGCGGGTGCGACAGCGACATTTTACAGGGGGCTGTGGGGTTTTTTTTACATGTGTAGTCAGCACAGTTATCAAAGGAGAGCAGAGGCGTGGAAAATGCTAAACAAAGGCTGCTCCAGAAGTCGCTCTGGCGGGCGGTAACCCTGCTTAGTCAGCTGCCACATGTGTATACACCACACCCCTCGCCCCCAAGGCGCTGGGGAACCCCCCCACACACACCGGGCAGGAAGGGTCGTGGGCCCACCGTGTGTAGTTGGACATGAGTTGAATGGCTACGTGGCCTTCACTTCTATTACAAATCTACAATTTAGAATGGGGTGCTGCCACAGTTCATCTAATCCCCTCATTTTACAAACAGGCTGTGGGAGGAGCAGGTCCTATAGCAAATTGGTGGTAGTCAGACCTGGCACCTAGGTCTCCTGTCTCCCAACTCTGTACTCCTGACTAGACAATACCATCCCGTGTGACCTTTGGTTTCATCGACAGACTTCAAGCCCTTTCGTTAACATTCTGGAGTCATTTTCCATCCCCAGATTTTAGTGTGAGGAGACGGAGAAGGGCGCTCTAAGTTAGAAGGCAGCAGACGGGTGTGAGCTAGGAGACCCGGTGACATAGTGACGACTGGGCCTCGCTTTCCCTGTCCACACCGCTGGGCCTGGGTCACCTTGACTCTTGTACCACGAGGGGTCTGTCCGTTTCCCGATCTCCCAGACCCGTGACACGTGTCCTCTCTCTGTAGGCAGAAAAGAGGCTGGCACCGCACCTCAGAAGCCCCGACAGGGGGCTGGGAGCCCCCCGGCCTCCACGCTGGCCCTGCAGAGTGACATTGCCCAGCGCCTCCTGAGTGAGCCCTGGCCCCTGAGCGATGTCCAGGTCCAGGCCTCCGTGCTAAAGGTCCTGATGGAGCTGCTGGAACAGGAAAGGAAGAAGGCCGCGGACGCCGCCAAGGCGGGCAGAAGAGGCCGAGCGGCCCGCAAGCGGAAGCTGTCGGGAGACCAGGGCGCTGTCAGGGCCCCCAAGAGGAAGAAGAAGCAGCCGCTGGTGGCCGGGGAAGGGGTGGTGGCTGCTGCGTCCCCAGGAAAGGCCCCCAGGACTCCCAAGGGAAAGTCTAAGAGAGACACAGCAAGTGCTGACAGTAAGGAGAAGAAAAAGGAGTCACCTGGCTCCTCAGGGGACAAGGAGAAGCCAGAGGGGGACCCGGAAGTGCTGCAGGTGGAAGCTGGAGACCAAGCCAATGCCAAGGGCAAGAAGGAGAAGAAGAAGTCTGACAAGAGTAAGTGGCCACCGCGGCCTGGCGCACGCCACCCTGGGCCTGTGCACAGCAGGGAGACGCTGAGACTGCGCTTTCTCTGGGGTCGGGGACGGGGAGTGGCAAAGGCAGAACTAGACGTGGGAGCACCTGCGCCCGGGTTCCAGGGTGCGGCCTGCTCCCCATGGAGCCCCCCAAAGTGGCTTGCAGCCACAGGCACTTGCACTTCTGGCTTCTCAGGGGTCCATGCCTCTAGACGCAGTTTCCTCTCAGGTAAAGCTGCCCCTCACTGAGCTCTGCTGGACCCTGTGTGTGATAATTTCGTTCCTATCTTTTAAATAAATGTGTGTGCGTTATTTTAAGTGAGTTAAAGTAAAACAGTAGTAGTCCAGGTGGCCCATGGGTAGAGCACCCATCAGGAGGCAGCCCCCGAGAGCTCAGGCCAGGGCAAGCGACCACAAAAGCCTGTGTGGCAGCAGCTCCCCAGGGTGCAGTGTGGGGAGAGCTGGGGGACCCAGGTCTGGAGGAGTGAGTCCTAGGACCCCTGGAGACCTGCCGGTGTCCCCCAACACTTAAGATTAACCTCTGTTGTTCAGGAAGTTTACTCTCTTCCCTCAGAAAAAAAAGACAAGGAGAAGAAGGAGAAGAAGAAAAAAGCCAAGAAGGCTTCCACCAAAGACCCTGACTCAAAACTGCAGAAGAAGAAGAAGAAGAAGGTAGAGTGGGCTCCCGAGGGGTTTCGGGCCAGAAACGGGACCCACACCCAGTCCCCAGGGTGAATGTGATGTTGGGACGAAGGGAGCCAGAGCAGGTCCCTGCCCCCTATTTATTCTCGGGGTCTGTGGGTGAGGTGGGGTGCTGGTGCGTTGTGACAGTGGAGAAGAGCCACCCCGAGGAGGGACATGGTCTTGTCTGTGAGGCAGAAGGATGCTCCCGGGGTGGGCAAAGGGAGGGAAGGGGGGCTGCTCCAGGTCTCGGGTGAGAGGGCAAGCCTTCCCTGGGCGTGTGCCCCAGCCAGCAGGAACACACTGCTGGCTTCACGGGGGACAGAGGCGGCTCACCTGGAGGAAGCGGGAGCGGGCACAGCACCCTGTGCAGGCAGAGCTCCCCGAGCCAGCAGGGCCTCAGCTGTTTGCAAAGCCCTGGGCTCCACCCTCGAAGGCACGCAGGGCCCATCCCTGCCTTCGGGGAGCCCTGTTCTGGGGGTACCTTGAGTCCTTAGGAGGGAACCATCACGTGGTCTCCTGGTGGGGGTTGAGGGGTGGAGAGATACTTCAGGTACAAGAGCCTCTCTCACTTCTCTTCTCACAGAAGAAGATGGCAGAGCAGACTGTCTGAGGGACACCGGGCAGCAGGTAGGCCTCCTGCCCAGGGACCCCTGCTGACCACCCACTCCTAGTGAGGGTGGGAGGGCAGCTCCAGCATTGCATGTGATCCCGGGGAGCCAGGCAGAGCCTGGTAGGTGGGCACCAAGGGGCCGGGGGGAAGGAGGATGAGATTCTGTCCTTCAGGGGCAGTGGGGTGATGGCAGGAACTGGAGCCACAGAGCAGTCATGCGTAGCCGATGCTGAGTGTTCTGGGGTGCAGGCTCTGCTCATGCCTCAGTGGGAACTGGGGCAGATGAGGAGGCTCTCCCTCCTTGCTGTCCAATTCCTTTTCCTTACGATTTGTAACTTGAGGGCATTTGCATGTAGAAGAGAACATGGACCTGTGCTTCCTAGGTGGTGGTGGTGAAGGGCTTAAGTGCACCCCCACATGGGGCAGGCCCAGCAGCCACCCAGCCTGCTATAAGGGGCGGCCATACAGAGCCAGCCTGGGCTGGTGACGAGGAAATGAAGTTAGGCACTAAAGCCTTCAGCCCACTTTCCAGGACATGGCCAGCGCTGAAGTGTCCCCTGCGTTGAAATGCCAGGTTTTGATTTGATTTGATTCTCCATGATGGAGAAGAAGGTTGGGAAATCTGTCTAGATGTGTTTCCTTCCCCCAGGGATTTCTTAGCCAAGTGGTGCCCAGCCTCATGAGTTGAAATTGAATTTTTAACTGTCCCCCTCCCCAGAAGAAGAAGTTCAGCTGCCACGTCCGTTCGGGCCGAGCCCGTGAGCCCTGCAAAGGCTGGCCCAAGGAGGAGGAAGGCCACTCACTGACCCCGTGCCTGACTTCTGTCCTGACACAGATGCTTCACATAGATGTGTACAGTATATATATCTATTTTTTTAACTGACCTGCCCCTCCCTTCTCAGACCCAGCATGCTCAGAGGCCTCAGCACGTTCCACCTCTGTGCCCTGCAGACTCAGCAAGTACCAGCCTGCCACTCCTTCCATGTCCCCGGTCCCTGGCTGAAGCTGAGGTTTTGTCATCCTCTTGTCAGGTTTTTTCTATTACGTGTGGTTTTTTTTGTAAGAACAAAGAAAATAAAGACTTGAAAGGTGCAGCAAGTTCCCAGTGCACCTTGGGCAGATGTTTTGCAATTGACTTATTCTTGGAAGGGGGATTCTGACTGACACTTGGAGGCGAACACACTGTCACTTGGGATTTGTTCTCAACTGTGTGTATCAAGGATGCTGTGGTGAGTGGGACAGTTCACCTCAGTCAGGTGTCTGGTGAATTGGGGTGCAGAAGGCTTCTTGGAGGAACTGGCATCTTAGCTAAGGGAAAGCAAAGGTTGGTTTCCAACTGCCGGGGTAGGCCAGGCAAATACCCAGAGGCAGGCAATGGAAGAGGGAACCTTCCAAGCCATCTTTGGAAGTTTGAAGTTGAGACTTGAGCTGGAGGTAGACCTGGTGGAGAATAGCTGTGGCAGGCACAGTAGGAGCAGGAAAACCAGTTAGGACTGAGTTGCTCTCGTGTTCAGGTAACAGAGGTTCTGTAATGATGAAAGAAGTGGATGAACTCGAAATACATCTCAGAGTGACATCTACAGGACTTGGTGATGGCGGGCAGTGCAGAGGCCCTCTTTCCCCGGCCCAGAGCAGTGTGGAGCACCTGAGGTTGTAGAGATCTTTCTCCAAGGTTTTTAGCCTCCTGCTTGAGATGGCAAGAGGCCATGCAGAAAGAGAGTACTGAGCTGGGGAGGTCTTAGAGACCCAGGTTCACGTCGGCTGTACCCTTAACCCAGGGACCTTGGACATGGCCCCCATAACCTCCCTCTCCCCGTAAGTGTGTTGGTCTAGAACAGAGGCCACAGAGTAGTGTCCTCTTGGGTTTGTTGGAATGGAGAGTTTTCACTGAACATCTTGATTTGTGGCTCCTCTTAAAAAGTCAAGAAAGCTGGCAACAGGAGCCTCCACTCCCTCCTGACAACATCCGACTAGTCCTCAATTGTTGACATCTGTCATCACACTCATCCTTAGTATAGCAATGAAAATGGGGGTGTGGGAAAATGGAAGGTGGACCCAGAAGAGCTTGTGCTTGAAGAACTTTGGGCAAGAGCTTACTTCCTTTTGGAAGCAGAGCATTCCTGTGTTAAACATGGAAACCAAGTGTGTCTATGTCCAAAGACTACAGTACTCCATCCTGCCTGGCCCCACAGGCATCTGGGTTTGGGCTCCCTGGGCTGCGTCCTCCCACCCAGACCACTGGTTTCAGGGTCTTCAGTCACCTGCTTGGGAAAAACAAACCAGATCCCAACGGAACAGCCAGGAGCCACAGTGTTCTACTTACTACCTTTATTCTCCCAGGAGCCACAGCCCTGAGAGCTGATGACAAACTTGCTGTGCAGAGGGAACTGGGGATTGGGAGAGAGTGAAGAAGGGTTGAAGGCAGGAGATAGTTCTTCCTGGTGAGTGATGGTGGGGAGAGGGAAAAGGTGGCTCGTGCCCCCAGTTACATAGGCTGGAAAGCCAAGGCTAAAGCCGGGGCAGGGGGGACAGCAAACATGTTGGGCCCTGGGGCTTCAGGGAACACCATCTCCTCTCCCTGCACCTGCCCTCCTCATCCATGGTTCTAGATCTTGGAGTTCCATGTTGGAGGCTGCTGTGGTGTCAGAAATGGGGTTCAGCCTCGCTCCTGTTCCACCTCCTTGCACATTGCATCCCTGCTGGTGGGTGGGAGGTTGGATTGCAGGTCCCTTCTGCATTATTAATGTGTGCTGTTCTGATGTGATTTGTGGTGTCCAAGGACAATGGAGAGCCAGGCGCCAATCTCATGGAATGAGGTGCAGGGTCGGAGACAGTGGGGGGGTTAGTGTGAGGGGAGGAGGGAAGCAAGGAAAGTGGTCATGCAAGGCTGGCTAGGTGCTGGCGTCTTCCATTGCTGATCTCACATGGCTACAACAGAGAGAAAGCAAGTTAGGGTTGGGGTCACCTGTTGTCCCTGCCCCTTCCCAGCATCTGGGGCCTCAGCTCAGAGCAGTTGAGGACTCTCCACCTTGTGCTTGGATAAAAGTACTGATCATCAGAGCTACGCACAACTCTGTTCCTTATCTGAGAAATGGACATCTCAGGAAGGTTGGAGAATGGACCAGGGTCATGCCTTGCTGGGCATCTACCCACAAGGGAGCTGGCCCAGCTGGGGGACCAGACCCCGGCTGCAGAGGCCCTTACCTGGGCTCAGATCCTGCTTGGTCACGCCCAGCCCAGACGACAGATCCTCCATGTCCAGGGGCTCTGCAAAGGAGCAGCAAAGCCATTTGTTATTTGCAGTCCAGCTACCACACCCACTGGGGAGGGGCTAGTTCTCCCCAACCTGGCCGCAGGCCTGTCCGGGGAGAGCAGGCTCTGAATGGAAGAATGCTTGCTGGATGGTGGCAATGAAGTATTGGGGAACTGAAAGGCCTGAAGCAGGTCACGAAGTGAGATGAGTGGATCTGTAGGACTTCAGGATGCTTAGGTGAATGGTGCATGGATGAGTAAAAATCACAATGAAAGGATTAAAGGACAAATAATAAGTAGATGCGCATGGGTGTAAGGAGGGAAATGATGGACAAAAGAATGCACAGGTAGGTGGATGGACAAAGGGGAGGATGCATGGCAGATTGGCTGCCCCCCTCAAGAGCTGCCACCTGTAGTGTCCAGGCCATGTGTGTAGCAGGAGGAAGGGACCTTTTGCCCCTCAGCCATCCTGGTCCTTCCTGCTCCTTTGACAGTCCCTGGCACAGTGGCCACTGCTTACCACTGCAGTTATGGCGCTCGCGGCTTCTGGTGTGGGGGACCTCGGTGCCGTTGGGGAAGACGCACCAGCAGTAGCCGATGCTCCCATAGCACTGGAGCGGCATATAGTTGCCGTTCTCGTCGCACTTGGGCTTGAACATGCCCGGGTGGATGGCCGGGATGCGGCTGACCTCTTCCAGACACTTGGTCAGTACTGAAGCGACAGGCATGGTGAAGACACAATGAGTGAGCAGCCTCTGGGTTGGGGTCTCAGCAGAACCAGAGATCCACATACCACTGCTGTGGGCCTAATGGCCTTTTGCCCAGTGACTGTACTTGCTCTATCCACTGCACAGACGGGGAAACTAAGGCCTGGACCAACAAGGTCCAAGATCAAAGAAGTGAATGGCTGTGTGGCTAATTCATCCCAGAACTTCATTTCTTCTGATACTCAGTGCCTTTTCAAATTTGGAATTGCACCTATGATTCTGATTTTAATTTCTAAGGAAAAACAATGATAATGTTGCTAAGTCTGAGCTTCTGTTCCTGGGGGTGTCCAAGCAGAAATGGAGGTTTGTTTGTGGAATGCTGTAGAGGGGATTCAAACATCAGCCGGGAGTTGGTCGAGATAGCATCTGAGGTACCTTCTGAATCAATGATGGGAAAATATGAGGCCCTCATGGGGTGAGCCATTGATCTTCTGCTTCTTCCGCTTCCAAACAGAGCCCAGAGGGCAGAGAGGCCCAAAGTTGCCTGGCAGATTATCACCAGGATTAAAACATGGCATTCAAAGAGAGGCCTTAGGGCTGAAAATCCTCAGATACATTATCCATGAGATGGAAGAACCCCAGAGCCCTCTTTTCTGGCACCTGCTGCCTGTGTGACCTTGGGAGATCCCTCTGAGGGGTGGGAAAGGTCATTGTGGTGACCCCTGGGATGTTTCAGGTGGTTTCTGCTCCAGGCCCACTTGTGCAGTGCCATCCACCACAAGCAAGTTCACCTCTGAAGGAAGCCTCTGTACCCTGTGGGCCCTCAGGTAGGATGGGGGCTGGGGGGCAGCCGAGCCCAGGAGGAACAGGCAGGAGAGATGGGAGTGAGAATTGAGAGAGGCTTGCAGAGTCCAGTGCTTGGATCAGGGAGTGTTCTAGGCTCTAACCTCTATGGCTCTGGGAGAGCCCTGAGGGAGCTCCCAGAAGCCCTAGCACACCAAGGCTCCCAACTCACTGTACCTTTTGGTGGAGCCTCAGTGGGCTTCTCCTCCAATGAGTTCTTGCTCATTTCAAACAAGAGCCACTGATGCATCCAGCTCTCAAAGACCTAATGGGGACAGAGGCCGGGGGTCAAGCTCAATAGCCCTCTCCAACTCTGCCTGACTTTGCCCCTGGGGTGGGGTGGGGAGCAGGGAGGCGAGGCAGGGCCCCTATATCCTAGTCCAACTGCAGCTTGGTTCCCCCTTAGAGACCCACAGGGCTTGGTTGACGTAGTTCCTCAATTCCAAGCACTTTCCTGTGTTTGTGGCTTTGTAAGTTCTGGTAAGCCTCCTCCAGCTTCCTGAGAATGGCTCCCGTGGCCCACCCCTCACCCAGCTCTTCCCAGCCCTGCCCTAGATATCGGAGAGGCGGGCACCAGTACGGGGAGACCTGCTGACCTTCCAGTCCAGGCCCTCCATGGTGTTCTTAAGGTGTTTCAGGTTCTCCGGGAAGCTCCCCTTCAGTTGCGGATACACCTTCAGGGGGTCAGTCCTCTACAGGGTAGCAGGGCAGGATGGAAGGTTAAAAGGAGATCCTTGGCAGGTAAGATGAAACGTGCAACCCATGTTCCCCTGGTCTTCCATTCTGAGGAATGGACCCAAGTGCCGCCACGCTTGGACCCTGGACCTCAGCCATGATGGAGTCGGGAGGAAAGGACGTGGTAAGGGCAGTTAGCTGCACAGCTATAAGACCCCATGACTAGAAGATGGGAGACCCAGGTTCCAGGCCCATTTATACCAAGAACCCCCAGTCTTCTACTCCTTGCAGATGCCTACTCATCTTTTAGGTCTCCCTTCCTCCAAGACTTCCTGGATCCCATCCCTAGCTAGGTTGGGTCTTCTAAATCTTCACAAAGCCCCCTGCATGTCACCTGGTCGCTTTGCTAGCTCCCATGCTAACCTGGGATCCCCATGGGTCTGACTGCTCCCTGTTGTGGGCCCAGAGCCTTGCACAGTGTCTGGCACAGTAGACATGCAGTAAACACTTGGGGAGGAAAAAATGAGCATCTTGAACAAGATACAGGGTTTGGGCCTTGGTTTCTCCATCTCAAACAATCAGAAAGAGGGGTAGTGGTGGGACTGCAATACATACATTGTTTAAGGGCTGCTCTTGCAATCTTTTGCTAATCTGGTGAACTCATTGAAGTCTACTATGAACCAGGCCATGGCGCAGGGGCCTGTATAGACAGGCAGGGTTGCCCAGCCAGGTCCCACTCACCAGGAGCAGGTGCATCACATGGTCCTGTGTTGCGTTGCCATACTTGGTGGCGTTCTGCATGGGCTGTGGAAAGAAGGAGTGGGGGTTACCAGCACTGGCCCCCAGAAGAGGGGCCCTGGCACAGAGGCAGCAGCTAGGGTCTGAGTAAGAGTCCAAAGTCCCAAATGCTCAACAGGACAATCCGGCATCTCCAAATGTGAGAGCTCCAGCAAGTTCCTTTACCTTCCAGCTTCAATGTCCTTATGGGTCAAATCTGCACGTGCTTTCCCACCCAGGGCTTCGTGGACAGCAGATGGTTTCGTGAACAGTAACAATATCCATACATGATAAAGGCTTTGAGAATAGGTGGGGATTGGGAGATGTAGGACATGAGAAGCACCCTGTAAACTGGAGGGCTGTGTCCTTCTCCCAGGGATGGCCCCAAAAGGCTCTCTCCACCAGCCCTGGGATTCCTTTTCCTGAGATGGGCCCTGTCCTCCCCCAGCAGTCAGGACCCCTCCCCAGCTGGGCTTTTCCTGAGTCAGCTGTTCTCCTGTCCTTTGGCAGCTGCCCTCCATCCAGGCTAGATAACACTTCCTCATCCACCACCCTGGGTCTCCTTACCCCCTGGAGCAGGCCATCCATGGGCAGTGCCTGCATCAGCATGGGAGTGGCCATTCGCATCTTGCTCAAAGGTTTGGCAGCTGTGGGGTCAGGAGATACAACATGAGTGTGGTCCCAGTCCAGGGAAGAGGGTACTCAGATCTGGGGACCAAGATCTCAGACCCAAATGAGGAGGGGCTGAAATTCCAGGCCAGAGGGAGAGAGGACAGTGGGCCCAGCTAGGTGCTGGAATGGGGTGTCAGGTGAGGGATGGTGCGGGTGGAGGATGTGGAGTGGAGTACGCACGCTTGGGAAGCTTCATGCGCAGGTTCTCCAGTTGCAGGTTCTGTGAGGTGACCGTCAGCTTGTCCAGCTGGCCCTGCTGCTGATACAGGAAGTAGGCAGTGGTGGCCTGGCCAGCCAGGAGCAGAGCTACCAGGACAGAAAAGCCCGTGTACAGGGCTCCACGGCTGCAGGTTCTGTTGGGGGAGGGGGGAGTCAGAGGAGAGTCCATGGAAGTGGCTGCCCCAAGGACTGACTGGGAGTAGGGGAATGTGTCCCCCTATTTCCATCAGCTCACCCACGCCCTTGGCAACCCCTAACACACTTTAAGCACAAACGAGTGCCTGTGGACATACGGCTCAAAGACACTTCCTGGCCCTACTTCCAGCCATTGCTGCCACTACAGTCCTCCCAAGTGGAAATCTCGGGGCTGCCCCTGGGCCTGCGCGGAGTGGGGAAGAGCCAGGGACAAGTGCTTTGTCCTCTGAGCCTCATCCCACCTATACAATGAGGGACTGAGATCAAGGGTCTCCCCATGTTCCCTCTGCCAGGGGATCTCCTGAGGATCAGGGCTGCCCTCGAGGGGAAGAGGGTTTTCACCCTCCTACCCCCCCCCGCCCAAACCCTTGCTGTGAAATCAGAGAAAAGGGAAGGAAGTGGGACCTGGGCACCAGAGCTTACAGCCCACCTGAAAAGGAGAAGTGAGGCCCTGACATTTCAGAAGTAGGTTTGGGGGTGTCAGACAATGTCAGGCCGGAGCAGGGCCAGGCGCCACCCCCACTGGGGGCACATCTTCTTCCCGAGACTCTCTGTCTTTGAGCAAATCTCTGCCACTCTCTGGGCCTGTCACATGGGTACCTCTCAGCAATTCCAGGCTTTGGCAGTTTTCTTTTAAGTAAGAGCTAACTATGGGCGAAAGTTTCCTAACTGAGGTTTAGGAAACTCTAGGAGACCCTTTTGCCTAGTAACTCATGACATCACAGACACAGCTCATTCTCATTGGCTTCCTGCTTCCCAGCCTTCTGTGTTTCTGGACCAAGACCAAGCACAGGGGATTGTTATTCTGGAAAGCAAAAACCCTGTGTGGGGAAGAGGAGGAAACCATACAGGAAGGGAAAACAAATCCCATTTCTTGGCCTTTCCAAGGAATAGGGGTGGCCTTGTCTCTAAAGGTGGTGACCAGCCCACCCAAGCCTGGGTTTTGCCTGAGTTGAAGGTCTCCAGCTCATTATCTACATGCTCACTCCTGCAATCCCGCACTCAGTCCAGTCCCAGCTCTGCCTCTTCCCACGTGACCTTCTCTGAACCTCAGTTTTGCATAAGGCCTAGAATCTAGAGAGCCATATTAAAGACGAAACCGTATCACCTAGATTAGAGCTGCTCTGTTGCTTCCTTAGCTTGGGGATCAGGGACATGTCAACCTCTCTGAGTAAACTGAGGTAAGAACATCCACTCAGTGGGTTGTTATATTAAATAAGATCATGAGAGTAAAGCTGTCACCTTCATTACTAACATGTAGTTAACACTTCACAAGTAACACTGACTATTCTCAAGGGAGTTAAATTTAGCGTCTGGTTTCCTTCCTCTATGCATCTTAAATTCCTGTCCCCTGTGTTCTGGACGAAGGCCAACTCATCACTCCTCTCTTCATTTCCTCCTTTATATTGCCTCCTTCAATAATAATAATAAACAAAAAAAGTAATTGGCCAAAGCTGGGACCCAACCAAAACTAGCAGGAATGATGACGCAAATGTTGCCAGGCAGAAGTGCTCACAAACGGGTCTGAAACAGGCTCAAGTCTGGAATGGCCTTATTGAGCACACAGGGCTATGCCAGTTTAAGAAGCGGTAACTGAACTAAAAGGAAACCAGACAAGGGTTTGACCAGGGGGCACCCTCTCTGTACAGTGAGCCCACACTGAGTCTGCAACTTTCTGGTTGGCCTGAGCTCAGAGGGGTCTTACCTCCTCTCCCTGCAAATTGTACTTCTAGAAGTGGGCCAGACAGTAGTCAGCTCGTACTTGGAAACCAGATTAGTCCTGGGTTCAAGTTCTGGCTCCAGTATTTACTGGCTGTAATAACTTAGGTAAATCACTAAAATGAGCCTCAATTTTCTCTTAATAAAAATGGGAATAATAAAAGTATCTGGGTTACTGTGAGAATTAGAATTGAATTTAGCATTTAGTTATGTGCCGAACACATAACTAGTCATAATAATTACTAATAGTGGCTGAGAACTGGTAATAGGTACACAGTGAATGAAAAAAATTATGACTCTTGTCATTAATATTACATTACTGAGAACGAGAAAGCAGCAGTAATTTATCCAAGTCATGTGGTAGTACAGAACCTGTACAAAAGAAGTGACCCTCCTAACCATAGAATTCCCCAGGATTTTCACAGGCTGCTGCTCTAATGGTCTGTATCTGGTTACCTGTCCCCGAGAACGCATTTCCTCATCACCTCTCTTAAGTGACTCTCTCAAAACCCTTTCTGCCTGGCAACAGTTGACACAACATCTAGCTGTAAGTCCTAGTAATTAACAAATTACTTTTGTGAGATTGGGGAGAGTGGGAGAGTGGGGGGCACTGGGATAACTGCATTCTAGCCCCCTGTTTTGTTTTGTTTTGTTTTTCAGGAAAACATGGGCAAGTCCATCTAGGGGCTGGGAGAGGGGCCCAGGGTCCCCTGGATGGCTGTGCTGGCCCCTTCTAGAAATTTAGCCAGAGCCCCAAAACAACCCTGCCCTTTTTTGACCCCCTTCCACCACCTCAATCCCTCCTGTGATGACCAGTGTCTCCATGTACTCTATAGACACCACAACTATAATCCCCTTCATACAAACACACATACCTGTCCATGGTTATTAGGAGAGAATTTCTCTGTGGTGAGCTGCTCTACTATTCTCTTTTTAAAACCCATAAAACCCTCCATCTAGGACCCATAACATTTTCAAAATCTGGCCCAAGATTTCTAACCTAGGATTCATAGCTCAACTTTAGGGAGCTCCGTGAGCCCCTGATACTGTACAAGCTCCCTTCTGATTTTCAGGAGGGAAGTGCTTGATGGAAGCAAAGTTAAAACCCCTTTCCTGAAGAAGCACCCTCATTTTATAGGAGGAAGAACCAAAGTCCAGGGCTGGCCAGAGACTTGCTCAAAGTCACCCTAAGAGTGTAACAATCAGAGCCTGACTCCGGGCCTACTGGGACTTCCCTAGCACCTGTGCACACCCGTGTGGTCCAGGATTTGTGTGCTCTCTCCTACTGCTCACACATACCTCTCCGGAGCTCCGGGGCGCTGGCTCAGCATGGGCATTTGCTCATGGTTGGAGATGAGGTCGCGCTGGTCTTCCATGGTTCTGGCCTCTGGTCTTCCCCACGCCTCCTGCTGCTGCTGCTGCTGCTGCTGCTGCTGCTGCTGCTGCTGTTGCTGCTGCTGCCTGAGTGTCTGAGACCCTGCACCCCTGTCTCACCTCTTGAAGTTGGGGCTGGGGAGGAATCTGATTCGTCCACAGGAGGCCACTCCGCCCACCTGGTAGAAGGGAATTGAAAGTCACAAAGCTGGAAATACCCTGACATGGGCAAAGCTGCCTTTGATGGGGCAGGATAGGGAGGGGGAGCTCCCCAAGCAGGTGGAGAAGGCCAGTACATATCCATTGGCTGCCCAGGGCCCTCATCACTTGTCTCTGGGCAGACCTTTGGATTCATAAGGCTCTTTGGATATTCAAAGAAACATTCAGTCCCTAGGCAGGAAATCACTTTGAAGCAGAAAATGTCTTTGTTTGTCTTCCTTACTCACCCACAGACGAGTGGGCACACACAGGGGCTGCTCAGCCTCTGTGACCTTAGACAAGTCCTTCTCCTCTCCAGCCTCATCTTAAAAACAGGGGAGGGAAAGTTGGGTTCCGTGCTCCCTCTGCTCCCTTCTAACTTGAGCATTTTATGAACCTGAGTCCATGGTTCTAAGGCTCTGGTCCTAACATTTGCCACCGTGTACTAAGCCCTCTTGTGCAAGGTGCCATGTTAATTACTTCACATGCTTAGTTTCATTGAATCTTTACAATGACCCTTTGAGGACTGTTTTGTTTTTTCATCTCCATTTACAAATAGGGACATGGAGGCTCTGAGAGGCTACTTGCCTGCCAGGGATCATGCATTCAGGGATTGCTGGAGCCCATGTTTTTAACAACTCTACTCTTCTGTCTCCTGATGTTCAACTTGTATGGTTCAAATGAAGGAGGGGTGGGGGCCTTCATGGGGAGGGAAGGAGGGGGACTGGTAAAGGGTACCCAGGGGAGATTTAACTGTGTTGGCAAGGTTTTATTTCTTACTATCTATGGCTTGTATAGCATATTTGCTTTATTAATATTAAATCTGTGTGTTTTAAAATTTGCACTATTTTTTTTTTAATTTAAAGACTTTATGGTTCTAAGAGTCAGTGAATTTTAGATTTCAATAGTTAAGGGAGATTTTATTTATTTTTATATATATATATAATCTGGGGGGAGAAGGAAGAAGAGCAGACAGGGCCTTTGATTATAGCTAGACCTGAGTTCAGATACTAGTCAGAAACATCATAGCATCATCATTGTAGGACCTGAGCCTTGACCTTTCTGAATTGGCTTTCTCCTCTGTAAACTTAATAATACTAAACTTGCAGAGTTATTAGATTAAATAAGAATTAAGCATAGAGGCTGGTACCATAAGAGATGCTCAAGAACTGAAACTGTTACTATTCAAATATTTACTATTACGGTATTTTCTGCCCTGATTTCAAACTACTACTAAGCTATAATAATCATAACAGTATGGTACTGGCACAAAAACAGACATATAGATGAATGGAACAGAACAGAAGCCCAGAAATAAAGTCTCCCTTATATGGTCAATTGATCTACAACAAAGGCAAGAACATACAAGGGAAAAATGACAGTCTCTTCAACAGTAGTGTTGGGAAAACTGGACAGATATAAGCAAAAATATGAAACTGGATCACTCTCTTACACCACATACAATAACTCAAAATGGATTAAAGACTTAAATGGGAGTTACCTTTTGGTGGTGTAGTGGCTAAGGCTTCCATGCTTTCAACGCTGTGGCCTGGGTTTGATTCCCAGCCAGGGAACTACCCACATAACAAAAAAATAAAATAAAATAAAATAAAGACTTAAATGTAAGACCTGGAACCATAAAACTCCTAGAAGAAAATATAAGTGGCAAAGTATTTGACAGCAGTCTGAGGAATATCTTTTTGGATATGACCCCTCGAGCAAGGAAACAAAAGCAAAAATAAACAGATGGTACTTTATCAAAATAAAAAGCTGCACAGCAAAGAAAACCATCAACAAAATGAACAGAGAACCTACTGAATGGGAGAATATTTCGTAAATGATATCCAATAAGGGGTTGATGTTCAAAATATCTAAAGAACTCATACAACTAAATAACAAAAAATAATCCAATCAAAAATGGGTAGAAGACATGAAAAGACATTTCTCCACAGAAGATAGACACATGGCCAAGAGACAAATGAAAAGATGCTCAATATCACTAATAATGCAAATCAAAACTACAATGAAATATCACCTCCACCAATCAGAATGGCTATTATCAAAAAGTCAACAAATAACAAGTGTTGGCAAGGATGTGGGAAAAAGGGAATCCTTGTACATGTTGGTAGGACTGCAAATTGGTGGAAAACAGCATGGAGATTCCTCACAGACCTAAAAAATAGAATTACCACATGACCTGGAAATTCCATTTCTGGGTGTTTAACTGAAGAAAAAGAAAAAACATTGAAAAACATGTTCATTGCAGCATTACTTATAATAGCCAAGATATGTAGCCAACCTAAGTGTCCATTGATAGATTAATGGATAAGGAAGATGCAGTCTATACACATACACACACACACACACACACACACACACACACACACACACAGGAATATTACTCAACAATAAAAACGAAATTCTGCCATTTGCAACAACATGGATGAACCTAGATGGTATGTTAAATGAAATAAGTCAGACAAATATCACATGATTTCACTTATATGTAGAATTTTTTAAAAATCCAAACAAATGAACAAACAAAAGCAGACTCATAGAAACAAAGAACAAACTGATGGTTGTCGGAGAGGTGCGGATGGATGTAAAAGAAAAGGGGAATATGGTCAATAATAGTCTGATAACTTGGCATGGTGACTGATGGTTACTAGACTTAGTATGGTGAGATATGTAAATGTCAAATCACTATGTTGTATACCATAAACTTATATTCTATGCCAACAATAATTTTAAAAAGATATTTTCTGGATAATCAAGGCAAATGAAATCACAAGTTCACACAAACTTGAGCATGAATGTTCATAGCAGCTTTACTGGGAATAGCCCAAAACTGGAAACAACCCGAATATCCATCATCAGGTGACTGGATAAGGTTCATCCACACAACGGAACACTACACAGCAAAGAAAGGAGTGCACCACTGATACCCACACCTGCCAAATCTGAAATAATTATGCTATATGAAAGAAGCCAGAACAAAGGAGTATATACTGTATAAGTCCATTTACATAATAGTATAGGAAATGCAAACTAATTTACAGTGAAAGAATATAGATGAGTAGTTAGTAGCCTGAGGACTGAATGGGGTGTGGTACAGGAAGAAATGAGGGAGGGATGACAGAGGGGCACAAAGAAACTTTGGGGTGTTATGGTTATGTTCATTATCTTAATTATGGGGTTCTTTTCACAATGTCTGCATATGACAAAGTTTACCAAATTGTACACCTCAAATATGCAAAGTCAATTATACCTCAGTAAAGCTATTTTAAAAATAAGACCATTTAAAAAGATTTCTTAAAATACAAGCAACAAAGAAAAAACCGTAAGTTCTGCTTCAAAGGACACTATCAAGACAGTTGAAAAGTCAGCCCCAAAATAGGAGAAAATATTTATAACTCAACAATAAAAAACCCAATCTCAAATGGGCAAAGGAGTTGAATAGACACTTCTCCAAAGATACACAAATGGTCAATAAGCACATGAAAAGGGCTCAACATCATTAGTCATCAGGGAAATGCAAATCAAAGCCACAGTAAGGTACCACCTCACACCCACTACGATTGCTATAATAAAGACAGACAAAAACAAGTGTTGACAAGGATGTGGAGAAGTTGGAACTCTCATATATTGCTGGTGGGAGTGTAAAATGGTACAGCTACTTTGGAAAACAATTTGGCAATTCTTCAAAAAGTTAAATAGTTACCATATGGCCCAGTAATTCCATTCCTAGATATCTACATAAGAGAAATGAAAACACACATCCACACAAAAACTTGTACGCAAATGTTCATGACACCAATATTCATAACAGCCCCAAAATCAAACAACACAAATATCCATCAACTGATGACTAAGTAGGTAAACAGAATGTGGTATATTAGTCCAGTGGAATATTATTTAGCCACAAGGAGGAATTAATATATCAAAAAACCTTATTTTTTAAAAGAAATGAAGTACCAATTCATGCCACAAAATAGGTGAATTTTGAAAACATTATACTAAGTGAAATAATACAGACACAAAATGCCACATATTGTATGATTCTGTTTATGTGAAATGTCTAGAATAGGCAAATCCAGAGACAAAGTAGATTAGTGGTTGCCAAAGACTGGGGAGAGCAGGGGCTGGAGAATGATTGCTAATGGCTACAAGGTTTCCTTCTAGGGTGATGAAAATATTCTGGAATTCTATATAGTGGTTTGGTACCACGACTTTGTGAATATACAGAAAACCATTGACTTGTACAATTTTAAAGCTTGAATATTATGGTATGTGAATTATAGCTCACTTAAAGATTTCTTGATAATGATGGCTAGAATACATATATATCTTTGCTTCCTCTCCTGCTTTGCTTCTGTCACTAAATGAAAAATATTTGTGGGGGCTTTTGTGTGTTTGTTCAAATGTTCATCTATAAGGAGGAAGAGGACAGGAGATGAGAAAACAGCACAATTTGGGAAGCTGGGAAGCACATGGACTAAGGTTACTCCCTTAGCAGACCCAGAAAGGTGGATCCTAAACCTGCAGTGAGGAAAGCTCAGAAGCCACAGATTCCTGTGGCAGAACAGGCTCAGGAATTGGGGCATTAGGCACTTGGGTGGGACTACAAAGAGGAGAATCGGTGGAAGTCTGTTGGAACAGTCAGATACCTGTGTCCTCTGCCTCCCCAGGCACCCCTCCGTTCCTCTGAGAGGAGACTGGAAGTTTATCCTCAGGCACAGTGCAGAGCACAGTGCAGGTCACAGTGCAGGGCTTAGTGTGGTACTGAAGCTGAAAGTCCCAGCCTTCCCCTCAACCCAGTTCCCAGAATGCCAGAAGTGAGGCATTCTCCTTCCAGGCAATCGCCACCACCCTAGGAAGAATGACCTAAAGATTCTGACATTGGGGGTTCCCCCATGAAACAACCCAGCCAAATAACCCTGCAGGGAACCCCTCAGTGGATAAACCCTGCTTATGGATCACAGCTTCCATTTGGCTTTTTAGAAAATCAAGGGTCATTGAACATCTGAAGAAAGCCTCTAACATGAAAGAGAATGAACAAAAATAACCAAGCCCAAAAAAAGTCCTATGGAGGTCATTAATAGCCTTAGGGAGATAAAGGGCCATATTGCACTCATGAAATAGAATGCTATAAAGATTTAAGTACTATTAGAAGAACAAAACCCCAGTTTTTTAAAATTAAAAATACAAGGGCAGATATTAAATAATCAGTAGATAGAAGATAAAGTTTTTAAAAACCTTCCAGAAAGTAAACCACAAAGATAAAAAGAAAAGATGAAAGAACTAAAGACCATTCGAGTAGGCCCAACAGCTAAATATCAAAGTTCTAGAAATAGAGAACAGAGAAAATCAAGGGGAAGAAATCATCTGTGAAATAAAACAGTATAATTTCCAAAACTCAGACATAATTTCCAAACTGAAAGGTCCCAGTGAGTTCTGAGGACACAGTATGAAAATAATTTCTCACTAAGGCATATCATCCTGAAGCTTCAGAAAATTAAAGACAAAAAGAAGATTCCACAAATTTCCAGAAAGTTAAGACAAAGTACCAGGAATCAGAATGACTTAGCACTTTTTCAACAGCAACCCTGGAAACCAGAAAATAATGGAGCAATGCCTTCAAAATTCTATGGGAAAATTATTTCCATCCTAGAATCTTTATGAAGCCAAAATGTCAAATAAGTGAGGGTGTCGTTAAGATATTTTCAAACATTCAGTATCTTTAAAAATGTTGCTTTGTCAGAAAGCTTCAGGAAGTTATGCTCAACCAAAATGAAGGAGTTCATTAAAAATAAAGGAAGACCTGGGACATGGGAAACTGAAATTCAACTCAGAGAGAATGGGGACCCCCAGGATGACAGTATAGACAAATCCCAGGAGTAAAGCAACAGATCCACATTGGATGTGGCCTGACAGCTCTGAAAGACATTTCTTGAAGTTAAACTGACAGATATCTGATGTGCCTGAATGTACTGAGAGGCAAGTTAGATAATTTTTGGAGAGTATGAGGTTGAATTACTAATTTCATAGAAAAGCAAATGAAAAACCAAGACAACTCTTAATTCTTGGGAAAGCAAAAGTTATATAGAAAAGGAACAGTAATCCTAGTATACTGTGTAGCTCAGTTATGAAAAGCATTTACATTGTCATAATATGGTGAACAATGAATACTCATCTAACCTAACATACAATAGAGGCACATGGGAGGATGGGAGTACACTACCTCATGGAGGATGGGACTACTGTGAAAGTTCAGGGAGAGCCTGAATGGGGAAACACTTTGTAATAAAAGGCCCTAAATATAATATGGTAGACTCTCAGTTAACCAGCACCCATAGGGATTGGTAGATGCTGGATAAATGTAAGTAGACGCCATTAACCATAACTCAAGCAATCGGCAATCTCAAGCAACCATTTGTTTGAGTTCCAGTTATCAGTCTACTGTTACAGTGTTTCTGGGAGAAACTTGCTGCTTGATTCCTTCCCATTTTATTGAAGAGGCAATTGAGAAGGGAGAAAATCGACTTGCCCCTCAGATGTTCTACAATCAATTCAGGATCTGGGACTCCCTGATTCTTCTACAGGGCAAGGCACCATCTGGCAGGTAGGCAAATATAATAGCATGGCCTTTGGATACGCGATCTCTGTTGAGTGCAGCCAGAGGGACTGAATCCTCCCCTATGACTCATTCATCTAACAAATGCATATTAAGTAGCAGTTCTAGGCCAGGCACTAGGATACAGGGGCATTTAGAGACACCAGGCGAGGGCTGAGCCCAGCCTCTGGGGTTCAGGGGTCAGATCTCAGTCAGAGACCAGGTTACCAATGACAGGTTGGGCTGGGGTCAGGCCACAGCTGAGGCTAGAGAAAGGAGACCAGTCAGGAGGCTGTGGTGAAAAGTAAAGCTGGAGAAGTAGGCCTGATGAAGGCTGTGGCTGGGAGCATAGAGGAAAGAGGACAAAGAGTAAAACTGTTAGGACAGTCCACACAACTCAGGCCAAACTGGATATAGTGGGGGGAGGGCCAAGATATTGCTGAGCTTTCCTACATGGGTAACAGAGAAGATGATGTCATTCAGAGAAACAGGAAGTCCCTGGCACATTGGAGGAACAGAAAGAAGTGAAGTGCATCTTAGTGCACTGAGCAATGGGGCAAGTGGTTTCGGATGGTGAAGGGATAAACCAAGCCAGACCATGTAGGCCTGGTAGCTGCTTGAGTGTTATTCCAGGAACAATGAGAAGCTGATGGAGGGTTGAGATAGGGAAACTGAGGCCCATAAGAAATGGGATATGCCTAGACCTACAGCTACAGAAGTAATGATAGCGGAGTCGAGCAGGAGCTTCCGGTCAGAATGATGCTGCCACCTGGTGGTCACCGGTAACTGATTGGTACAAGCTCCAGAGCAACTAGGATTACTTCAAGGGGAGCACTCTGCTGCCATCTACTGCCCAACCCTCTGCAGAGACACAAGGACAGGGAGGGTCTTCCTCTTCCTCAACCTCTTTGCCATACTGATTGCACTGAACCCCAACCTGCCAGGGGCATGACAAAGCAGTAATTGAGGACACAATCTGGTTATAGACAAATGTAGGTGTGAATCTCAGCTCTGCCTTTTCCTGTGTACCCCTGAGCAAGTCACTTAACTCCTCTGATGCTCAGTTTCCCCAGATGTAAAATGTGGGTAACAGTACTTACCTCAGAGCAATTGAAAGAGACGATGCCTGAAATCTGAGTCAGCAAATATTTACAGAGCACCACCTTTTATGCACTGTCCCCAGGGTCAAGATACAGCAGTGACCTAAACAGACACATCTAGAGATTCTCAAAGTGTGGTCTCCAAACCACAGACATTGGCATTACCTGGGAGCTTGTTAGAAATGCAACTCCTGGGAGTTCCCGGGTGGTGTAGTGGCTTAAGGTTTTGGCTCTGGTGCTGTCAACGCTGCAGCCTGTGTTCGATTCCCAGCCAGAGAAGTACCCACATACCAAAAAAAAAAAAAAACCAAAACAAAAGAACTCCAGAAATGCAGCTCCTCAGACCTCCATCCCAGATCTACTAAATCGGAGTCTGACACATTGATGAAAAGCAGAGAACCACTGGACTCGGAGACAGACATACACAAGGGCTGTATGAAAAGTATCCAGCTATGTAATATGAAAAAGAGAGGCATTTATGGCTGGATATTTTCTGGACAGCCCTCATATATCAGGTGGGGTTAAGTGCTACGTATATGGCAGAATAAATGGATAAACAGCTGGAGATGATTGATGGCTGGAGATGGTGGTGGGGAACACTAATTGATATGTGAAGAACTGTCTGATAAGGTGACAAATTTCAGCAAAGATCTCAAAACAATTAATTATCTAGAGGAAAGGGAAAAAGTGCATGCCTATCCCACCCTCAAGACAAGTCCTGTATTATAAGATAAAGGGGGGTTCCCTGGTGGTGCAGTGGCTAGGCTTCGGCACTGTCAACACTGCAGCCTGGGTTCAACTCCCAGCCAGGGATCCACCAAAAAAAAAAAAAAAAAAAAAAAAAAGATTGATAAGATAAATAGGTCCTGGGGATATTATATAGAGCATGGTGACTATTGTTACTTTAAAAAAAATTTTAAGGACACTTCCTGTAAATGGCATATACAACTTCTGCTTAACTCAATGGCCACAACTTAGTTATATGGGTCACACCTAGCTGACTGAGAAAGCTAAGAATTGCAGCTGTATTCTAAACAGACATTTATCCAGCTAAAAATTGAGATTCCTATTTGCAACAGAAGACAAAGAAATATCATATTGGGGTATAAATGTCTCTGCTACACTAAGAGATTCTGATGTAACTAGGCTTTGCGGTCTGGTTTATACTTGCATGCCTCCAATGATGGGAAGAGCACTAACTCTTGAAGCAGTTTTATTCCCTCTTTGAGCAGCTCTCTTGGAAAACTTTTTTTTTTTTTAATGTGGGTAGTTCCCTGGTTGGGATTTGAACTCAGGCCTCAGCGTTGATAGCACCAAAGCCTTAGCCACTACACCACCAGGGAGCTCCAGAAAACTTCTCTACCTGATGCTTAAGTCTACCTCTCTGCAACTCCTACCCACTGTGCAAGTTCTACCATCTTAGAACTTAACACTCAATAAGACTACTGGCTCCCTCCTCCCCAAGATAGAAGTTTACCTATTTGAAGTCCCTTACATATCTTCTCTGTGGACCACCTAAGGCCAATAATACTTCCTCGAAGCTACATCTTGGGAAAGGTTTTCCTGATCCTTAAGAGATTAAGAATGGCCTTGATAATACCCTCCCGGATGCCACATCATCACCCAGGCCAATGAAGACTAACTAGACACAGAAGCAGCTGGTAAAACCTCAACTGTTGATAGTTTTCTCCAGAGAAGCTATGCTTTGTTTCTGCCAAGAGCCTAGGGACAGTCTTACCTGGGACTTTAGCTCAGAAATCTGAGGCTTTCCTGCTTACTGTAAAGGTCAAGTTCACCTCCCTCATCCCAGGGCTAGGGACAGAACTTAAGTTTAACCTCCTGGCACTGATTCTGGTATTTGCCCTAAGGTGTACCCCAGCTTTCCCTACAGCTCTCTGCTCCCTAATCCATTTCATCTTTATGTCTCTTTTTTTTTGGTCTCATTTCCTTAATGCCCTTGGGGAATTTTCATTCCTTCGTTGGAGCCTAGGATCGCATGTTTAATTTATCCAGGATCTAGAAAGGCCCTTCAAACTATCTAGTTGACTTAACTACAGAAAGTGGAAGCCCATTCATCCATTCTTTCAATGAGTCATCAACCAATCTTTATGCAGCCCCACCCTTACAGACTGGCTGGGTTCCGGGGTGGCAGACATTGAACAAGACATACTTACTCCCTGTCCTCTCAGAGCTCACACATTAGTCGGGGAAATAGGTTATTAGAATAGAGGGTGACCATGCAGGGAGTAGGGATGCTGTGGGAATTCAGTGGAAAAGCATCTTGAGGGGCCAGCCAGGAGGTACCTTTGGAGTGATGAAAAGCAGAGGAACAAAAGGTGGTGAGGCCAAGTGGGGGAGAGGAGATACTGAAAGAGCCAAGCTGGGAGGCGTTAAGCACGGGCAAAAGACTAGAGTCATGGAAAACTGGAAAAGTGAGAGGACTGGTTTGGCTTAGGCAGAGAGGGTGAAGGGTAGGGCAAGGCCAGATAAAACACTAATTCCTGAAGGAGGCTGGATTCTAGACTCACTGCAACAGGGGGTGCAGTGATAAAACAGCAGGGGGCGGGTTTGGGGGGGGTGGTTCCCTGGTGGTGTAGTGGCTTAAGGCTTCAGCGCTGGCACTGTCAACACTGCGGCCTGGGTTCGTTTCCCAGCCAGGGAAGTACCCATATACAACGAAACAAAACAAAACAAAAAAACAGCAGGGGAGTGATCAATCCTTTTAGTTTCAGATCACCCAGCTGCCAAGGGTTGGGGGCCAGGGAAGATAGGGGGGCTTGTTAGGAGACTATTGTTCCAGGAGCTCACGTAAGAGAAAGGAGCCAGGAGAGAAGAGGGCACCATCTCTAGAGGCCTGGTTGGGCTTGAAGTTATAGCCATGGATATCAGGCTCACCTGCCAAGGATGGGCTTCCATGCTCTGCAATCTCAGGTGGCCACAGCTCACAGAATCCTGTCCTGCCCGCCTCAGTGGCCAATAGACTACTACCTTCCCACTTGAGCTGCAGAAATTAGCTCTCCTTTAAAACAAAACCCTGAAAGAGCTGCTTTCAAAGACCTGGCTGATTGCATCCTTGGTTACCATGAAACAGCAGGCCAATTTGCAAAGTCCCATCACAGGAAATAAAACGAATGCTTCAGCAACCGCCAGCATTTTTCCACCAGGATTCCAGCCAGCTGTCATTCATGCTGCTTGGCAATAAGAACTGAACAAGCATAAGAATAGCAGCTTCTTCAGTGCCAGGCACTATGCTGAACACTTTAATCTTATTTCTTGTGATTCCCAATGAAGCATTTTCATAGGAGATTTTCACTAAATGGCAAGTAAATTAAGTCATTTGCCTAAAGGTAGAGTCCAAAGCTGAGGAACTATGATTTCCATCCTAGCCTGTTTCTCAAGGGTGTGTGCACATCCAGCCTTAGAAACCAGGCTAGCAGTAGGAAAGCATTTTTTTTTTTTTTTTTGCTAAGTTTACTCTGGAATAACTTTAGATTTCTAAAAAGTTGCAAAAATACAAGGGCTATCCAGAAAGTATCCAGGGATTCATGGCTGGATTTTTTCCATACAGCCCTCATATAAAGTTTCTATATACCACTCACCCAGTTTCCTCTGTTAACATCTTACATTTTCATGATATAGTTGTCAAAATTACAACTATTAATATGATTCCACTTTTTTTTTTTTAACACAAATGCCCTTTCTGGTTCAGGATCCATTCACTGTTGTCTCTTTAAATTCCACTGGTCTAGACTATCCTTATTTTTCATGCCTTGACAATTATTTCGTGGAACGTTCCCTAATTGGGTTATGGGGTTTTCAGAGCATCACAGAGGTGGTATTCGCATCAAATCAGTTCATGATAGCAACACGAATAGTTTGGTTAAGGTCTCTCCAAAGGAGTTAGCATCTCCCTCTTCCATGTTGTTTTGTGGAAATAGTCACTAAGCCCAGCTCACACTCAAGGGGAGGGAAAATGAATTTCCACTTACTGGAAGGGGGAGGTATATTTGGAAGTCTTTTAGATGTATATATTTTCATTTACTAAAATCACTTGTATCAACTTGAAATCCTTTTATACTTTGGGTTGTAAACACATTCATTTTTAGGATGAAGATTCAAAAAGGGGGAGTTCCCTGGTGGTGTAGTGGCTTAAGGCTTCCACGCTGGTACTGTCAATGCTGAGGCCTGGGTTCGATTCCCAGCCAGGGAACTACCCACATACTACAAAAAACAAAAACAAAAAACAAAACAAGATTCAAAAAGGTTCACTTGTCCAACAGCACAGGTTAAGTTAATAGGAGCCATGGCTAGGCCTGGGTCTCTAGGGCTCTTCCAAGAGGGAAGAGTTGTGAAGCATGTCATCTGTGTACCCAGAAAATGGAATGTTATTCTGCAATAAAAAGAATGAAGTACTGACACATGCTAGGTGAACTTTGAAAACAGAACGCCGCTGTCATCTCCTAATAACCCGCCAGGGTAGCGGTCACCATCAACAGGGCCCTGGTGCCAATCCCTTGCAGAACATTCGGCATCATCTGGTGCCACTGGGTTCTTGGAACTGGATACAAGCTTCCGGAAAGCAAAACTTTTATCTTTTTCTTTGCTGCTGAAAATAGGGCTTCGTGTGTATTTGTGGGATGACTGAATCTTTAGGTACTTTAAGTACTGATGTGGAACAATCTTCAAGAGCTGCCAAGTGAAGAAAAGCAAGATGCAATAGAGTGCGCTACCAATTTTGCACAGAAGGTATGGGGGACGAGTCTACACCCACATGTGTGTATATATGGCTCACGTCTGGAAGTCTCTTCTGCTCTGGCTACACTGGGCTCTTTTAAGAATTGGTCCATTTAAGATCTCCATTTTCAAAACAAGGTCTCCATGGTCTGCTTTAGATGACTGAGGTGACTTAATGGTACAAGTAGTGCACAAAAGAGCCAACGGCAGCACCAGTATCTCACCGCTTCTTATGCTTAGGCTCATCCTCCCGGTAGCCAGTCTGCAGAACTCAAGCTCATCCTGTCCCATGTCAGGGGCTGACTCAAACCCTGTGCTCTTCCTGTGACAGGTTATATACATCCACTGAAGCAATACAAGGTGTGGCAGAAGTAACACCCTAAAATGTCATATAGTGTGCTTGAGTGTGATACTGCTATGTTACAGAATTACATGCTTATGATTTTGTAATAAAAGGTTTGGTATAGATTACCAGATCACAAAAAATGGGGTGTTATTTGTGCCGGACCCTGCATATCTATTAAATACTTGCTGGTTTAGCACCTGTAATCTCAAGTCAGTCCCACACTCTGGTTACTAAACAGACAAGAGAAAGGCATCAATTTCCCTAAGGGGTGGGCCCCTACATGAAAGAGAAGACTGGAGTCAAAATAGCTCACACAAAAGCAATTTATTAACAGAAAATAAGAATTTGAGGAGTCCTGTTCACAGACGGCGACCACGGCGACCCCCCTTCCTGCGAGTGCTGTCAGAGGGGATGGGGGTAACATCCTCTGTGGGGAGGAAGAGAAAAAAACATCATTGCCTGGAATGAGAGGGGGAAGGAGTCCAGGCCTCCCGAGGCCACTGGTGTCAAGGATGAACAGTGGATCCTGCTGGTTCCCAAATGAGTCCTCAGTATGTAATACATCGATGTGGAGCTGCCCCATCTGCTGCTTTCTCAAAATGTCTGATGTGCTTTGATCCCACTTTCAGAAGGGGAAACTGAGGCTCAGAAAGAGCAAGCAACTTGCATAGGATACGAGACAGATGACAAGTCCAGGTTTATGAACCTAACCCAGACTCTCATAGAAAAACCCACCTAACAGAGTAAATGAAAACTATTTATCTCCTCTTCAATAGGTTAAAAAAAAAAGTTGAAAATACTTGGGGGAAAAAAATCGTTAAAGGGCTGGACCACAGAACTAAGGATCAGTGCATGTTGTCAGGAAGTACACAGAAACGACAAGGGTTAACACCCGTGGCTACACAAACATAGGGAACTGGTGATTCCCCACCATGGGAGTTGCTGCCCTCTCCATTCATTTTTATAAGAATGACTGGCATTCCCTACTCATAGATTCCAGACCACAGCAATAAAGCAAGCCACACAACTTTTTTCTTTTCTAGCGCTTATGTAAGTTATGTTTACACTTCAGTCATTAAGTGTGCAACAGCATCATCTAAAAAATGGAAATATACCACAATTAAAAAATACGTTATTGCTAAAAAATTCTAACCAAATGAAAATGTTGGAAATATGGTGCCAGTACACTTGCTTGATGGAGGGTTGCCACAAACCTTCAATTCTAAAAAACCCAACATCTGTAAAGCATAATAAAGCGAAGCACAATAAAACAAGGTTTCCTTGTAGTAGTTAAGGACCATGCAGGAAACAGTCCACACAAAATACTGTAAGGGAAGGACAATTCATCACCTAACACCAACCACTGTCAGGCAGAAGTTCAGAAATGAAATGGCACTGACCCACTGTAGAAGGGAAGAACATTCACATCAAGGTGATAGAGGTATTCAAAGACTTTATGTCACATGGTGCCTCCTGCAGCCTACATTAACGAACCTAACTGCCAACAGTCAACAGACGAGGCCCTATATCCACTGGGCACACCACATGCATTCTGGGGTCAATGCTTCAAAGCAAATCCAAGCATTCAGCTGAGTGAGGCTCTTACCAATCCGTCCGATCTTCATTCCAGAGCGGGCAAGGGCTCTGAGAGCTGACTGGGCCCCTGGTCCAGGAGTCTTGGTCCTAGGAAATGAAGGTCTAGTCATTACACATTCTAAGATCTCACAACCGTCTAGTTCAAGGATCTGCCAATTTTCTATAAAGGGCCAGATAGTAAACATTTTAGGTTTAGCAGGCCACTTACGGTTTTGTCACATACTTAAAAACAAAAACCACTTTTAAAAACAAGTGACAGGCCAGATTTGAACCCTGGTTAGTGTGCACCCCTGCTGCCTGCAGCCTGTTTAAGGCACTGCCCTTCCAGCCTACATGCTGGGATTCTGAGTCTGTCCATTTCCAACCGCCCCACCCACCCAAGAGACTACTATCTCTCCATTGGACCAGTTTAACAACTTCCTATCTGGTCTGTTCCCAGCAGTCATCTTTAAAAACAAACAAACAAAACCAATCTCTCCCCAGCCCACCCTTACGTCATTACTATTAAAAAGTATTTATGCCCCACCCCAATCTCAGTCCAAATCCTTATCAGGTCCTTCACAACCTAGCAGGATCTTGTTCCTGCCTTTCTGATCACACCTCATGCCATTCTTTCCCTCAGACCTGGCAAGTTCATTCCCTTCTTAGGACCTTTTCCTTGAACTTGCCTCAAGCTGGAATACTCCCTCCGTGCTTCCTCAATGGACTGACTCCTAACACATTTAGGTCTTAGTTTAAATTAGTTTATCACCAATCCATCCCTGACACCATATTTTTGCTTCCCAGCACTTGCTGTAAACAGAAACCACAGGTTCTATATTGTTTAAAGTCTGACTCTGGGAGTTCCCTGGTGGTGTAGTGGCTTAAGGCTTTGGCGCTGGCGCTGTCAGCGCTGTGGCCTGGGTTCAATTCCTAGTCAGGGAGCTACCCACACACCAAAAAGCAATCAATCAATCAATCAATCAATCAATAAAGAAAGAAAGAAAGAAAGAAAGTCTGACTCTGTAAAAGCCTAGATGCCACTCAAGAGGACGGAGGCTATCTTTACTTTTCCCTATCACCCTCTTCTAGGACCCAGAATAGTGAACCTGGTACGTAGTGAATGCTTAATAAACACAGTAAGATGCTGAAGAGGGTTGGGGACACAGCATGCAGGAACCATTAATTATGTAGATGCCTAAGATCTCTTGTGCAAAGTCACAAAAGGAAAACCAAGCCTCAAATCCAGATGCTCTGACACCTAAGCCAAGTGATCTTAGCTCCCAGCCTTACCTATTTCCTCCTGTGGCCCGGAGTTTGATGTGGAGGGCAGTGATGCCCAGCTCCTTGCACCTCTGGGCCACATCCTGGGCAGCCAACATGGCAGCATATGGAGAGGACTCATCTCGGTCAGCCTTTACCTTCATCCCACCAGTTACACGGCAGATGGTTTCCCTGGGACAAAAGCACAGCATCATTTCTTTTCCAAGAGTGAGAATCATGTCCCATAGCTCAGGTATGGCAGGGGATGAAGGTCAACTTGAACATGCATCCTGGTCTTTGACAAGACTGTCACAGTTCTGCCTTCATGGGATTCACAGTCTAGTGGGGGTTCAAAGACTCAAGATAGCTAAACTCTGCATTAACACTTTATAGTTACATACTTTTGCATTTAATCCTCCCAGTTACTCTATGAGATAGGCACTATTCTCATTTTACATAGGCAAACACCAAAACTTAGAATTTGAGTGACATCACAAATTGCAAAAACTTGCTAAGAGCAGCCAGAACCTGGACTCAGGGCTAACTTCCAGTCTACCATTGCCTCTATGAAGTACCAAGAGACTGAAAATTCAATAATCACCACTGAAAGGCCAGAAGGGCACAAAATGTCTCCTCTCTTAGAACTCCAGTGCTTAGGAAATTAGTTATCTGTGAACTAAACAACCAAGCACATTTCATCTGCACAATCTTTTAATTCTTTCAAGAAAACCCCTTAAACTGCCATCCCGTTCCAGGGTCATTTGTTCTCCCAGTCCCTTGCTTAGCTTAAGGGTCCTATACCTCTCCCCCATATACTCACTTGCCAGAAAGATCGGTGACATGGACAAAAGTGTCATTGAAGGATGCAAAGATGTGGCAGACACCAAACACATTTTCTCCTTCAGCCACTTGAGGTCCGAGGCTGATGACCTGTTCTTCCTTCTTTTCCTTCCCCTTGCGAGGTGCCATTTCTGAAAGGAAGTTTAAAAATCCCAAAGTTAACAGACAAGGGGTTTTCCTGAAGAAATTCCCACATTTTGCTTCTCTGTGAGCACTTGCTCCCAAGGATTAGTGGACATTTGGTTCTATCATAAAAAAAAAAAATCCATGCTTAAAAAATGTCCTTGATTTAAACAGTCTGTAACATTTATTTATACTTTTGGTTTACAAGATTAATACATTAAAAAAAAAAACCTTCATGTTTTACTGGTCCAACGATTGTACTGTGGCTGCACTGTCAGTAACTCCTCTTACCTAGGTAGCCTAGGTGGTAATGAACGGCACATGATCAAGGGTCTTTTAGCATGGACCAAATGTCCTGCAAGGGATCTGGAGAAGTGTGCAGGGCACCCATGGGCCTTCAGGGGCGGAGAACACGGGGCACGCAGGATTCCCAGGTGTGCGTTACCGGAAAATACCCGCTGCAGACCCTCCTAACACCCCGGACCAGACCAGACTTGAGTCCCACCCCCATCTGTTCACACGGGCAACAGGCGCGTGGCAAGTGTTCAGCAAATACTCCTGTGCAGTCCCTCCCCGCAATTTCTTACTTTGAGAGGCCTGCCCTGGGCGTCCCAAACTTGCAACGTGCCCGACTTAGCAGTCACCCAGATTTAGGAAACCCCCCAAACAGGGCTGTTTTCCCTGCATGCCCTCTTTGAATCCTCCCTACAACCCCATGGATCAGGCGCAACAGTTATTCGTATTTTCCAGACAAGGCAACATTAGAGAGATCAGGCGCCGGGCCTGCGACCACCCAGGACGAAGCTGACGGAGTAGTGATGGGAGCCCCTATCAAACTCGGATCCTCGCTCCTGCTCAACCACGCCGTACCGCCACTTAAATAGAAGGGTGGTCGTAGCGTGGAGCCAAGGACTCCAAGGCTAGACCCTCACTCACGCCCACGTCACAGGCTCCTCCCTGAAGCAAGACGGCAGCCTCCTAAGACAAGGAGAAAACTAGCGTATGGGGTCGGCCGGCCGCGTTCTTCTCGCCCAGCACGTGGTTCGGCTTCCACGAAAAAGCCCCAGTCCCGCGCCCCCGGCTCCACTGAGCCCCACTGCCGCAGGATGAGACCCGATTGTGTAGGCCCAGGACTCTACCTGCGCGTCTTCTCCAGACTCCGCCACCGGAAAGAGAGAACGGGAGAGGGCGGGGCGACGGGTCACGCTAGTTACCCCGGAAGTGTACGTCTGGGGTCACGGGGCGAGGCGTCCCGGAAGACGCCGCCTTTAGCGTTTCCTAGGAGATTAAGCCTCGCCTTCGAAAAGATAGTTTACTTAAGGGAGTGCTGAAGGTAGCGAGGGGCTGGGTGTCATGGCCAGTGGTCGGCCTCTGAGACTGCACGAAGCAGCTACATCTGCTGGGTGAGGCAAGCCGGTGTTTTAAGATGGTGGCCGCCGCTGCTAGAAGGATTTCCGCCAGTCTGATCCCGGGTCTGGTCAGCCTGGAGGCGACAGCTCTCCTCTTGGCGCGGAGGGGAACAGCAACAACAACTAAACGTAATCAGAGTTTGGCCTACTGTGTACTGGGCAAAATAAGAATAAATTATTCAGCACTTGTTATGTACCAAATTGAGCGAAGTGATTTATCGTTGCTTCATTTAATCCTTACACATGATACCGTTTAAATTTCCCATTTACAGATAAGGAATTTTAACTGAGCTCACACATATATGGCTGATTGGGATTCTGACTTTAAAACCTATAGGTTTAATAGCTACTTGCATATATCGTTCTAGTAACAATATTCAAGAACCTTGAAAGATTGGGAGGATGTATAGATAGAGCTATGGGGAAGGGCCAAGCAGCAGGTTATATATATTTGTGTGTGTGTGTGTATTTATGTGTACATGTATATAAGTAATGGACTATATATATTGCATATACATACATGTAATTTTTGAATAAAATGAGCGATTATGCAGAATAGCCTATAGCCTTTTATGCATTGGAATTGATGCCACTGAACAACTTCAGCTCAATTTTTATAGGTTTTTTTGGGGATGGGGGGGCGGTATTTCCTTGGCTGGGAATCGAACCCATTCCGCTGTTGAGAGCACCAAAGCCTAGCCGCTACACCACTAGGGATTCAGCTCAATTTAAGGCAGAATCTATTTTTTAAAATGTAATGTCCCCTTCCCCCTTTGCAAAAGTAATTAGTTACAGAAAACCCCATGAAATAGAAACATGCAGAATGGAGAACAAACAAGAAAAAAACAATGACATTCTCACCCACAGCTTTTAACACCTTGATGTATGTGTTTCTCAAACATCATTTACACATATACATACAGAAGAGACATTTTTCTTTTAGGAAAAGAAAATAACTTTACCAATACTTTTCCTTGATGGTTAAAAAAACAAATCCATGCTTATTATAAATAACTCACACAATACAGAAAAGTAGGTAGAAAAAAGTAAACATCAATCTAAATTCTTTTTTCTAGAGATACTACCATTATCAAATTGGAACATCATTCCAGAAATAACTTTCTGTACTTAGATGTATACCTGTATCTTTAGCATATAATACACAATCTTATATAAATGAAATTGTATTCTGTATGCCACTTGGTAACTTTGTTTTTCCCAGAACAACTGGTGAAATCTACAATAATTTTTTACAAATGTTTTTACAAATGTTTTTAAATTTTATTTATTAATTTGAAAAGTAAGTGCATTCACAAAAATAAAAAATTACAGTTACCAAGAAGTATACAAACAAAAAACCCTCCTCCACTCACCTCTGTCTCTAGCAACCCAATCTTCTTCCTTCCAAGCAAGCAGAATACTTGTATGGCACCATTTTTCACTACTACATGATATTCCTTTGTATAGCTGTACCTTTTTTTTTTTTTTTTTTTTGGTCGTTCCCTAGCTGGGAATCAAACCCAGGTCATGGCATTGAGAGCGCCGAAGCCTAGCCACTGCACCACCAGGGAACCCCTGTACCATTATTTATTTAACCAGTTCTATATTGTTGGACATTTTGGTTATTTCCGGAATTTGCAATCTAAACAAAACTCTCAAGAACACACTTGTGCTATCCTTTCCTCAGGGTAAATTGCAGGAAGTCAGAAGGAATAGGTATTTTACGTATGGGTATATATTGTTAAACTGCCCTCCAGAAAGTTCATATTCAATCTTTATTTCTGCTAAATGGAGAAACTAAATACAGTAACTGTTAACTGGAACTCAAGCAGCCAGCCAAAATCTCAAGCAACTGGCAAGATTTGCTTGAGAGTGCCAGTTGCTTGAGATTTTAGCTGGTTGCTTGAGAGTGCCACTGGCTTGGGTTCTGGTTAATAGAGAGAGTCTACTTACATTTATCCAGCATCTACCAATCCCTATGGGTGTGGTTAGCTGAGAGTCTACTATATATCTCCTTGTTGTATTGTGTTTCTTCCATTAGTAAAGTCACATATCTCTTTATGGATTGTTTTGAGCTTTTGCGTCTCTTCTGGGAATTGTCTGTTTATACTCTTTGAAGAAGAGGGCTGTTTGTTTTCCAGTAGTGAGCTCCCCGATAGGGGAGTTATGTTAGCAGAGACTGGCGTCTTATGGAGTGGGTTCTGCTTTAGATAGGAGTTGCATTAAACAAACAGACCTCAGTTAATATTTGGCAGGAAAGACAAACATAATATTTACGTAAATTTTCTATTATGTTAGAAGGTGATCAGTATTATGGAAAGAAGAAAAGGCTAAACAATGTGAAGGGTATTGGGGGTCTAAGGAAGAGGTGGGACAGGTAGCAGAATTAAATGGGGCAGAGTCGTCACATGGAGACGAGATTTGGGCCGAGGTGTGAGGGAGGAAAAGGAGCAAGCCGTGCCGATACCTAAGGGAAAATCATTCCCAGGCAGAGGGAAGTTCTTGTGCAAAGGCCAAGAGGTGGAAGGACCACTGGCATATTCTAGGAACAGCACGGAGGCCAGTGTGGCTAGAGTAGAGTGTGAGTGAGGGGACAGGAGGCTGACAAAGAGATGAAGTAATGGGAAATAGTAATGGGGGTGCAGATTATGCCAGCCTTTAGGTTATTCATTGTAAAGACTTTGGATTTTACTCTCAGTGGAGCCATTGGAGAGTTTTGAGCAGAGGAGTGACAGAATCTGACCGAAGTTTTAACAGGATCACTGTAGAGTCTCTGTGGAGAACAGACTGTCAGTGGCAGGGATGGGAGCCAACACAGAAGCAGAGGTTGTGGTTAAGAGGTGAAAGAAGATACCAGCAGCTGAGACCAAGGTGGCATCACTGGAGCCAAAATAAAAAGTGGTCAAAAAAATTTTTTTTTTTTTTTGCTTTTTGGTATGTGGGTAGCTCCCTGACTGGGAATCGAACCCAGGCCGCAGCGCCGACAGCGCCAGCGCCGAAGCCTTAAGCCACTACACCACCAGGGAACTCCCCAAAAGTGGTCAAAATTTGATTGTATTTTAGAAGTAGATCTAACAGGATTTCCTGATAGATTAGGCAAGGGGCATGAGAGCATGAGATGGACATTTTGACTATTTCCAGAAGTTCCAGAAAGATGATTCCAGTATTCTTGGCTGGAGGAAATGGACGGACAGTGTTGCCATCAGCTGGGATGAGACATGTCGAGGATGGAGTAGGTTTGGGGAGGAAGATCAGATGGTCAGTCTTAGGCCTGAGTTTGAGATGTTTATCACATATCCCAGTGGCGATGGTGAGGAGCTCTTGGGGATGGATGGATCTGGCACTGAGGAGAGTATCTGGGCTTGTGGTGTCAATTTGGGAGTCTTCGGCCTGCATGTAGATGGTGTTTAAAACAATGAGACTGTTTGTGACCACCAAAGGGCTGCGTGTAGAGAGAGAAGAGATCCAAGGACTGAGCATTATGGCGTCAGAGAAGCGGGGAGCCCAGGCCAAAGAGGGTGGGAACAGTGAGAAGAGAGGCCAACCACGGTGGGGCATCCAGGAAGCCAAGGGAAGACAGGGAGTCAAGGAGAAGGGCACGGGCAGCTGTGTCAATGCACTGAGAGGTCGTGTAAGATGAAGCCTGAGCGTGACAACTGATGTAGCAACATGGAGGGCACTGGGGACCTTGGCAAGAGCAGTTTCAGTGTCTCTGTGTGTGGGGGTGTCGGGGGAGTGCAAAAATGGCGTAGATTTAAGAGAGAAAGAGAGGTGGGTAAACTGTGCGAAGGGGCAGAAGATGAATGAGAAAGCGGGATCAAGGGGCTCGTCTGTGTTTTCTTTACGATTGCGTCAGCAACGGGCATCTGTACACTGATGGGAATGGTCTAGTACGGAGGAGATGGAGCTGTGTCCTTGAGCAGGCCACAGGTGCTGGGCTCTAGGCAGGAGTGTGGGTGGTGCCTCTGTGCGGACGGATGGGGGGACGGAAGGTGCTGGAGGCTGAGCACACTGGGAGCGGGAGCTGGCGGACACTCTCAAAAGGGAAGTAAGAATCGGGCAGCTGTGAGGTTGGGCAGTGGGGTGGGAGATTGGAGGTGAGAGAAGGATTGAAATGGTCACTGAGGTCTAGGGGATCAGAGTGTGATTCCAGGCTGGCGTTAAGGGTCCACTAGAGGCTGGTGCTTGGTGTTTTCACCAGTTCATCTGCATGGATGCAGACATGGCGTTGACAAAGTGTTGGATTAAACCACAGAAGACAACTTGAGACAGGGGCAGGGGAATTGGGTGTCACCGAATGGACAGGGACGATTACCATGACCTCAAGTGTCACCGAAGCTGGATAACTAGGGCAGTGAGAGCGTCAGGGGGCTAAGGGACAGCATCAGGCATGGGAGCCAAGGGGTTAGAGGTCCCGATGGGACAAGGGACTGCTGAAGTCAGGTTCTCACTGACACTTTGAGCTGGTGATCAGGGACAGGGGTCAGGGGGCATGAGACTGAGATGATAATTTAGGGAAGAGTTGCAAACATTGATAATGACCATGGGAGTGAGTGGCCAAGATGGGCTGGGGAACAAGATCATTAGAGAAAAGTATTTCAAGGGACCAGAGGCCAGGGTGATGGCAGCATCATCTATGTGAATATTGAAATGACCACGAAATAAAACAGGGACAAACCAATTGAGAGTGACATTGAGTCTAGGGTAAAGCTCTCGAGGATGAGAGAGTGTGCCCCAGAGGGTGGTAGATGGATGTCTGCGCTGAGGTGGACAAGTACGGCGTGGCGATGAGATTCAAAACAAGTATTCTTTAGGGAGGAGAGGGAGAATGGCCTGAAAATGACAATGAGGGGCAGGGAGGACAACACGCTCACATCCTGTAGTGCCTCCCTTCCCCCCAAGAAAAAGAAGAAGCCACTGGGAGGCCTGAGGGGGGATGTAGCCTCCTCAGGGGAGGGCCAGGGTTCCTAGGACAAGATGGAAATAGTCAGAGAAAAGACTAGGATAGAGGAGATTCTGTTGGAGGTTCTGGAACTCCTGGGGGAGGCAGAAGGCTCTGAGGCCTTGAGGAGGAATCTGAGGGAGGGACCGAGGAGGGGCTGCCCAGGGAAACAGAATGCTGGAGACAAGGGAGGCCCTGGGTGCAGGGCAGGCAGATGAAGGCAGCATGAGATTAGTGACTGAACACTGTAGTTGCTCTAGGAATAAAGCAGCAATGATAGTCCTTACATTAATTGAACACTTACAACATGCCAGACCCTGTACTAAGCGAGTTGCGTGTATCACCTCACTGAATGCTCTCGATAACCCTATTAGGGAGACATTTTTTTATTCCCCTCGTTTTACAACCGAGGAAACAAGCAAGCACTCAGCTGGGTGGTGGTGCCGGGATCTGAGCCCAGGCAACCGAACTCCAGAGTTCTCCAGATATTCTCCAAATATCTGCTGAGTGTGTGAATGACGAGCAGGCAATTGTCCCTGAGAAAGCCTACCCCTGGACCCTCACGCCCACCCTGAAAGGCCCCATACTTCCCATTCTCAGCAACAGCTCATACTTTAATTTGCCCATGGGATCCGTCCTTTCCTCTCCTTGGAGGGAAGTTTTTGTAAAAGACAGCAAAAGGGGAAGGTGAGGGAGGAATAGCTGCAGTCCAGAGAGGGTTAGTTCACCCTTAGACACACATCCAGAGGTCAGGGACCAACTGCAGCCCAGGGGGTGCTGCTGGGCCTGGAGGTGGGGCCCAGCCTGAAGCAGCACCCTGCACTCTTCCTGGAAACCTCCAGTTTCTGTCCTCCACAGGCTGTGACCCTCCTGCCTCAGATGTGGGCGATGGAGGGCAGCTCCAGCCTGGGCAAGGGCCATCTAAGTAGAGGCCCAGTGTGGGGGTAGAGTCAGCAGGACAGGGAGAAGAAGGTTGGAGAGAATTCCTAGACTGAGAAAACTGCCTGCCTGAAGGCCTTGAGTGAAAGGAAAACTTGGATCAATCAGGATCATTCCTGAAGTTCCGTGTGGCAAAGATTGGGGGGTGGGCCCACAGGGTTCAGGGTTAGGATTTTATGTTGGTGGGGATGAGGCTAAGCACCCTGATGGGCAGCCCCTCTGTTTGCTCCTGGGCCCAGCTCTTCAGAGTGAGCACCTGGGGTCCCACCTTAAATGGGACAGCGGGGCTGAGAATGCCCGCTCTCCCCCAGATGCCCACTAGATGGCGCATGACCGCCATACTTCTGGCGAAGGACTGGCTTTCTGGCGGCGGCTGGTGTGTTGGGGGAGGGGATTGGTAGGGAGGGGTTCTGTCGTTTCTGAGCCCAGAGGTTGGCTGGGGAGTGTGAGTGTGAGTGTGCAGATCTGCACTTCAGCCTGGGACATGGTTGCGATGTGGCCTTGGTGTACATACTTCCTTTGTGCCCCATCACATCCCCAGGAGCTTAGATTATCATTTTCATTTTCCGGTGGGCAGCTGAGGCAGGAGAGGGTCAGAGAGGTATGTGCCTAAGGTCCCTCATCTGATTGAGAGTGGAGCAAATGGACACAGAGTGCTACCAAGTCCCTGTGCGCTTTGCCACACTGCAGGACCTGGTTGCAAAGGACTGGCTCAGAGTCACCCAGAAGGGAAGAACAGGCCCCAGTGGATTGGTGGTACCAGGATATGGGTCCTGGGTCACTTACGCATTTATCACATTTGTTGAGCACCTACTATGTACTAGGCACTGTGCTCAGCATTGGTGAGGGATAAAGCAATGGAGAGCACAGACACACAGGCACAATCTAATGGGGATGATACACAGACGTTATACAGGAAGCCGGCCAACGGCTTAATCATTACACATTCTGCCAAGTGCTGTGAAGGAAACAGAATGGAGGGGGTTACAGGGGTGGGCTCACTCTCTTAGAGGGGCAGGAACTAGACTCCGAGGAAGAGACCAGAAGGGTGAGAAGGCACAGCCATGAGAAAGGCTGGAGAAACAGCATTCATTCGGGCAGAGGGAACAGCTAGTGCCAAAGCTACCAAGGACAGAGAGCTGGGGGGCTGCACGGAGGTGGGGGCGGAGGAGGAGAGGGAAAGCGGGGAGACCATCCAGGAGGTCAGGGTTCTGGGGGGCCCTGGCGAGCAGCATGCATTATATACATCCCGTGAGTAGGGAGTGAAGGGCTGTAAGCTGGACGTGGATGTTCTGATTTGTGTATTTCGAAGTCCACTGTGGCTTTGTTTGCAGTCAGGTGAAGAAGGTCATGCAGGTGAGAGATGGTGGTGGCTCAGAGCATGATGGCAGCTATGAGGAGGGAGTCCTGAATGGAGAGACGCTTTGGAAGTAGAATCTGTAGGGGAGAGCGTTGAGCCATGGGTAGAGAGTGGAGCCATGTACCAAGATCAGGGAGTCTGGAATCCAGGTAGGGAAGTCATGACCTTGATGGAGGGTGGGAATCAAGCTCAGGCCCTGTTATTTTTGGATCCACCTATGTGGCACCCTAGTAGAAAGATGGGACAGGCAGTTGGGGCTCATTGGAGAGGTCAGGGCTGCTGATGCAATTCCAGGAGCCCCTAGATTGTACTTAACGTCGATGGATTAGATGAGATCACACAGCTTACAGTCCAGGGGGCTCAACAGCAGGAGGTCGTGAGGGCCCCATCACTGCATGCATGCAGGGGACCCTGGCTGGTGTCAGTCATGGCTGCTGGAGAAGGGAGGCCCCTCCTCCTTCCCAGTAGTACTTCCCCCACCACCATCTGGCAGGGCCCAGAGACACAGACCCCAGGTCAGGTTGGAGGGAGGGGCCTCAGGGTTGGGGCTGTAATTTCAGCTGAGTGCAGGCCTCCTCAGTTTCAGTGCCACCTGGTGCGAGGTTCCTTTTCTGGCACCTCCCCCATGATTGTCTCTGCTGACAGTCCCACCCGCAATGGCAGCAACTCAGCATCTCTTGGAAGAGGGCCAGGCCCAGAGAGTAGCTAGCTGCTGCGTGCCCACCTGGAAAGGCGTTGAGTTAGGTGGCAGAGCATCCTGGGGGTGGGGGGTAGGGGGTAATTGGAGGGGGCTGCCAGGTTTAATTAGTGGTTGTGAAACCCTGTAACCTGCCTCTGAGAGGCCCCCCCAGACTTTCATCTTCAAAACTTCCCCACCAGCCTGGATGAAAGGGCCAGGTATTAATAGTAATTATTAGTTTCACTAATAAAGAGAAGAAACGGGATTATCACCAAGCCCAGCTCGTCCTCCCTTCTCAGTCGGTGTCCCCTCTCCTTCCTCCAACTCTGTCTCCTTTGCCTCCTCCTCCTCTTCCCTCCCTCCTCCTGCCTCTCTCCTCCCTCCTTTTGTCCAGGCCTTACCGTTTCCGTCTGAGTGTGCTTCAAGGCTGCGGGCCCCAGCACGCTCTGAGTCTTGTCAGCTCTCTGGGTTGGGCTGCCTGGGGTGCCAGGATACTCGGGGTGCACCCCTGTGCCTGTTTGGGTTGCGGAGAGAGGGTAGGAGGTGATGAGGGGCAGAGGGACGCGTTGGAGTGTCTGTGTCCATCGTTCATTTATTCATTCACTGATGTACAAATAGTTATTGAACATCCACTATGTGCGAAGCACTGGGTTGGGCCCTGGCGAGTTGATGCTGAATAGGACAGACTTCGGCCCTGCCCGTGGGGACAAGGACAATCAACAGTAAAACTGACAAGTACCTGTGAGTTCACAGATTGTGATGCACACTGGGAAGGAATAAACAGCAGATACTATGGAGCTGTGTGGGTGGCCGGCTGTTTTAGACTGGGAGCGGAGAGGGGGGACCTCCCTGAGGAGGTGGCTTTCGGGCTGGGACCCTGAAAGATGGGTAGGACCCAGTTATGAGAGAAGTCTGGGAAAAGGGTCCTCCGCAGTGGGGGCAGCCTTTGCAAAAGCCCTGAGGTGGGAAAGAGCTTGGAATGCCCAGGATGTGAAAGGAGGGCAAGGTGGCAGGAGGGAGGGGTGAGCTAGAGGGAGGGGGCGAGATGAGCTGGGGCAGGCCGGCTGTGGGCAGGCCACCTGGGGACCTGCCTGGACCCCACGCATGGTTGCACGCTCTGCTGTCACTGCCTTGACATTCTTGATTTTTGAACAAGGGGTTCAGCACTTTTGTTCTGCACTGCACCCCATAAATTACATAACTTTCCCTAGTTGGAGAGGTCGGGAAAAGACGTGAATGTCTGTGCGTAGAAACATGAAGGTCGCTTGGCTGGAGTTTGGTGAATGAAGGAAGGAAGGAATCTGTGCACAGATGTGAGCTCATCTGTGGCACTGCCACAGGGCCACATTGGTCTAGACCAGCAACTGCCACTACATGTAGAGTGTTCACACACCAATGTGGCCCCCATGTGCCCCAAGCCCTGCAGGGCCAGCCGCATTTCCCAGGGCCTGCTATTTGAGGGGCTCCCGGGAGCTGTGTGCACCCAGCTTGAAGCAGCTCCATGAAGCGGGTGAGGCCAGGCTCATTCCAGGCTCCACTTTGGGGAATAGGGCCACTCTTCCACCCGCTGGTCGAGGTGGCCCTATCTTGCCTGTAAGACCTGAATCTCTGGAGCCAGGCAGACTTGAGTTCAAATCTGACTTTGGCACTCTGAGTACGGAATGCGAATGACCGGACTTGGGCAGGTGATCTGCTTCCCTGTGCCTCCGTCCTTATCTGTAAAATTGGGGTCACTGCTGAGAGGATTAAATAAGGTAATGAAGGGAAAGCTCTTGGAAGAGTCAGAGCTTGGTAAATATTTCAACAATAATAACAGTTATTATTACCATGCAATTCTGGAGACTTGGATAAACATTTGCGTCTGCCTCTAACTGTCTGCATAATCGTGAACAAGTTAGTCCTCCTGGGCCTCAGTTTCCTTTTGGGTTAAGTTGGGTGATAACAATCTAACCCGTCTCTAAGCAGGGTGGTCCGGACGATCCCACACCATCGCTGTGGCTGGAGCTTCTTTGTAAACTGATATGAGTTGCTGGCATGTTCCTGAGCCCCGTCTCCCACGTCTCGGGGCAAGACTTCTCCAATCTGCCCACACAGAGTGCGCTTTGGTTCTTAGCAGAGCATAGAAGCCTGTCCCTCGAGTCCCAGCCCTGAGTTGTTGCCTTCACACTGGAAAGTCTGCCTGTAAGTGAACCTTAAGTTCAAGGTCAGTGGTTGCACAAGAAAGAGGAAGGCCCAGAAGTTGGGGCAAGGGCGGGGGAGGATGAGCTGAGCTTCCTGCTTCCCTCTGGGCAGGAAACACCTAGAAAGTGGTGAGAATTAGTCTCTATCTAACAAAGGGCCCAAGTGACAGTTTCCGAGTGGGCAGGGCCCCCACTTCATCTCTACCGAGATCCCCAATAGCTGATTGGCGGGAGCCCCCAGCACTCGTGGGAGGCGCTGAGCAGCACCAGCCTCGGCCTTGGGAGGGTGGGCCTCGGCCTGGGAGGGTGGGCCTCGGCCTTGGGAGGGTGGGCCTCGGCTTGGGAGGGTGGGCCTCGGCCTTGGGAGGGTGGGCCTCGGCCACAGGAGTGCTGGCGGGAGGAACCTGGCAGGGAGAGCACGAAGGGCCATGCTGCGTGAAGACCAGGAGCTCTGGGCACAGACAGGCTGGTCCGCGTGTCGGTGTGGCCGCCAGCCAGCCGTGTGACCCTGGAGCTACCTAGCCTTTCTGTGCCTCCGTTTCCTCATCTGGAACACCGGGTAACAGTCACCTCCGAGTGCTGCTGGGAGAGCTAAGTGCTCTGAGGGGCTTAGCAAAGCCTGGCACATAGTGGGTGCTTTAGAAAGGTTAGTTATTATTATATTCTGTGAAAAATGAGGCCACCCAGGGAGTGTAACAGAGCCTGTCAGATCTCCTGATAGACAAGTTCAAAGCCTTCCCCTATGCTTTGCTGTGTTTTGGAGTGGCAATCATCATTCATTCGTTTGTTTATTGAATAAATATTTATGGGCCGTACTTGCAAAGTGTGGCAGCTGTGTGTGTGAGTGGGGGTGGGAGATGGAACCTACTGGTTCCTGGAGGGGCATTTGAGCAAGAACCAACATTTATTCAGCACTAACTACGGGCTTCGCTGCGTCCACTCACACTCGCCCTCCCCTGGAGGTGGGTACCAGCCAGTTACCACAGGAGAGAAACCAGGTGAAGTCACAGACAAACGATCACACAGCTGCCAAGTAGCCGCTGGGCCTCAAACCCAGGCCCGCCTCACTCCTAACTTTGTGCTTTTCCCAATCTAGGTTCCAGATCTGCTTTCTAGTGCCCACCCCCTGCACCGCATGCCCCCCCCCCCAACTTTGGCAGAGTTTTCTGTTGCCTTCTGTAGCAGGATCTTGGTCATTTCCTCCCTGATTCTCCTGACCACGTGGAATGGCCTTGGGGCTTTCCCCGGAGGGGAAACCCAGCCTGGAAACAGCGCAGCTTGGAAAATGTGGCTGCAGGTGACTCCTGATGTCTGTCTCCTCTGCTGTCACGCGTCTGGGTGCCTGCGAGCGGAGCAAAGTGGAGGGCTCCCTGGATGGGTGCCGAGCCATTGATACCCCAGCAGCCTCCCTCTGGCTCTGTAGCCCGAGACTGGTCATAGTCCCACTTGAGGCCTCAGTTTCCCCACTTGCAAAAAGTGGAACACTAACAAAGCTCCAGCACCGGCCCTCTGCACGGCATTTGGGCTGGGAGTTTATCTGCCGATGGCATGTCTTCCTGCCCACCTTTCCTCCTGGGTACTTGGGAGGATAAAACAGGACCGTGGGTACACCAGGAGTTTGACATGGAATACGGAGCTGGACAACAGAGCAGTGCAGAGGCTGGCCATCGCTGTCTGAATACCTCCCCATCCAGCTCCAGCTGCTTTCTCACCCAGATGCCTGCCTGTGCCCAAGGCCCTATTCCCTAGACGCTCTTAGGACCTGTGGGCTTGGGGGCAAGGGCGAACTTGGGGTAAGGGTGAGCCTGGAGCAAGGTTGGAACCAAGAGATCTCTGTGCCTGGCGCCAGCATCCCAAAGCCAAAGAAGTCACCTGGATACAGCACCTGTGGGGCCTTCCCACAGCCTCTCTGACATCTGGCCATGTGGATTTGCACCTTGAGCTTCCCCAGGCTGAGACAGGAGAGGGAGTCTATGAATACGAAGAGGAGAACCCATGGCTCACCAGGAGGCCTCTGGCTGAGCACAACACTCCTTGTGCTTTGCTTAGGAAACCCCTTTAGCTCTCAGTCCTCCATTGCCCCATCTGCACCATTCAAGGCATGCATGACCTCAGAGAGCTTCTCCCAGCCCCTCTGGCTTGCAGCCTCGAGCAAATGGAGACCAGTTCCACCCACAGGGGATTCCATGGGGGTTTTAACCACACTCCCAGCTCCATCTGCTGCAGCCGCCCCCAGAGGCTCTCCAGAGTAGGAGGGAGGCAGCCCCTGCCCCCCTCCCCCAACAAGGACTCCAAGAGAGGAATCTCCCTGCCAGGCTTGGTCGCGTGGATGGACAGATGACGAGCTAGGGGATGGCTCGAGGCAGCTCCACGTGAAGAAGCCAGCACCCTGGGCATATGGCACACCTGCTTCCGCCAGCTGGGCCAGAGGGGAGGGCTCCTTGCTCCCTCGCCCCCAGCCCCCCACCCCAGGACTCTGCAGGGACCTGGGTTTCTTTCCATATATACACACACACACGCACACGTGCAAACACACACACACGCACACACACACACACACACACACACACACACACACACACACAATGTGTGGGACGAAGCCTATCTACAAGCAGACTTGGAGAAACATTTTAATCTGGTGGAATCCCAGTTGCAGTGTTACAGAGCCTTAGTATGCTGCAGAACTCTAGAAGATCAGAGGCACGACATCCTAGAATTTTTAGGGAAGTGAGTCGCAGATTTTACGTTTCTAAAGTATGTGGCCCAACACTGTAGCCACGTGTGGCTATTGAGTCCTTGAAATGAGCCGAGTCTGAATTGAGATGTGCTTGTACGTGTAAAATACCCTGCAGGTTTTAAAAGTTTGGTACCAAAAGAATTTAAAACATCTCATGAATAATTTCTTCATACAAATTTCATGTCGAAATGATAATCTTTGGAATATATTGGGTTAAATATTATATATTATTAAAATGAATTTCACCTGTTTCTTTTTACTTTTTTCAACGTGTCTACTAGAAAATTTAAAATTTTATGTGTTGGGTTTCAGAACTTGGAAGTGACTGTATTTTAGAACCAGATTTCCAGATCTTTCCATCAGTGATTTGGAGTCTTGGACAGTTACTCTCAGAGCCTAGAAGAATCTGAGAAGAGTCCTGGTCCTTCTCCCACTGCACACAGGGGTCCCTCAGTCCTCCCTGACCAGAGCAGAGCAGCCCCTGGCTACCTGCTCCTTCTACCAGGTTGTCACCCGGTGGAGAACTCACTGCCCTCGAGGCTACCAGGCTTTCTGAGTGGTTTCCCCTCCTTAGGTGGGATCAGCTTCCTGGAGTTTGTCCCACCCTCACAGTGGGTGCCTAGAGCACCTCCCCGGGCCTCTGAGAACAAGTGTGCTTCTCTCCCCCACACATCAGGCTGCTGGCCTCTGGGCTGAGGGTTTACCCTGACATCTGTTCTTGCAGGTGGGCTTCAGGGACTCTGCTGCAGATGACCCTCTCTGATTCCCCTTCCCTCAGCAGAACTGTTCCTAGAACCCCTATAATGAAGTGGAGGTCCTTCCAGCCTCTCCCAATTTGTAAATTATCCTGATTGTCCATCGGGGTAACTGGCCTACACCTCCTGGCCTCTAGGTCCTGCCCTGTTTCCAGCTCCAGGAAGATGTGTGGTGGGTGATTATAGTTGTTGGGACATGGGGTGACACAGGAATCTACAGGTTGCTATTTTTAGGGTGTCCCACATCTGCCCAGCAAATGCATTTTCCAATTTTAAGAGATGCTGGGGAAAAAGAAGGGAGGGGCTTTCTCAAGGACAAAGTCAGGAACCCCGAGGCAGTACCAAGTGGCCATGAGTCACACAGAGGGCCTCAGCAAGGCAGAGGAAGAAGACCAGAGGGCAGTCTGAGAAGGCTTCCTGGAGGAGATGGGACTGAAGCTGAGACTTGAAGGAAAGTAGGGAGGGGGTGGGAGTTGTGAAGAGGTGGAGGTGAGGGCATTCCGGGCCGAGGAGATGCTGGGCACACGTGGCATGGCACACACCCAGGCCTTGAGGGTTCCAGGTTGCTTGGAGCAAGGGGGTCAGAGGGTGGCAGCCGGCCGAGGCTAGGCTGGGAGTTCACCTCTGGGGTGTGCATGTGTAAGAGGGAGAAGGGGAACCCCAGTGAGCTACAGAGGAATGTCAGGTAAAATAACAGCAACAGTATAGCTATGCCAAGTGGCTTCCTAATATCTCATTGAATCTTCTCAACAACCCTTTGAGGTAAGTACTATTATCCCCATTCTACAAATAAACAATTGAAGCCAAGTTAAGTGACAGTAAGGGAGGGCTGACCAGTGTTAGATGCCAACACAGGGCAGCCTGGCTCCAAAGCTCTTAAGCAGGAGGGAGGTGGGTGAGAGGAGCGATGTGCACGGTGTACGAGAGAGGGCATGTGTGTGTGTGGAGGGGTATCCCGCCCGTATCCCTCCCCAGCCCCAGCGCCGGCCCAGACAGGTGGGTGTGAAGCGAGGACGTTGGAATGGTAAGAATTTCCAGCCTGTTGGAGCACATAGTCCCTGACAAGAGTCCGGCCACTAGACCAGGCCCAGAGTTAGCTTCCCACCAGTCAACACTGCTTCCCCCACCCCCATGCTGGCACATCCCCAGCGGCTCAGAAACGGTATCTGGACTTGACCCCGGTTGTCCTTGCTTTGCTGGAGCCACCTCCTTCACAGCTTTTCTTTTTTTTTGGGGGGGGGGGCAGGGTAGGTCCCTGGCTGGGAGTCAAACCCAGGCCGCAGCATTGAGAGCGCTGAAGCCTAGCCACTGCACCTCTCCTTCGCAGCGTCTGATGCACACATGCAGCCAGGCCGTGGGCAAGGGTGACAGGTAAGTCATCCAAAGCCTCCCCAGGTCATCCTGGCTCAGTTCTCCCCAGTGATGCAGGCAGGCCCCTGCTCCTCCTTGGGCCTTGGTTTCTCCATTTCCGTGAGGAGGTGGATTGAAATTTTTCGGGAATCATAAACTAAGATACATGGGGCCCAGGAGAATAAAGCAAATGAACAAAGCAGGCAGGTCTGTGTGTGTGCATGTGTGTGTGTGTGTGTGCATGCATGCACGTGTGTGTATGCATGTATGTACGTGTGCGTGCATATATATGTACATGCACGCATGTGTGTACGTGTGTGTGCATGTGCATGTGCATGTGTGTGTGCATATGTGCGCGCGTGCATGCACGTGTGTGTGCATGTGTGTACGCGTGTATGCATATGTGTGTGCATGCACGCATGTGTGTACGTGTGTACGCGTGTGCATGTGCATGCGTGTGTGCATATGTGTGAGCGTGCATGCACGTGTGTGTGCGTGTGTGTACATGTGTGTACATGTGTGTGTGGAGTGGTGGGAAGGGAGGAGAACTAGGCAGCAGCCCCCATACCAGGTGACATGACCACTCCTCCCTGTTTCATTTGGTGGGGGTCTTTCTGGACCTCTGCTGTGTGGGTGCCAGGACCCTGAGCCTCATTTTCTTTCAGTAGAAAGTGGAGGTTGTAATGTTTACCCCTTACCCCACAGGAGTGGTGAGAATAAACTAGAATAATCAGTGGGACTCTTGTGAAGAAATCCCACCCCCTTTTTCTTGATTAATGTAATCTTTTGATTTGAGTGTCATTAAAAGTATTTCGTGCCAGGTGATCAAGTGATGAGAAGTGAAAAATAAAAAGGTTAGATGGTGGAAGAATGGATGAGAAATGGCCTGGAGGGAGGGCAAGTTCAGGTCAGAGTCCCTAAAAGTCCCCACACCCTCGCTGCCCAACGCCCTGATTGCCAGGCCAGAACACTGCCCAGCCCCACCCTGACCTCAGAGGACTTTGAGCTGATAGCTGTCACGTCATTTAGAGACCACAAGTGCTTGTGAGTGTTTTTCTTCACCAGGTTGTAACTGGTGCACCCCAATGAACAACGTAAAAAGGGAAATTAACCAAGTTACATTTGTTTGCCAACGCCATTATCTTCTCCGTGTCAGGATTCTGAAGATCTTCCACCCCTCTCCCACCTTGCTCTCTAGGTCAAGTTGAGCCCTCCAGGGACTGGGGAGAATGTGGGCAGGTGGCCCAACACCGCGTTTAGCTAAGCAGCTCGGCTCTTTTGCAAGCTGAGGGGATCTCTCTTCCACAGGTTGGCTGCACCTCCATTTTCTCATCTTTAAAACGGGGTGAATAGGATCTCTGTTGTGTCCACCTTTCCAGGAAAAGTGCTGCACGTGAAGAAGGAGGCTGTGCTCGAGGAGTCTTTGGCCCAGGGGCAGCTCCTGGGGTGCGGGATGGCCTGGGGAAGGTGGGACACACATCCTTAGATTCCGCCTGAAACAAGACACCTGGCCCAGGGAGAGGACTGCTTTGGAAACCAGCCACAAGTTGGCTGCTCTTTCAACAGCAGCAGCCGCCATGACAGTGGGTGTACAAGAGGGAAAGGTGGGAAGGGCGCCCCGTGGAAACAAAGGGAGGCGGCACAGAGCCAGGTGGTCTTGCACAGTCTGGGGACTTGTGGCCCCTGGGCACTGGGGGGTAAAATACACAGTGACAAAGACTTAGTCTTTTAGTTGTACGGACCTGGATTTGAAACTTCTTCAGTCACTCCAACCTGGTGACCTGGGGGAAGTTGCGTCACCTCTCCGAGCTTCGTGCTCCCTGGGGTTGCTGAGTAACAAACAGAAAGCAGGTGGCAGGCACCAGGGTAAGTGAGCGATTACTATGAACTGCTCCTGTCTCCCACCTCAGACAGCCTTGGTCTGGTTTCCAGAACATTTTATATCCATTGTCCATCAGAAGCATGGATCACCGGCCCACTTTACAGATTTTCCCTCTCGTAATTTAACAGGTATCAAGGGGCCTGCTAGGAAGCAAATAGTCCTGTTCCTTGAAGAATTTGCTGTGTGTGTGTGCGTGTGTGTGTGTGTGTGTGTGTGTGTATGAGAGAGAGACACACAGAGAGAGGAAACTGTTACACCATGTGGCCAATGTTGTAATTACGGTGACCATGTTTTCCAAACCACAAATCAGGTCACATGGTCTGACAGACGCTATTTTCTGCCTCCACTGAAGTCCAACATGAAATCACATGTAGTTACACATTCATTGAATCACCTTTTACTTTTTAAAAGAAACAAATGACATGAAATTTGGGTTGTCCTTGACAAGTCCCATTAGAAAATCACTATTGCTATGACTAAGGCCCACACAGAACCCTGGCAGGAGCAGGAAGACTTTTTGGAGGAAGTGCTTCTTAAGTGGGGCCTTGAAGGCTGAATAGGAGGTCTCCTGGCAGAGAAAGCGTGGGCGGCCTGAATGTCCTTGGGACAGGGCCTACCCTTCCTGCTATAAAGATGTCCCTGCTGGGAACTGGGGATGATGGCTAAAATAGGCAACTGTGTCTGTTTTCAGTTACTTTTCACTTTCATTGTCCCACAGACTTGCTGGGAAACAAAATTGTTACAGGCCAGTATACAACGCAGCTACACTGCATTGTATCTTCTGATGCATTTGCATGTCTGTCTCTACAGTAGACTCTACATTCCTGGAGGACAAGGGCCACAATGTTCTTGCTCATCTCCACGTCATTCTACCTCTCCCCACCCCCCGCCCTAGCCCCTGAAGGTGTGAGGAAGACTATAGAGAGGCACTCACCAATGTCCAATGAACAAATGAACAAGCACCATTGTTGGGCATTTTGTAGGGGGGCAATGTCCTCTGTTTTGTGATGAATCTATTGATTTTCATTTCATCTGTCTAGTCAGCCAATAGGTACGGGTTGCCCACGCCGTGGCTGGCACTGTGTGGGGCACTGAGACCAGTGTGGTTCTGCCCACACAGAGCTTACACTCTAGAGAGAGACAGGCAGGGGACAAGTAACTACACGGGTGACGAAGAGGCAGCTGCGATACGTAGATCAGGAAGCATGGTCTGCATTAGGGGTGCAATGAAAGCCCCAGGAGGAAATAAAATTTAACTTGATAGCTAATGGATCAGCATTAATCATTTAGCTAAAATGCATATAGTGCTTATCATGTGACAGACACCACCACACTGGGGGCTTTACCTATTGAATTCATTTAATTCTCAGGACAGCCTTACGAAGTGCATATTATGTTATCCCCACTTTGGAAATGAGGAAACCGAGCACAGAACGGTTGAAAAACTGGCCCAAGGTCACAGAGCTGGTGTGGCAGAGCCAGCATTCAAACTCAGGCCATCTGGCGTGAGCCCTCATTAAGAATGAGGGATTAGTCAGGTAAAGGGGAAGGTGGGGTGTACCGTTTCGGATAAGCAACGAGGCTGGAAAAGAAGGTGGGGAATTTATCCCAACAGCAATGGGTGGTGTGAAGTAAGAGAAGAGCACGACGAGGTTGCATTGGAGGGGGCAAAGTGGGAGAGAGAGAGTGGTCACGAGGCCATGAAGACAAACGGGACCTTAAGACAAGATGGTAGCTTGGACTAGGGTGATCGTCATGAAGAACGGAGATTGAGTTAAAGAAGAGCCTGGAGGCAGAACCAATGGGCTTGGCTCACGGAGGGTTTGTGGGGACAGGGGGCTGATGACAGATCTCCTGTGAACTGGGCACACAGGAAGAGGGCGAGAAGCAAGATTGGGTGGGAGACAGTGAGTTCAGCCTCTGACTTGTAGAGCTGGATAAAGGTGTCCTTGGAACAGCTAAGGTGGGGGGTGTCAAGTGGGCAGTGGGGAGGCCCTCTGGGGTGAAGGAGGGGGTCTGGCCAACACGAAGGAGGTCCCCAAAGTTCTGGGAGATGTCGGGGAGTACCAAGGGGATAGAAGAGTGGGGTGTATCAACAATCTTCCTTAGGGCCTCCCCGGGCATGGTTAGGAACGCACGTCCTCAGCTCCCCTCTAATCCACGGAGGCCACATCCCGGGTGGGGCCTGGGCCTGTCCCCGCACGGCTTTCTGGGTGAGAGCGAGCCGGAGGGCTTTGGGTCCGGCTTGGCGAACAGCAACTCGGAAGACTTTCAAAAAACAGGAAGAGCCGCTCATCACAGGGAGTTACCCCAGCTCACAGATACTCCCCAAATGGTGTGGATCTGCCGCTCCATTGGCAGAATGCAGCCTGTCACTCAGCTCAGGTGGCCTCCCTTCCCCTCCGCCCTCCCACAGTGTGGCTCTCATCGCCTGCTTCCCCTGCCCTCAGCCTTCTCACTCCATCTGGCCCTCAGACCACGTCCCATCCACGGAGCCCCTCACACAAGGTCCCCCAGGATCTGCTCCTGATCCTCCTCTGCAGTTTTCTTGCTGGTTCTCTCCTCCCTGCTTCCGCCGCTCTTCTCCCCGTCCCCGCCACCTCCTGCCCACATAACACGCAGCGTCTCCTGAGTGCTCCCCACGGCGCCGTTGGGCAGGTTGTCCCTCGCTCTGAGAAGGTTCTTCTCCCCACCCCGATCCCACCCATTCCTCTGGATCCTGCTCAGAGGCTGCCCTCCCCCAACAAAAAAGTTCCCTCATCCCACTTCCCTTTTACCCTAACACACCCCCCTGCAGGCCTTCAGCTCCTCTAGCTTCTGGACACAAGGAGGGCCATACAGGTCATCTCCAAGCCCATGTCTTTTTCCACCTCGTATCTCCTTGCCAGGCCACAGTGTCTCGAACACAGAAGATGTCCAGGACCTCAGGTGGATGGAAATGGTCTAAAGGAGGGATTTGCATGCGTAAGATTTTAGGGGCTTGTTTAACCTGCCCAAGACCCAGACCATCTTCAAGGACCTGAAGTCATTGACCACAGGAACCCAGATTATAAAGGAGAATTTGCTGGCAGATGCTGATTTCCCAGAACATCCTGGTGGGGTAGCTGGAGTATGTACTAGGACGTCACAAACCTATATTTGAACATGGCCTGCAGTTTAGTCTTGTGGCCACCACCGTTAGGCTCGGTCTTGTCTGAATACACTCTATCCAAATCTGTCATATGGACACGTCCGGGAGTCAGAAGCCGGGTCCCATCTCCCAGCATCTTGCTTCCTCCACCCCCAGAACATGAGTGGGTCAGCTGAACACCCCTTCTCTCCAGCACAAGGAGTTTACCCTTTGGGGGAACCAGGAAGAGCCTATCCTACTCTCACGGTCAAGCTTGTCTTCCCGAGAGAGCTTCGCTCTGCTCTGGTTGCTCATATGTTTTTGCTTTGCTCCGACAGTTAGATAATCTTGAACCTCTGGAGGTCTTTAGGAAATCACCAATGCACTGTTTTCCCAAAGTGCCCTAGCCTCACCCCAGGCCATGGGAATCAGGATCTCCAAGGGAGGGGCCCGATGACCTGCATATTAGCATGCTCCTTAAGGCTCACTAATCACATCCACACACCCCACACCCTATCCCTATTTACGGCTGGCTCGCCGACTGCAGAAGGCCCTCACTTGGAGCAGTCAGATCTGAGTGCGGGCTGGGGCTGACTCTCTCTCTCTGGGCCGTGTCTCCATCTGTTTGAAAATGACAGGCACCATAGCCTTGCCTAACTTGTAGGGTCATTTAGATGGTTGAAAGAACGCTGGTGGTGGGAAACTAAGGCTCCCTGGCAGAAGAGATTGGCAAAGGTCATCCACCTTTTCATTTGCCTGTTACGTGCCAGGCTCTGGGGATTCAGCTGGGAACAACTTGTTGGGGGGAGATGACATTCTAGGGAACAATGAAACGAATAAGTGAACCAGATAATCACGATAAAGGAAATAAAGGGGTTTTCGAGAGTCAAGGCAAAGGTGGGGAGGGCCCCCCCACCCAGGCCTGTCCGGGAGGGGTCACTCCAGTAGAGACCTGGATGTTGGGGAGCCATTGGACTAGGCCCTGTTGCGTTATAACAAGCCCAGTGGCTGCTGAGCCGGGAGGCCCCCTGGGCCTGGCCAGGGCGCTCCCAGACCCTTGGAGGCCGGCGGGCGCGGGGCTTTGTCTCCCTGCAGTCTCTCCGACCCCCAGCGCTATTCCCTCTTTGACCCCGAATAACTTGTTGGTTTCGCTCGGGCTTTGTTTCCCGGGGTCACTGCCTCCGGGACGCCAGGCAGCCGCCCCGGGCCCTCGTGTGTCCCGCATCTGACACCCCCCTCTGGCCCCCGCCCCCTACCCGCTCAGAGACCGGGGTCAAAGGCAGCCCGCGTCACGTGGTCGCGGAGCAGCACCGAATCGGCCGGGAGAGCCGAGGGAGAATCCGGGTGGAAGCCGAGAAATCCAACCCCGATAGCAGCTGGGGGTCCCGCCCCGGCCCCGGGGCGCTCGCCGCACGCCCGACGGCCGCCCTGGCCTCCGGAGCCCATCTCCGGCCGGCACCCACTGTCCATCACGGGATCGAGCCCCGCTCCCACTGTCGCGATTCGGCGAGGTAGGCGCCGGGCCCAGGGAGGGTAAGGGGAAAGGGGTTGGGGGCCCCCTCGGCGCGGGGATTCGCCCCTCTGTGCTCGGCGGGCCCGCGGGGTGCTAGGCGGGGCGCCCCAACTTCCAGTCTTCAGGGATACCCCCACCTCGCCGCCGCGGGAGGAGGGGGAGGCTGCTAGCTGCCCCAGCGCAGAGCCGGGGGCCGGGACTGGGGGCTGGGCACCGGGAGGGAGGGGATGGGGGAGGAGAGCCAGCCGGAGGCGGAGCGGGCGGCGGCGGCGCGGAGCGGGGGCGGGAGCGGCGGGCGGCGGCCGCGAAGGGGTTAACCCCGGTACCGGCCAGGGCCCAGCGGTGCACGCTCACCCGGGGGACCCAGGCGTCCCGCAGCTCGCCGGGATCGCCCCCTCCCCTGAGCAGCGCCCCATTCGTGGCAGGTAAGAGGCCGGGAGGGCCGGGGCCAGCCAGTCCCCTGTCGCCGAGCCGGCGGGGCCCGAGCCCGGCGTGCAGGCCGCGCGGGGCCCAAGCGGCCGCCGGCGCAAGTTTGGTGCGGGCGGGCGCCGGGCGGGCGAGAGGAGTCGGCGGGGCCCCGCGCTCCGGGCGGGAGGACAAAGGGGTGGGGGACCGCGCGGGGGCCGGGGGCGGGCCGGGGTGCGGGCGAGGGCAGCGCGGCAGCTGTAGGTCACGGATAATGTCACTCACGAGGAATGCCCCCTCCCCCTCCTCTACTCCCGAACAGGGGAAACTTTTGTCTGGCGAGGGAGGGGGTTAGAGGCCGGGTCCCCGCTTCGGGAAGGGTAAGGCAGCCGGACCGGTTTTCCTCCGGCCGTGAGCGGCCTGGCTTACAGCTCCTCTCTTCCCTCCGGTTCTCAGCAGCCCCCCGCTTTGAACGCTGCCCTTTCACACCTTGGGACAGGGTGAGGAGGGGGCGACCATAGGCTCCTGGGTCTGGGACAAGCTGGGGATCAGGGGACTGGCCTACTGGCTCTTCCCCAGATTCAAGCGCTCAGGTCAGCCAGGAGCCATGGCAGGGCCAGGGAACAGAACCTCACCCACCTTCGTGTGCTAGTGCTGTTACCCCCACCCCCAGAAAAAGCATTGGAATGGCCTGGGGCAGTATTGGGCACCCGTCCGAGGTTCAGACTGACCTGGTGTCTGTCACTTTCCAGCCAGGTGACCTTGAGCTGGTTCCCTACCTTCTAGCCTCAGTTTCCTCACCTGTGAAATGGACAAAATAAAGTATCTGCCAGAATAAGGATGAAATGACAACCTGTGGGACCTCAGTAAATGGTGGCATGTTTGTATTCAGCAACTATTGATTGCACACTTACTATGGGCCAGGCACTGGGCCAATTGCTTGACAAATACAATATCATTTAATTCTTCGATGTTACTATTAACCACATTTTACAGAGGGGGAAACTGAGCCACAGAATGGCAAAGGTCATACAGGTAGGAAGTGGTGGAGCTTGGATTTGATTCCCCTCCCCCAGCTTGGGTCTCCACTAACAGGTCTTGCTATGACCGAGCTCACAGTTTCATTTTCAGTTGAAATGGTGAGGACACCTGCCCCGTCTTCCCACTACCCTAAACCCACAAGTAATGCTCCTTCTGCCTGGCACTGGTGCCAGTGAGGTCTTATGCCCTGGCTCTTGTGGGCAGCTGGAGCAGGAGGGGAAGTCTGTTGGAGCCTGGGCCTGGAGCTCCAGGATGGGCCAGCGTCTGCTGCTGGCCGGCCCGTGGCAGGGATGCTCCCCCAGTGTGGGAGGTAGGTACAGGGAGGAACCTGTCTCCCTGGCATCAGTTGAGGACAACTGGTGACTTTGTCAACAGACCTCTCCCCAGCACCTGGGGAGGGCAGTGCCTTTCATCTCCATCAGACTAGGTCACTTTCAGGATCAGCAGAGGGCAGAGGGAGGTAGGGCCCAGAAGCAGAGCCCTTAGGGTGATGAGAGATTGAAGGCGTGGGATTGATATCTCAGGTGTCCCCTTGGGTGACCCATCAATAGGGTCCTCAGTGCTAAAATTATGGGCTGCTCCGGGTGCCCCAGCCCCAAAGGTCCTTGAGGACAGTAATGGAGGTTGGACTTGGAACCAGCATCAGGATTGCAGAATCTTAATGAAAAATAGGTATCTGGGTTTCTGAGCCTACGGCACATTGTGAGTCCTCAGTAAATACCCTGTGAATGAATGTGTCGGGTGCCCCAGACTTCCATTGGCTTTAGTGCCCTGGCTGGCCCAATCTTTTGGTGGGGGTACCATCTCATGACTTGTGATTGAGCTTTCATTGGGGCCTTTGAGAGATTTCTTTAAAAACTGTTCGTTCATATATCCCATCTTAAAACAGTGGAGTGGGGTAGATAATGAAAGAAGTTTTAGGGAGCTGAAAGTTTGTGCATCGCTGTTCTAACTGCTCCGAGGGCTGTTCCAGCACTGCATCTGGGGTTTGCAGGGTCCGTGGGCTTTCCTGGGCCCTGGGACTAGGGGCCCTCGTGGGCTGACAGTGCACTCTCTGCCTGTAGGAGTACCACTGGATATTCCACTATAAGCCAGACTTTGAGGTGGCTCAGAAACGTGGAGGAATGACTGGAGGGGCCCGAAGCCTGAAAGTAGTGTGGAGGGATGGGGATGACCCTTGGCGTGTGGTTAGACTGTCCTTGTCATCGTGATTGGAGCAGGGGGGAGGCCTCTGGGAGAATCAGCAGGTGAAGGGAAGGAGCCGACAAGCAAGAAAAGATGGAAGATGTTGAGATTTCAAGATTATGAAATCATAGGCTGGGATTTGGCCTGGAGGCCAGCTGAGAAACTCGGCACCTGAGAAACTTAGAAATGCGCTCTGGTTTTTCCCTGCCCTGGGCTGTGGACCTGCTTGACCCATCTTCCATACTTTGGGACCAAAGCCAGGCCTGTAAGTCCCTAGAGACTGGGCAGATTTCTGCTGGTTTAGAATTTGCTTTGGGGTATGGCCTGAAATGTCTGGAGTGTTTTGAAGACTTGAACATTCTTTATTTGAAATGGAACATTAGGGTAATTTGTTAAATATGTATAGAAAATGTCTGTGGACAGGAGTGATGGGAACACGAAATGGGCTGACCGGAGAGGCTGCTGATCTGATAGGGGAGGTCCCGTGATGGCGAAGAGACAGGATGCGATCAGGGATAGATGGGCTTTGGAAGGTCAGCGGAGGGGAAAGCTCCTCGGTTGTTAATGTCGTCAGGGCCTCCCGGAGCAGGAAGCGTTGGTGAGGCTGCAGGCTGTGGCACGGGGGCCAGTGGGAGACGAGATCGGTTGTGAGGAGCTTGCATATCTGCTTAGGGGTTTGGAGTTTATCCTGTAGCCAGTGGAGAGGACAGAGGGTTGTAAGCAGCTCATTGAGTCGATGCCTGTTCCTGTGCCTTGTGCCAGGCTTCTTACAGACGGTCCATTGAAACCTCACAATGCCCCTGCAAAGTAGCTGCTGCTGCTGGTACCCCCACCCCCGCCCCGTTTTCAGATGGGGAAATGGAGGCTCAGAGGGATCAAGTCACTTACAGAGCTGTACTTGAACGCAGGCCCGAGCCGTTCCTGCCCTATTGTGCTGCTCTTCTCGGGCCTGTTGGCTAAAGATGGTGGCAAGGCTGGCTGGGCTGAAACCAGGTCAGAGATGATGCTAATCGGGGTCCAGCAGAGAGCTGACCAAAGGCTCAGTGAGGCTGTGGGACTGAGAGGGAAGGAGGGAGGGGCTATAGGACTTTGTAGCTGCCTGGGGCGCAGGGTCATCGCAGGTGGTCTGTGGTTTGGGGAAGGACGAGTAAGTGACAGTGGCAGTGGCAGTACTTTCAAGTCCCTGCAGGGCTCTCTACAAGCAGAAGGCATAGTCTTGTCCTGTGTGGCTCCCGAGGGCAGAGACTGCACCAAGGGAAAGGGGAATGAGCTGCTTGGCCAGGCAGGCATGGTCCCCATCACTGAAGGTATACCAAGAGGCTGGAGAGGGTGCAGAGGGTGTGTACCAGGAGGACCAGGCCTGGGTGACCTCTTTCAGTTCCCATTTCACTGTAGAATCTCAGCATTGGGGGTGGTGCTTGGCCTGCTTCCACCCCATTTTTCTCACAGCATTTTGCAACTACCCCTTTTTGTACATCTTGGGAAGCTCCCCATGCATGTGGAGCCTGCAGGGCTCCTCCTGGGAGAGTCCTTGCCCCGTGGATTACACTCAGCCCAGCTGACCTGCGAGTGGCCCTTCGGGATGTCTGCATCAGAGCCTGGGTTGCTGAGAGCTGTGGTTTGACAGAGGGCGGGAACCCTCTCCTTCCATTGCCCAGTCTGTGAGCTGGGTTCAGTCTCTCCTCAAATAGGAGAAAATGAGGCTGAATCATAAATCAGGCTGGTGGGTTTGAAAGTGAGTGAGAGGGGCGGGGGGTGGGGGGGGCAGGGTTATCCCCCTCCTGCCCTACCGTAGAGGTTAAAGCAGGGTCTCCTGGTCTTGGGGTCCACCAGCAAAGGTGCGTTCTCCTGCCTGTGGGGCTGGCATAGAGCTCTGTCCATCAACTTCAGCTTGGTGGAAGGAGTGGACAGGGATGTCTTGGACTGTGTGGCCTCAGGGCTAGAGCCAGGCTGTCTCAGAGGAGTGGAAGCTCTTATCTAGATGGAGGAGAATTTGTGTTAAGTTGCCTCCTGGCCCTTTTTTATTCCCGTTTTGTTTCTTAGTACAGATTGTAGTAGTCTGATTTTAAAATGTGAATGAACATTTATTTACTGGAGGGCAGGCTGTGGGAGGTGGCCAGCTGAATGACCACAGTACCCCGTCTCCATTCCCCCTCAGCCCTCAAACAGAGCCTGCCTCGTTTCCCTCCCTGTGGGCGCCCCATCCCTTCCTGTCTCCCCATCTCTGCTCATGGCGAAGATGCTGCATCCGGTTACTTCCCTCCCCCACCTCAAATCCTCCCCGGCCAGGGCCCAGCTCTAGGATCATTCCCGATTCCGCGGAGCTTGCGTTGCCCGCGCCCCGCGTTACGGGTGCAGAGCCTGTTCTCAGGCCCTCTCACGAGCCCTTCCCACACCTGCCTTTGAATTTTGGTTCCTGAAGGATATGTCTCATCTGCCCTAGACTCTGAGCGCCAGAAGTAGGAGCTGCATGTGGCCTGTTTCTGTACCAGTGAAGGTGGGCAGCATTGCAGAGTAGAGTCAAAAGTCCTGGGTTCAAATACCAGCTCTGTCACCACTGGCTGTGGGATCTAGAGCAAGTTACCTAACTCTCTCTGGGCATCAGTTTCCCCAACTGAAAAAGGAGGAGAGTAAGAATCCAATTTTGCTCCGGGGGTTGGGCAGGTCATAGTAGGAGCCCCGTATGTAGCAATTCTTCAAAGGTAACGATGGGTTATTATTATTGTTTATGTGGGAGGTGATCTGTCCTTTCAGAGATAGAGGGAAGACTCTGGGGAGATTGAGTTCCTGAACGTCCTGTCTAATAGCCTGTGAAGGCTTGTTCAAATGATGAAACTGAAGCCCGGAGAGATAGGGCGATGTGCATGGGGTGTGGGAGCTGCCTGTCTTATCCCGGAAACCCGGTGGGATTTCCTGTCTTGGTTCACCTGGTTTTCCTCTTCCTCTTCTTTCAGCAAGGTTAAGGTGCTCAAGTTCTGCAGACCCAGGCTGGTGGCCATGTTGAGCCGTATCTAAAGTATGTGCCGGATAAGGTGGCCTGGCTGGCAGGCCCTGTGGCTGCCCTCAAGACTAGGGACCCAAGTCCCAGACTGTGTGCACGGTGGCCTGGATCCTCCAGAGGCCTGCAGCCAGCCTCCCTGTGCCCTGGGAAAGGGGAGAGGATGATGGCAGGGAGAGGCGACCTGGGCCGGACCTTGAGGCAGATGGCTAAGACACAGACAGAGCAGAGACTGGGAGCCAGGCTCTGGAGCCAGACAGTCTGGATTCAAATCCCTGGTGGGCCACTTCCTACTGGGGGCACCTTGGGCAAGCTGTTTAATTTCCTCATCTGTACAAAGGGGATCATAATTGTCCCCATCTCACAGCATTTAGAACGTTAATCCAGGGAAGGTACTCAACTACAAGCTCGGTCCATGTTAGTTATGGCGATGGTTCTAGTTGGTGATGTTGTCATTGACTGGGGAGCTCATTTCACCCTCCCAACAGCAGTAGGAGACAAGCACTGTGTCATCCCCTCTTAGCACATGTGGTAACTAAGGCTTGGCGAGGTGCACAGCTCTTCCTGGAGAGGCTCGGACTCAGGGGATTACTGTCAGGATCTGCTGGTTTCGGAGGGGCTGCTCTGGGCAGACGAAGCAGCAGAAATGGGGACACGTAAGCAACCAGGGCTCGCCAAGATGGAGGGGCTGTGTCCGGAGGTGTGGAGCAGAACCCTGGTGCTCACGTGGTGGAGATGTGGTAAGGACTCTGGCCTCATTCAGACCTGAGGTCTGGCTTCCCGAGGCAGGGTGTGGATTCTCCTCGCCCCCAGGCCAGCCAAGGATCGGCCTGTGCGGGCAGGTCCGGGGTGGCAGTCGGTGGAGGTTTGCTGCAGTCATCGCGCAGCGGCAGCCACCTCTGCTTTACCCTACCTGCCCAGGCAGAGGCCAGGTGAGGAGAGACGAATGTCCTCACGCTGCACGCTCCGCCCAGATTCCCTTCCTCCTGTCCCTACACCCAGCAGTGTCAGCATCACCTGTTCATGGAAGCTCTCCCTGCTTGGCCTAGAGGTTAAGTCCTCTGACCTCATGTCTACGGAATTAGAAACGGGAGGTGGGGCATTTGGTGGGGTAGGGGGACAGAGACAGCCCTCCAGGTAATTCCACTGCAAGCTGAAGTTTGAGAAACACCTGGTTAGGGAATTTTTTAGAAATTGATGCTTTTCTCCTTGGACTGTCAGCACAGTCAGACACCGCAAATGTGAGGGACCCAGAGGAAGGCCTCGCTTCTCTCCGTTCCGTCTTCAGGGAGCCACCATCCTATAATAGCTTCCTAACCCCAGGGAAGAGTTTTGTGATACAGCGATGGGGTTCAGTAGTACCCCGTTGGATTACAGGAGACGGTGCGGGGGCCACTTGAAGGTGCAGGGGATGCTTTGTGGGTGGTAGGGAGGGGTGCCAAGGACAAGCCAGCTGTGTTCCGGGGCTCGGGCCAGGGCTGGGGTCAGACAGAGTGCGGGTCCGGCTTTAGAGACGGGGGTGCGTGCATGGGTGTGTGATTACAGTGGCCAGATGTGGTCTGAGAGGGCTAAGGGGCCTTAGCTGTCCCCCGTCCCGTGGTTTTAAGCATCAGTGATTTTAATGACGATGATCATATAATTGCCACTCACATTGCCCGGGAGCTTATAGATGCTTGTCAGGCACTTGCACGTAATCGTATCTGGAGTAATCCCCAGAATAATCCTATAAAGTAGGCACCATTATTGCCCCATTTATAGATGGAAATACTGAGGTCCTACAGCCATGACACTGTAGAGCGAGACATTCTGTAGGGGTGCCTAGAAGCACGACCCCACTGGAGGAGGGGCAGCGGGGATCGCCCTGCCATGTTTGCGTGGCAGGCGCCAAGTCAGACCGCTTTTCTGAAGATGCCGAAGCACGCATTCTGTCGGCTGAGAGTCAGGCTTCGGGGGGCGGTGACGGGGTTGTGTTCGGCCATTAGGGCTCAAGCCTCCGGGTTGGGGCCTCCACTGCAGACACTCAGTGGATGGGCCATTTGAGGTTCCAGGTACCACAGTGATGGAAAGAGGTAACATCAGAGAGAGAAAAGTGGGTCTCCTTTGGTTCCAGCAGGCGGCGTGGGGGTCAAGATCAGAGCCCACTGTGTACCCTGCTGTTCTTTTCCATCTCAGTGTCCCCGAGGTAACTGCCCAGGAGCCAAGGGCTTTCCTGACAGAGTTCCCCTTCATTTCTCAGTGGGAAACTGAGGCCCAGGGAGGAGCAGGGACTCGCCTCCACAGGCCCACACACTGTGCCACGTATTGGGACCAGACCCAGAGCTATCTGTTCTGACCAGGGGAGGGTTTGTCTCCCGCACGCTGTTTCCCCACCCCCATCTTTGGCAGGCTGGGTAGCTGGAGCCCCCCAGAGCGATGCTGGGGGGCAGAGATGGGTGTGTGCTGGGGAGCAAGCTGCCAAGGAGGGGTGGGGCGGCTTCCAAGAGGAAGAGCACCAAGAAGCCCAAACCCCAGACGGAAAGCAAATGTATTTTCTAGGCCCTGAGAGGATATTTGGAACAATGGAAGTAGGATGGGGGAGGTTGGACTATAAAAAAGGTTTCTTGATATCTTTATTTAAAAAAAACACCGTAGTTTATAATTTTGACTTTTGTTTTTCTGAAAGATGTTTATGTAACTTCCTGAAGCAGGATCCTAGGGCCCCATGAAGTTTGTCAGAGGCTGTCGTTTCTAGACTCAAGGCTTTGGGGTTTGGAAGGACTCGAGAGGCCAATCTCCCCATCTTACAGCTGGTGGAACTGAGGCTGTCAGAGGAGGGAGGGGCCTGCTTGAGGTCACACAGTGAGGCACCAGAAGACTTGGTACTACAGCCTAGGTCTCCTGGTGTCTTGCAGGGGGCTATTGTCTTGACTTCCTACCCCCAGGTCCCCAGCTGGCATGGGAGTTGGGCAGGGGCTGTGGAGGGGTCCCCTTTGAAAACACTTGGAGCTGCTGGGTTCGGGGCCAAGCCATTTCTGGTCTGCGGTGAAGTGGCCCCATTGGATGGTGACTTGCATGGTGGTGAGGAGGCTGGCATGGTTTGCATGGTGATGCCACCCCTGACCAGATGTTGAGGCCCAGCTATGCACTGTCTGCCCAGAGGCTGGGAGCTGGGAGTCACACCCAGTGAGTGCTGGGGTGAGGGTTATTGTATGTTGTGATTCATTCTGTTCTCTCAGCCCTGAAGCAATGACTAGGCCCTGAGCCCTGATTCGACCCCATGACTATGGACTTGAGCAGCTATGCATTTGGGCTTTAAGTGTACAGATATGAGTGGGTCCAGGGGACTTTGGGGAGTCCCTTCCCTCTCCCACTTCCTATCTCCAGATCTGATGTATCCTAGGATTTTGACCTGTCCATTCTCACCAAGGTAGGGATCTGTAAGCTCCCGAAATCCTGTGCGACATTTTAGAGGTATTTCTGTGCATTCTTTTTCTGCAGAGAGAGTCTGTAGGTTTTATCGGGTTGTCAGAGGTCTCAGCATCCTGACCAGACAGTAGGGGACTACCTGCATGTACCACAGGCCTGAGAGAAGGATGGCAAAGAGGCAGTGTGGTTCTAATAGTAAGTAACTTGGGGGCAGTGCTGGTTCAGAGTGTGGTTTCAGAGGCCACTGCTGGGTTCTAAACCAGCACTTTGACTTCTGAGCTGTGTGATCTTGGGTGAGTTACTATGTCTGTGCTTCAGTCTCCTATCTGCAAAATGGGAATAATGAGAATCGTTACCTCATGGTGCGATAGACTTTTAAAGAAGATAATGCCCATATAAGACTTATCCCAGTGGTTTGCTATTATTGTCAGTTCTAGCTCTTCGCTAATTTGCTGTGTGATCCTGTTAAGTGCCTTATCTTGGGGTCTTAGTCGCCCCCTCCAGCTCTGCACTCCGTCTTGGGCTTTTCAGGAGTTTCAGGGCAAGGTTGGAGAGTGGCGTAGACAGAGGAGGGAGGGGGAAGCCCTCTGCATTCTGGGATTCCCTAGCCCAGCTCCCCTCTTCCCCCCCAGTGCTGTGGCTTTGTCCTGAGGCAGGGTTATGTAACCAGTGGGGCCTAGCCAGGCAGGACATGCTTCTCAACCTCGCTTTTGTCCCCATTGTCTCTTCCTCTCCCTTCCCCTGATGGAGCTGTTGCATTAGCTGACCTGCTCTTAAAGCTCCAGGGATGAAATCAAACCTGTGCTACTCTGGCACCAATTGATTTATTCCGGAGGTTTGCTGAGCAGGTGGCCCCTCCTGGGGACAGACAGAGCTGATGCCTTTGTGCCTGCTTTGAGGACAGAGAAAGGGACTCCTTTATAAGGGGAAAGGCAGGTCGTAGGCTGGGGTTGGGGTGGGGGCTTCACTCATGGCCCTGGTGTTCCAGGAAGTATACCCACCCCCTCCCCGTGACTTCCTCCCCATCCTTGCAGCCCAGCACCAATGCCTCCTCTCCCAGGAAGCCTTCCTTGGTCTCTCAGCTGCAGGGAAGTCAGCCTCTATTGAGCTCCACAGCATGTCCTCTGTCCCTTTTCAGAAAACAGAGGCCACAAACTGTCAGGCCATATCCGCCTCATGGGCAGATTTTGCTCGGCCCATGCCAAAAATTGAGCTAGTTGCCAACGGGAGATTTTATATAAAAGCCCCAACTTCTGGCTTTACTTCAAAAATTGGCAGATCAGAAAACTTTGAGCTTACATTCTCCAGTGGCTGCTACTGGAGATGAGGCTGGCACATGCCACTCTGCCCATCCCCACCAGCCACTTTGCACCTGATCTTTGTGGCCCTTGAGGCATCTGAGTTTGCAGCCCTATCTGATGGCATGGGTGGCTTTGACTCCTGCGTTGTAATGTGGTACCTCTTCTGTCTGCTCTGTGGGCTCTTTGAGGGTGGTCGAGGGTAAGGGGCTGACTCATCTGTAGCCCTGAAAGCACTGCACTCAGGGCCTTGCACACAGCAGGAGCATAATAAGTGCTTCCTTTATGAAGGAAGGCGTGGCAGCTCCCCACCAGCTGTGAAGGTTCCATTTAATAGAAGCTCTATTTCTGCCTGCCCTGTGACCCTGAAATCCTCCCCCACATAAGCTGTGGCTGCTTAGCCACTGACCCAGACAGCTTCTTAAGCTGCAGATAAACAGTCACTGAAAGTGTCCCCATGCTGCAATATGACCAAGGAGAGGTACATTTCACCTGCAGCTGTCCCCATGGTTCAGTCCCCCAGGGGGTTGGAAGAGTTTAAGGGGAAAAAGGACACTGGGATCAGCAGCCTTCAGAGGGGAGTAAGTCCTGAATGAACCCTCCGTCCTGAGGGGATAGGGAATGGGGAAGGGAGGGTCATTTCAGGTGTTTACTGGACCGGTTTCCTCTCCTTGAGGCCTTTCTCTGTTGTATTTTCCTAGAGTAGGCTGTGTCCATCAGCTCCTTTATCCAGCTGTCTGTCCAGCTAAGGTTTGTTTCACTCTTTTAATTGAAACCCTAACCATCCCCGGAGGCCAGCTAAGATGTCTCCTGGAAGAGGTCTGAGCTGAGAGGCCACAGTCGCTCTGGGTACAAGAAAAACCTGGGAAGCTTGTATGAAAAAATGCGTGCAGATTTCTGTCCCCCGTTCTTTGATTGCTTCAGTCTAGAGTATAGCCTCCCCCGCCCTAGAAGATTTAGACACAAGGGTCCATAGACACGTTTTGAGGAGCCTGTCTTAACATATGGAGCCCAGGGCTGCTAGGGAGGAACCCTGGGTGACAGTTGTGCTGTGTGACATCTACATGCCCCTTACCCTCTCTGGGCTTCTCTTTCGCCCCCTGCGCTAACATGCTGGGCTCCTCCCAGTGGTTATGACTGAAAGTGCCTGTGAGCCTGGAAAGAGAGGGGATGGGGCAGGTGCCAGAGGGGATCTGGCCAGGCTGCAAAGGGTTTCACAGTCCTCAGGGAATAGCTCCGAAGAGGAGGAGGTAGGCTAGGAGCCCAGGTTAGCGTGGGCAGGGGCTGTGTCCCTGGTGTCAGGCCCTGTAGGGAGGGCCTGAGCCCAGAGAGTTTGGAGGACTGGCCTGGGCGGCCTAGCAACCTGGCCACACAGGCTGAGGGGCACCCCGCTATGTGGTCCTGCGGCAGGGAGGCTGGGGCTTCAAGTGCAGGCCTGGACAGCCATTTATAGAAGGGTAAACTGAGGTACATAGACGAAGGGACCCTCCCAATGGCACGTATGAGTGCTGGAAAGTTGGGCCTGGACTCCAGGTCTTTTGCCTCCCAGGCAAGGCCACACTCTTCTGTTGCCACCTTCCTTTGCAGGATCAGTGCCTGATCACTCATCTGGGACAATCATCTGATTGTCTGTGCTGACCTCCAGACTAGGGCCTGGAAAAGTGAAGCCACTATCGTCACAGCTGCCCCGCAGGCACGAAACCGGTTGGGTGTGCAAATTACCCCTCAAACATCCTACGTCTCTCTCTCTCTCTCTCTCTCTCTTTCCCCCCTTAAACTGTCTCCGATGGGCCAGCTGCCTCTGCCCGTTTCCGCCTGGCACTGGGCTTCACACTCTTTATTCTGAGAACAAAGCTTCCTTCTGATGGTCCTCCTGCTGACAACAGGAAAAGGGCAGGCGTGGCACTGGGCCTCCCTCCTCCACCTCCTCTTGCGGGGAGCACGGGGCAGCTTTTGTCTCATGCCAGATCCTGGCAGCTGTGGGGGGCTGGCAGGGCCGTGTTCCTGCTGGTGGCTGGAGCCGCCCTATGGGTCCAGCTGTCAGACTCAGAGGTTCTCCTTTCAGTGGCCAAAAGAGTGGGCAAAGGTATCAGGCAGGGACTAGTGTAATTGTCTTGTGCTGGTCCAAGCAGTCAGTTGTCCCAACACAGGATGGGGATTTGGCCGGGCACAGGTCATGTGACAACCCTCTGGGTTTCAGCTAGCACAGGTGGAGTATCCACCTTGGCCTCCAGGTCACCCTGGTCTCCTAGGGGGTTGCAGAAACCGAAAGGTGTGTCCACACGAGGAAGGCAGTCGTCCCTCATTCCACGATTCTATCTAAGCATCTATGTTGTTCCAGGCACTGGGGCATGGCAGTGACCAGAACAGACCAAGTAACTCCCTGTTTTGGACATGGGGCTGACATTCTAGCGATGGGATGGAGTCAGCCCACCAGCACACACTAGCTCAGCTCCAGCTGTTTGTCAGGTAGCGAGAAGTGTCTGCCAGCCAGACAGAGCCGGTCTTGGAAGGTCTCAGGTAAGGGGACAAGTAGACTGCAGCAGGGAGAGGGCACCACAAGGTGTCTAGGGGAGAGCATTCCAGGTAGAGGGACAGCGTCACAAAGACTTTGTAAAATAGCAGGGAGGCTGGGGCAGCTGTGGCGGGCAGAATAAGAGCCATCCTGGTGGGAGATGGGGCCTCCAGATGCATCGGGTGGGCTTTGCTGTTCAGTCTGAGTCCAGGGGAAGCTGCAGAGGGCTTGGGCCGAGGTCTAACTTGTTTTGACATATATTTGAGAAGGATCGTGTGGGCTGCCAGGTGGGGAAGAGACCGGAGGCAGAAGCAGGAGTCAGGAGTCTGCTGCTGTCATGTGGATGAGGGAGGCCCTCAGTGTGGGGTCGGTTGGGGAGGCAACCAGGGGTCAGACTCTGGTTTGATTTTGCAGGATGAACCAATGGGGTAGACGTGGGATGTGAGAGGACGAGGTGTTGATGGCAAGGTTTCTGGCTTGAGGACGGCGTTGGCATTTACTACGACAGGGAAAGCTGCAGGACAAGCAGGTTTGGGGAGCGAAATGGAGATTTAGGTCAGAGGTGTTAGGTTGGTGCTCACACTGGGAAGGGGGCACATGGGTAGAGATTGTTCCCTGGGCCTTGTTGTCCCATCCTGTACATGGAAGTGCTGGGATGACCCAGGGTTCTGAGGTGGCAGGGAGCGCTCTGGGAGGCCACATGGCACAGTGCTTAGCAACCCAGATTTGGAGTTTACGCGTGGATGTGACTCCTTCCTCTGTCAGTGACATTACCTCTCTGAGCCCAGTGTTCTCATCTGGGAAAATGGGCAAACCACAGTACCTGCGTTCCAGGGTTACTGAGGGTTAAATGAGAAAATGTGCACAAGGCACTTAGCAGGGGCCCTGGCACGTACTTACCTAGTTCCCAGGCTGTGTAGTCGGTAAGTTAGGGGGTTTTGCCTGGTGGGTAGGGGGAGCCATGGAAGGTTATTGAGCAGGAGCATGTTATATGTGTGGTTTGAGGGGGCAGCTGTGAGGGTGGAGACTTGGGCCGAGTCCTCTTGGCAAGTCCCTGAGCCCTTTCTACCTGCTGAGTGAGAACTGAGGGCTGTCCTGATGGACTGACTCTCCTACCCTCCCCCACCTGAGGGTCCTCACTGATGTGGCATAGGCAGCCTCTGTCTTGCACAGGTCCCTCAGGATGGGGGTGGTCGTTTACCCTAAGATCTCCCACAGGACCCCTTGTCTCTACATCCCAGTGGCTGGCCTTAGGGAATATGAGTGAGGGGCATTGAGGGGCGGTGACGTTAAAGGGACATGAGTTGCAGGTAGGGCTCTGGACGGGGCTGGCAGGGGCAGGGCAGGCCTGGAGTGGCATTCCACTGGGCACTTGCATGTGACTTTGGTTCCTGGTCTGGGTCCAGACTGGATGGTGCTTGCTGCTGTGGAGCCATGGAGAGGTTGACAATGGCAGAATGTGGCCTCCTCAGGACCCACACTTCAGTGGTGCCCAGGCATGCCAGCCCAGCCCAGTGCTTTTGCAAGCCTGTTTCCCAGAAGTTGAGCCATGCCAGGACGGCCAAGGACATTGTAGAGTCCCCCAGGGCTCGCAGCCAGGTTGTCACCAAGCACTGCTTGTTTTCCCAGGGTCCAAGTGTTTCTAGGGGTGGAGGGGGACCTGGAGATATTCCAGGGGCTTTTCTCAACAGCTGGGTAAATTGAGAGAGCAAGCAAGGCACTTGACCAAGGTCTCACAAGGCTGCCTTCCTCCTATCTGTCACCTCCCTCTGTTCCCATGTCCTTTGCTCAGACTCCTGGCCTCTTGCCCAGACCTTTGTAACAACCTCCGTCTTGTGGGCTCTCCAAGAGCTTTGTTTGTCCTGCTATTATCATAATCTTGCTGAAACCTGCCAGGCACACACACTATTAGAGTGTGTCTGGTCTCCTGGCCCCTCTAGTCCCAGACAGCAGTGCAGACACAGATTCTGAGCTCAGGCCTCAGAGCCAGCCTGACCTCGGTTCGAATCCCAACTCTGCCCCTTCCTAGCTCGATGTCCTGGGACAAGATGCTTCACATTTTTGAGCCTCAGTGTCTCCATCTGTGAAATGAAAACGTAGCAATACTTAATTTAGGAAGATAGTGTGATGGTTAAAAGTGAGATGATATCTGAAATTCTGGGTATAGTACCTGCATAGAGTGAGCTATCAACCATGGTCCTTTTTGTTATGAAGGCCATCAAGCTGGTTGTATTGAGAAGCAAAGGGCATGGAGGGGAGACAAAGCCCTGGGCCCGGAGGCAAGAGATGTATGTAGGTTCCAAGTTCACTCTCAAACAGTACTCTCACTGTGCTTTTGGGGAAGCCACTCCTCTGCTGGGAACGCCACTCTCCTCATGTGAGAACGGGGAAAGAAGTCCCTGCTTTCCTATCAAGTTGTCATGTGATGCCAAAGCAATGTCTGTGAAAAAGCTTTGTTTCTGTGTAATGATTTTAAAATGGCACGGCGGTGGCTGTGGTGTGCTGATGGTGATGGAGACAGTGTAGCCACCGCGGTGGACAGCTGGCTTGGCTGGAGCCTGGTCAGCCTGCAAATGCTCAGCGCCCACACGGGCCTCCTGCCCCCGCCTGCTCCGGGCCTCCAGCAGCCTGCCTTTCTCATCAGCCTCCACTGCGCTCTCGAAGATGTGGGAGGTGCAAAGACCCGACGGCATCCTCCAGGCCCTGGTGGGCATTGGGTGATCTGTGGCTGATGCCATGGAATGCAGGGATTAGAGCCAGACCCAGGTCTGAATCCCAGCTAAGCACTCCCCAACTGGGAGCCTGCGCAAGTTGCTAAATTTCCATGAGCCTCAGTTTCCACATTTATAAGATGAGGCCCTGCTGAAGAGGAGCCAAGTATTTAGCCAGGGCTCCAGCACCCAGTCAGTCTCACAGTCGAGGCTGTAAAACGTGTTTTCCGCCCAGAGCGTGGTGACTGATGGGTTTATGGATGCGGGGAGTGGGGGGCCATTGTGTGCATTTCTGGGGATGAGCTGTGGAGGTCAGTTATGCTCCCTACGGGATTGCCCAGCTTAGAGTTAGCAGGGCCCTTGGAGCTGCCTGGCGCTACTCCATTTTACAGGTGAGCAAAGCAGGGCCCAGAAAGGGGCAGTGAGGGGGGTGTCACTTACAGGTTAGTGTAAGGGGTGAGTGTAGCCCCTAGAGCCATCCGTCACTGTGAGGTGGTGCTCACGCCCAGCCTCATGCAGGTGTACAGCAGCCCGAGAGGGACTGCCTCCCTCACGTTCATGCCTGCTGCCTAGCGTGGTCTAGGACTACAACTCTGATCTCCCGACCCCATGAACTGTTCCCCGATCCTTGGGGTAGGGGCATGGGACACCTGTGAGGCGCCGTCTAGAGGCTCACCGAGGTCCCCTGGGCCCCATTAAAAGGAGCCTGCAGAATGTAGGTCACCCGGCGTGGCGCTTTTTGCTGTGTCTCTGCTCTCTAGTTGCCTGTGCTGCAGAGGAAGCAAGGCCCTCCGGCCCACTGCCCCCCGCCCCCTGCTCCCCTCCCTGCCAGCTGTGCCTCTGTGTAAGCGTGTGGAGCCCCTCACCCCTGAGTCGTGTTGGCAGTGGACCCCTGTCGCGGTGACAAGCTCCAGGGAGTCTGAAGGGACAAGGCCACTTTCACGTGGGCCTTGGGTCTCAGCAGGCCCCTGTGTTGTGCCCACCAGGCCTCTAGAAGATTAGGGGGCTTCTGAAGCTCCAAGGGCCTCAGAGCTTTCCCTCTCTCTCCACCGCCCCCAGCACACCTGGCTTCCCTCCACTCTGACCACAGGGCCTGGAGCTTCTCAGTTTCCCCAAGGCTTTTGTGTCTCCTGGGCACCTGGGGCTTGGGGCACCCATCTGGGCCAGTCTTCCCATCACCACTGTTGGGCCTGCTGGCTGGGCCTCGGGTGACTCGTTAAAAGGTGGCCAAGGCTGTGTGCTAATAATCCCTGCAGGATTGACCTGGGGCTGCCGGCATCCGAGGCCACCTCCATGGTGTGACATGAGGGGGTCTTGGACGGTCACCACAGTCTACATCCCGTGGCTCCATGCGTACAAGCACACCATCTGTTCTTTCTAGTGCTGCTGTTGGGGCCTGAAATTCTGCCCTTAGCAGTTACCTTGTGCTCTCCTTGGCGCCCTCTGAAAAGGCAAACACCTTTGCAGGTAGACGCTCTTACACATATGCTGCTGAGAAGTGAACCCGGGCCAGCCTGGCCTTTTTCCAGCTGCCTGTGCGACCGTGGCCAAACCTCTCTGGGGCTTGGAAGGCCCTTCTCAGCTCTAGCGCCAACGCTGCGGCACGGGTTCTGCCCCCTCCACACTGGCAGTCACCCTTCTTCCACCTCCTTTCGGGACAGGTGGGGAAACTGAGGCGTGGAGTCGGGGAGGGCCCAGCTTAAGATCACACGCGTCAAACAGAACTGCAGCCAGAGCCAGGTTATGCTTGCTGCCACCTTTCCTGAGAGGGGCCAGGGGACCCATCAGCATGAGGGCCAGGGACATACTTTCTCTTCTTCGATGGAAAGCACCTCCAGGCAGGGGTCCCTGTCTGTTGTGGGGATCCCTGGGCGGAGGGCCGAATTGGGCAGGACATTCTGTTCCTTATATCCAGGAGATAGAGGCTGGTGGCCTGTGACAAGGGACATGGTGGGGGTTGGGGGACTGGAAGCTTCCAGGAACATGGTTGGTGGCTCAGGGTGCCCTCAGGCCACCCCCCTCCCTCTCTGCCGGGGAGGGGACTGGGCCAACCGTAATGCTATTTGTCCTGGCTCTGGGATTAGGTGTGGCCGTGGTGAGTGAGGAGACGCGGTGAAGTGAAGCAGAGCTGAGCAGCCGCTGCCTGGAGCCCCGGTGGGTCTGTCATTTTCTCCCCAGCCTCTCGTACCCTCTGCCCACGGCCCTTGGTGTCCTGCCTCCTGTCCCATCCTCCCACGTCTGTCTGGATGTATGTGTACATGCGGTGTGGACATGTTCATACCCACGCAGGAAGGTCCCGGAGTACAGAGGTGGGGACAGGCTGTCCCAGGAGCCTGGCACTGGGTCCTGTCTGCCTTCAGGACCAGAAGCAGGTTCCTCCAGTGTCCCTGCCCCTAGTGCCACCCATGGCTGATCTGGCCGGTTCCTTAAGGAGGAGGGATGGGAAGGAAGGAAGAACCTCGTTTCTTTTGTGGCTTCTCCTGATAGCTCAGCGAGTCCATAAATCCGCCTGAAGCCAGCAGGCCTGAAAGTTAAAGATTTAACCGCAGGGCCATGGGGGAGCTGGAGGGGTGAGGTCCCAGGGTGCTCCAATGTTACATTCGTGACTTCAGTCCTGTCTAGACCTTGGGAGCCACAGCTAGAGGGGCCCCTGCAGAGTTTCCATGCTCTTACCTTGGGGACCACTCACAACCACGCTGAATTTATATGGAATGTGGCACCTGTCTGGGGGAGAGTCACTCACAGTCTTCATTATATTCTCAAAGGGTTCTGTAACCCCAAGAGGACACAAACTTCTCATCTAGTACCCTCCCCTCATTGTCGAGGCCGGGACCGCACCTGGAGGCACACAGGGAGGAGTGGGAGGCACTGGGAGGCTGATGTGGACTCCAGGCCCACATGGAATTTGGCCTCTGCATGCATGAGATGGAGGCCCCCCAGTAATGGCTGCTTCTCGGCATCTGGCGACTTGGGGTGGGCATGTGGGAAGGCAGGGTGTGACTGGCACTTTGCAGCTCCTCTCCTGGGGTGTCAGACAGGGGAGAAGTGCAGGGCGTGATAAACCTGTTTCTACTTCATCGGGAATACATGACAAGTAAATGAGGTCATGACTGGGAAGTGCTTGCTGTAGTACCTGGAATGCAGCAGACCCGGAGGCATGCTGGGTACCATTGTCCTCTGTTATCGGAGATCTCCCGTTTCTGACCCTCCTGTATTTCTCTCCTTTTCCTTAGCACCAGGCCTCTCTGGGGCATGGAGGCAGCCTCTCTTTCTCATGTGAGGTACCTGCCTGCCTGCCTGGGATGACAGAGGCCCCTGGGTCTCTGTCTGGCTGAGGTCCTGCCTCTCTGGGGGCCTGGTGAAGCCTTTCTTGTTGCAGGAAAGCTGGGTCAGCCTGCCTTTAGCAGCTGGGGCTGGTCACCTGAAAGAAGCTTCTCTCTGGCTATGCTCTGGGCTGCAGACTTTGCTTAAGAATGGTGTGGAATGCTGAGGGCAGCAGGACTGCATAGAGATCATAAGCAAGGTAGACTGGCTTGGGCCATCTTAGCTCCACCTTTGCCCAGCTCTGTGACCTTGAGTCAGTGGCTAACCCTCTCTGAGCCTAGGTTTCCTCATCTGCAAAGTACAGATGTCAGTGACACCACCTCTCAGAGTGTGAGGATTGAGTGTGATAAATCAGAGAAAGCTCTTAGCACAGCCTGGGTTACTAGGAGCTCAGTCACAGTAAGGCAGGTTATGATTTTTGCAAGTAAATATTATTGTATTCTTTTTGAGTGCCTGTGATCTGAGCTTAAGAAAAATAGTTAGGCTCCAAGGTAGGGCTGGTTCTGACTGTGTTCATAGACAGATTTGGGACTTGGGTGGAGAGAGCCCTGTCCTGGGAAGCTACATGAGCTAATAAGGAGCCATGCCCTGTGATGATGGGTCTGCCCACCTAGGTCTGTGTTGGGAGCTTCAGGGAGACTGGAGGGGAGCTGTCCTTGGGACTGGAGGGCAGCTGGTCCCTGCTCCGCCCCTCCCCCAAGCTGTCTTGTTTGTTTGCTCAGTAAACCCTTTCTTCAGAGCTGGTGCAAAGGTAAACTCTCCCGTTGGAAGAAAGACAAATTCTCAACAAGCGGGTCTAAGTTCCTGAGGTTTCTTGCTGGGCATCCCCTGTGGGGGAACCCACAACAAATCCCAGGCTGAGAACCTGGGCGTGAACCAGGGCTTTATGCTTTGTTTGCGTGTTGATTGATGGATGATTTGTGGTTCTGCTTCCAAGAAGGATCGTTAGAGGCTGCTTTTATGTTAAAACACACATAAAATGGATGAAAACAAAAGCAGAAAGAGCACCATTTAAAGGGAGCCGTGAATGGGGTATGGCGGTGCTGCCATGTCCTGGGAGATCACAGGAGAGCCACGATACTGATGGGTGATTGTGCCTGAGCCGCTAAACCAGGAAGCTCTGTGCCGAGGTTCCCTGTCATCCACTCATAGGCTCTGAGAGCTGGGCAACTCATGGCCTCTTCTGGGCATCAGTTTCCTCATCTGTGAAATGAGTGGAAAGTAGGTCATGGTACTGTTATAAGAGTGAAATAATAGTATGCAGTGCAGGCATGTCATGTCTAATAAAAGGAAGTTCATATTATTCATGCATTTAGCTTGGAGATACATTCGAAAAGGGAAGGTAATTGGCAAGGGCACATGGCTCTTGGGCGCCTACTCTGGGTAGGAGACTGCTTCCACTCCGGAAAGCTGCGGGTGAAGTTGTTGGGGGGCCAGTGTTCTAGTTGTGAGAGCAGCTGATATCTGGCAGTGTAAGTCCGGCATTGCATGGTGGGATGCAGAGCAGGAGAGCTCCTGGAGGACTTTTGAAATCCACTCGCAGCTGAGGCTGGCCTTGGAGGGGGATGGGCAGGGTTTTCATGGACGAGAAAATGGGCCAAGGTAGGTGGGGGTGGGCAGACTTGGCTGGCGCCACCCTGTGTTTGGGGGGTCCTTTCCTCTCTCTGGGCCTCATTGTTCCCGTGTGCTCACTGCAGGGTGGACTGCATACTCTTTGGCCCTGAGGCTCTGAGCCAGACTGCTGACAGTCCCTTGGTGGCAGCCCTGGACTCCAGGGTGACTGATAGGCCGAGGTTTGGCCCCTGGCCAGGCAGCACTGTGGGGCTGTGGGGGTTGGGGTGTGCAGCGAATTCCAGCAGAGGAGGGATTTGCTTCTGGTCTGGCCTCCCAGGGGTGTAATTGCACTGGAGAAACTCCCGCACAGCTGGGAAGCAAATGTGGAGGATTTTCTGGGCTGCGCTGTGCGTGGTGGGTGGGGCAGGCTGGGCCCGGGTGGCTGGTAGAGCTGGGAGGCTATGAGGTGTGGCTGGGTGGTGGGTGGTGGGTGGTGGCGTGACTGTTGGGGGTGTGACAGGATGGGAGGGGCTGGATCAGCTGTGGGGAGTGGCCCTGGGTTTGCTTGTAGGGTTAGCGGAGCCTGGCCGGCAGGCCCCCTCCTCCCTCAAGCCCAGTGCCCTTTCTTGTACTTCTGAGCATGCCTGCAGGGCTCTCCCTGCACCTCCTCTCAGCTGCATACCCTGTACTTGTGCCTGCGATGGGTACCCTGTGCACATGTCAGCACCATGTGAGTTTGCCTGTGCATTCGTGTGCATGTAAGTTCAGGTGATGTAGGGGACATTGTCAGGAATGCCCCAGGAGGAAGTCAGATCTGAGCTGGGTGAGCATGTGGGGCCGTGGAGATCTTCCTCCATTCACCCACTCTGCAGCAGCATCACACCAGAGACAGAAAACCTAGGCGCCCAGAGGCCTGCATCCTCAGTGCTTGTCCCCTAGTGGTGCTTGGTAAAGCACAGAGGGAAGGGACAGAGGGCGGTCACCTGCTTGTCCCCGATTCCCTGTGTGCTCCCAAACCCGATCTCCCTGCCTCTCTTTCTGGATCCACTATTAATTTGATATGTGGCCTTGGGCCAGTTCCTTCCTGAGCCTCAATTTCCAAATCTGTTAAATGGATAATCATTTTATTAACCTGTATCACTGTGCGCCAGGCCCTGAGTGTTTTACACTCACCATCTCAGTCTTGGCAGCAGCCCCTCGAGATAGATACGTAGTATAAGCCCTATTTTATGCTTGGGGAAACGAGGCTCAGAGAGGTTGAGAGATTGGCTCAGAAGTCATGAGGCTAGTAAATAATGGAGGCCAGATTCAAGCCCAGGCAGTGAGCCCCCAACTCCATGTTAGCAGCCATTGCATCTCTGCATATCAGATTGTTGGGGTGAAAGGGCACAAGGCATACAGCCCTTCACCGGAGACCCACTGCAAGGTACATATTAGGTGTGTAACTTCACCATGAAAGGCACAGGAGGCTCAGTCCTAGGGAGCTCTTGGTTGCATTCCTGGAGCTCACCTGTCCTTCCGGGGCAGAGCGGGGCCCTCTCCCTAGTCCCGATCTCCAGACAGCTTGGTCTCTAAGAAGGCCCAGGTACCTCTGCCTCCTTTCCTGCTGGGTCTTAGAGAGGATTATGGGGGAACCAGAGCATTTTGGAGTTGGGGGGTGGGGTAGGGAGTGACTTTCAACTCCAGAGCAGTGGCCACAGTTACTGTGGTATTTCCCGAAAGTGCGATGTTGCCATGGTGTCTCCATGACGACCAGAGCATCTCATTCATTATCCCCAACACCTTGGCAGGGAAAGCTGGGCCTAGGGCTAGGAGAGCTCAGTGAGAGCCTGGCTGAGGCCTGGAGTCCTCTGGTGGCCGAGGCCCCCTCGTGCTGTCTCTCATCCCCACCAAGGTTCCCCTGAAGGGAGCTGGCTCCCTCTCATGGGATCTGGGTTCAAGTTTCAGCTCTGCCACTGACTGTGTGATTTGGGGCAAGTGACATAATCTCTCTGAACCTCATTTTTCTCTATTGTAAATGCAAATAATGACAGTGTTAGTTGTAAAGATTAAATGAGATAAGGTATGTAAAAGTGCTTTGCACAGGGCCAGGTTCATGGTAAACGCTCCCAATACATGGTAGCCATTCAAATAACAATGGAGACCATTATAATGGTATTATTGCTGCTGTTATTTTTATTATAGAAACCCCTGGGTTTCATGGAGCAATGGCAGACCAAATTTGAAGTCAGGAAGGACACCTGTTTGAGTCAAGATTTAGTGGTTTCCTACATGACTGTAGCAAGTCACTTCACCTTGGAACTTCTGTCTCCTTATCTGTAAATTGGGAATAATAATAGTGCTCATTCATTCATCTCCTGAGTGCTTAGTTAGGACCTGGGGAAAGTCGAGGGAGCTTCCAGGATAAATCAGACTTGCCTCTGCCCAGCAGGGCATCCAGGCATGTGGGAAGGGGAAGAGTGGAAATTGGTATGGGGGAGCTGCCCATGCTGAGGTCAGTATATCCTGATCCAGCCCCAGAGCTATGTGCAGAAACAGCTGGGTCTACTGTACATGGACCACACGCTTATGTGCACCAGGAGCGGGGCAGGAAGCCAAGTGAGGGATGGAGGTGAGCTGTGGGACTGTGTTAACTAGAGAACACCCAGGCGGTACTGCAGGTCCCTCAGCTGATGGTGGCCGGTGGGGATGCATGCCCAGTGTCACCAGAGCACGACCTTTTAAAAGAGAAGTTAGAAGTGCTGATTTTTGTATGAAATTTCCTGATTTTAAAAATGTTGATAGCTAATGTCAAATGACAGAAAAATGGTGTGCGAGTCAAAGAACACACGTCTGTGTCCTGTCCTGACCTGAGGGTGCTGGTTCTCTGCCTCCAGCTATGGAGTAGGGATGGGGCGGGAGCCTGAGCGATGGGACACGGGAGCAGGAGGGGTGCTGGTGCATGGGGATGACTTCAGAGAGGTGGCGACACTGGAACTGGGGACTTGAAGGATGAATAAGTGTCCCAAGGGATAGGGGGGAGGCCTTCCAGTCAATGGGAACTTCATTAGCAAGGCTGATATATAGGACCAAGATTGGTGACTGATTGGACGAGCCTGGAGTTTGGGGAAATGGCTGGTGATGTCTGCAAGGCCCAGGCAGGCTCAGGGTGGTAAGGGCTGTTGTGGTCTTCAACCCTTCAACCCTTAGTGTCTCCAGGAGGATTAGAGGCCCTCCAGTTCTGCAGGTGGGTGTGGGGGCCATTGAATGGGTGGTACTGGGCCTTTAAGGGGATTGCAGTGAGAGCAGTGCTAGAGGACCCCCCAGCCAGCACGCTGGCAGCCAGCACTTTTGTTTACAAAGCAGCTGGCTCTCCCCCCCACCCCACCCTAGGGTATTTGGACTTTTCTGGGGACTGAGGCTGGTTGGCTCACTCTCTTGCTCCCTTTACCCTCTCTCAGACCTGGGCTGGGCTTCCTGGCCACTAACCATCTGGCCCCTTCTCTCTCTACCAGTTCCTGGGAAAGGCCACAGCCTCTGAAAATAGGGATTCAGGATTCCGAGGGTGGTAGAGGTGAGAAAGAGAGAGAGGGAGAGGGAGAGGGAGAGAGAGAGAGAGAGAGGGAGAGAGAGAGAGAGGGAGGGAGAGAGAGAGAGAGGGAGGGAGGGAGGGAGAGAGAGAGAGAGAGAGAGGGAGAGAGAACAAGGGCGCATGTAGGCAGAGCTCTACGGTGCTCTGTGGGCTCAGTTACCCACATGGCGAGCACGTTGTAGAAACAGGACTGCGTGATAATGGCGCCTGACCTTTACCCAGCATCGAGGCCAGGCATGGTTCTGAGTGCTTTATATGTATCATCTCATTTAATTTGCACAGCTTTGGGCAGTACTCGTATGTCAGGCTTTCCTATTTTACTGGTTCAGAAGCTGGGGGCACTGGGAAGTTAGGTAACTTGCCCAGGGTTACACAACTACTGCGAGATGGGGCCAGGTTTCAGTGAAGCCACCTGGCTCCGGTCTGGATCCCTAACCATTAGGCTCTATGGATGGGTTGAGGGACATGGGGTCTGACTTCTCAAAATCCTCACCATATTTTCTAGCGTATGTGCTTTTTTTTTTTTTTAATGGTAAAATGCTGTGAGATTCCCACCAGTGTCGATGACCCCCAGATGCCTGAGACTCTCTGCTGGTTGCATCATTACCACACACACAGAAATGCTGCTAATGCAGTAGATGGAAGGCCAATGACACAGCACCCAGATCTGCAGGGAAAGTGGGGCTGGGTGGTGGGAGTGGGCAGGTGCCCTTGGGCAGCGGCTGCAGGCTGGGCACCATCAGGGTAGCTCCACCTCCCCACCCCACTGTGCTGCTGTCCTGGCCCCTGGCCGAGGGGTGGGGCTGGCTGTGGCTGAAGGGCAGAGGGCTGCCCTTATCAGTCAGAAACAGGACACAAGTGCACCTTGGGTATAAACAGGACCAGTCACCCCAGCCTGCCGGCCTCCACCCAGGAAACTTGCCCCTTCTTGCCTGCTCTCAGCTGGAGCTGCAGAGTCCCTGGAAAGCTCCGCACACTTCCTCGTCGCCAAGCTGTGGTACGTGCCCCCCTTGTTCTTCTGGTCAGCTCAGGTACCACTTCCTCCAGGAAGCTCTCCTCCACTCTCCCCTCTCGGGGGTGGTATGTGGCCCTCAGGTCTCTCCAACACGCTCCATTCCCTGCTGCCACACTCGCCCTCCTGCATTGGAGGTGCCTGCTCTCTTGGTGGCCTCGGGTTCCCCAAGACTCTCAGAGGTGGAAGAATCCCCAGAGATCATCTGGCCCGAGACCTTCTCTAAGAGGCAGGAGGCCCAGGGAGGGGCAGGATGTGCTTAGGGTCACACACACATCACTGGGAGCAGACCTGGTGTGCAAGACGTGTCCTCACTGTACACCCCTGCCTCTTGCTTCGGAGGGCATCTTTTACAAACATTCATTTTCTTATTTTCACAAAAATAATAAATGATTATTGTACAACATATAGGAAACAAACAAAAAGAACATAAAAGTCACTCAGAGATAATCATTAACTTTTGGATTTAGTACCCGTTTCTGGCCTAAGCATACAAATTCTTACCAAAAATATGACCATGCATAACATTTTATACATATTTTCCACTTTAACAATTTATATGGTAATTATATTTCTGTGTCAGTGAATGTTCTTCTTTGGCATATTGTAAATGACATATTGTAAATAATTGCTAAAGACAGTTGCCTACTGTTGGGCATTTGCTATTGTAAACATCCTTTGCTATTATAAACAGCACTGGGGTTCAGCGCTGGGGTTCAGATATTTGTAGGGGGAATCTCTACATACTTCTGCAACTACTGCCTCGAGAATAAGTTCCTAGAAGTGGAATTGGTGGGTCTCTGGTGTGTCCCCATGCTGAACACACTGTATAATCTTGGAGCTGAGAGGGAATTTAGAGATCCTCACTCCAAGTCCAGGTTTGAGGCTCATATCCCCTCCCTGGCTACATCAGTCCAGGCCCTCCCTCGCACTGTCTGTCCCTGTCCCCACCCCCACTGCCCTGGGGAGCTCTCCTGCTAGCTTTCTGTCGCTGTTGCCACTTGCATTGAGGGGAGACTGGAGGGCTCTGGTGCGGTGCTATTTGGAGTGAGGATATGGGGGCCTTTGTGTAGTGGGTATGGGTGTGGTTGTCGTTAACTCCCCAAGGAGACCCATACAGGGGGCATGCCCTGGGTTGGGGGTCAGCTGAGGGGGAGGTGGGAATCTAGAGTTCTGGCCGCCTGGGTGAATGGAGGCCCCACGAGGGAGATGCCGGCCCCACCCCTGCGCTGGTCCCTCGGCAGGCTCGGATCCTGGTGTGCGTACCTGTGGGCACACACCCTGAGGATGAGAGAAGCCTGTTGCATTGAGGCAAACAGTGACAGCTGCCGTTTCTTATGTGCTGCTCGTGCCAAGCTCCTCGGACTGAGTCACTCATTTATCCCTCAGCCCCAGCCCTGTGCTGTCAGGGTGGTCATTTCAACAGATCAGGTCACTGATGCTTAAGAGGCCTTCTAGCACAGCCCAGCCACAAACACCTCAGCCCTGAGCTTGAATCCTGGCTCGACTGCTCTGCCTGAGCCTCAGTTTTCTCGTCTGTCTGGTGGGGCTGCTGGGCCCATTCGGAGAGAGAAATGGGTGGGCAGTACTGTGGGTAAGTGAGGGGACGCCTGTGAAGGTAGGTGCTCGGGCGTGAGTTGGAATTCCACCTCCAGCTCCCAGGCCTTGTAAAGCTGTATTGTCTCACTGCTTCCTGCTTCTGGAGTTTTCTTGATCTAGTCTTGGACTCTGATAATTATAATAAATAGCAACTACCCTGTAGACGGCAGATGCTAGGTGCTACTCTAAGTGATTCATGCACATTCTGAGACTTAATCCTCCAGCCTCTCTTGTGAGATGGGTACTGTTGTCAGCTCCATTTCACCAATGGGGAAACCGAGGCTCAGAGAGATTAAGGAGCTTGCCCCAAATAACACAACCAGGTTGAACAGTTCCTTGAATTTGGGCCCTCCTAGGTCAGGCCCTGTGTGTCCACAGTCAGGGGACCCCCAAAGCCCACACTCTGACTTCTTACCTTCTGACTTTTCTCTCCACAGCCTTGGCTCCGGGGGCCCCACCAAGCAAGCGGCATGCGGCACCCCCGGGCCTGCCCAGTGTCCTCCGGCCCGCTGCCCGGCCCCCACAGGAGGCCCTGACGCCCTGGGGCACTTCTGCTGTGCACAGGACCACGTGGGGGTTTGCCATGGTGACATAAAGGGGCGCGGAGGAAGGAAGGAGCGCATCCAGCCTGTGGACTGCGCCCCTGGCTGGGAGGAAGGGCCGGTGGCCCAGATCCTCCGCTCCTGCTACCCACTGAGGGCCTCGCCTGCTACGTGTCTGTGAATTTGTTGGTCAGTGGACGACTCCGGTGTCTCCTCCTGTGTGGGGGCCTTGGGGTGGCCAGGGCAGGCAAGGCCTCCGGTGGCCGAGGTCTTGGGGACCAGGATGCCCACCCTGGCGTGCCTCCGCAGGCTGTGTCGGCACGTGTCCCCGCAGGCTGTCCTTTTCCTGCTGTTCGTCTTCTGCCTGTTCAGCGTTTTTGTCTCCGCCTACTACCTATATGGCTGGAAGCGGGGCCTGGAGCCCTCGGCAGACGCCCCCGAGCCTGACTGTGGGGACCCGCCGCCCGTGGCCCCCAGCCGCCTGCTGCCGCTCAAGCCTGTGCAGGCGGCCGCCCCTTCCCGCACAGACCCGCTGGTGCTGGTGTTTGTGGAGAGCCTCTACTCACAGCTGGGCCAGGAGGTGGTGGCCATCCTGGAGTCGAGCCGCTTTAAGTACCGCACAGAGATTGCACCGGGCAAGGGGGACATGCCCACGCTCACCGACAAGGGCCGCGGCCGCTTCGCCCTCATCATCTACGAGAACATCCTCAAGTACGTCAACTTGGACGCCTGGAACCGGGAGCTGCTGGACAAGTACTGTGTGGCCTACGGCGTGGGCATCATCGGGTTTTTCAAGGTACGCAGGGAGCAGTTACCAGCTCCAGCTGAGTTGGAGTCCCAGCGACACACTCGTTAGCCGAGGGCCCGACTTTTCTCATCTGTAAAATGGGTGATGGTAGCACCTGCCTCCCAGGGTGGTTGTGAAGGGTAAATGAGTGAGTCTATATGGGGCGCTTGGAGCACCCTGTGCCTGGTGCCTAAAGGATTAGCTTTCATTAGGAGCATGTGGCAGGGGGGTTGTGGACCGTGCATGGGGCCTGGCACAGACTAGGTATTTGTGAAGGAGACCCCGGGGGTGGGTGCGAGGTAGGAGAGGGTATGCTCTGCTAGGTCCCTCAAAACCTGTCATGGCAATCCTTCCAAGGGATGGGCTGTGTCCCCACCGTGCGGATGGACAAAGCAAGGCTCAGGAGGGTTAAGTTATGTATATGAAGCTGTGCATCCTATAAGTGGGAGAGCCAGGACTTGAACCCAGACTTAGAGAGTTTGGACTCTGGATCCTGTGCTCTCTCCTCTTGGCTGTGGTGGGCTGTGGAATGCATGTGCCTCCGGAATCAGCCATTCTTCATTGGAAGAAAGAGGAGAAAGAAATCCAGTGGGCAAGTGAGTTGCTCTGGGCTCCGTGGGGGTGGGGGTTGGGGAACCAGAGTGGCTGCTGGAACCGGAGTCCTTGCTGTAAGTGTCATGGAGAAGCTGTCCTTGGACAGGGGGATGTTGGGGACGGCTGGATGGGGGACCCAGAGAACTCTGACCTGCCAGGTGAAAGCCAACACTGGTTGGGACTCTAGTTGGGTGTTTGGGGGCATGCATTCCTTCATTCAGCAAATATTTACTGAGCACTTACTGTGCTCCGGGTCCTGTGCTAGGCACTGGGGACACAGTGGAGATCGAAATATTCAAAGTCCCCGCTGTCATCGAGCTGACATTTCAGTGTTGTGGGGTAGGTTTGGTGACAAACGAACAAATAAACATACAGTGTGGTAGATGGTGGTAACTTTCAAAAGAAGTAAAGCAGGGAAAGGGCATGGGGGTGATGGGTGTGGAGGTTGGGGGGTGTTGATTGGATGGCCAGGGGAGTCGTTTTTGGTAAAGTGACAGAAAGGAAGTGAGGGAAGGAGTGGCGGGGCTCTCTGTGCAAAGTGCTTTCCAGGCAGAGGGGACAGTCAAGTGCACAGGTCCTGAAGCAGGTTCTTGCTTGGCCTGAGTGGGAGGAGGACAGGAGGTGGGCCAGAAGTGGCCCATGCCCACTGTTGCATGACCATTCGTCAGCAGGTGTTCCTGGGCACCTGTGTGCCCTGTGCTCAGTACTGGGAGGGGCCTGGTCAAACGGTGGGTCTCCCACGGCGTGTTCTTCCGTGTGCTAATGCAGCAGGATGCTCTGCCACGAAAAACGGTGTCATGGGCCAGAAATGAAAGGCCCTTCGAAGTCCTGCAGTAGACAGACCTGGTGAGGTTGGTTCTCCAACTGGCTTGCTCACAAAACCCTTAACTTCACAGAGCACCCACTGGGAAACGCTGGCCTGCTTTATGGCTTTATCATGGCATGAAGCTCTGTCTTCATGGTCTGCTTTCCCTTTTCTCTTGGACTCTGTTTCCTTTCCTGCCGTGAACTTCATTAAGTTTGAGTCAGAGCCCCAGGCCTGAAAAACGTCAGAATGGCTGACATTGACTGAGTGCTCACCCAGCACCACGTCCTGTCCTATATGCTTTATGTGAATTAACTCACTTAACACTCATAAACCGTCCTCCCAGGCAGGTGGGTATCCTGATTTAAGAGAGAAGGAGACAGAGGCCAAGAGGGGTGAAGAAATGTGCCCATTCTTATACCTCCAGTAAGTACAGATCGAGGATTTGAACCCGGGCACTCTGGTTCTAGAGGCCTTAGTCTTAACCACTGTGCAGTGAGTCCAGGAACCTCAGACACTATTTATCGAGTAGAATTGGCAGCAGAGGCCATAGCCAGTGCACAGAGCTAGCTCCCAGTCCCTGGAGACCAGGCAGTGGGCTGGGGTCATTGACACAGAGCTTGGATCTTATCTAGCCCCCGTTTCTTGCTCCACAGAGTGCGAACATGAAGCCTAAGGAGGGGCATGGATCTGTTCAGTCTCACTGTGGGGTTAGTGGCACTTCGAGGCCTCTGGGCTCTTCTACCCCATTGCCTAAGACAAGACCCCGCCTTGGTTTTTCTCTGCCGGGCGCCCTCTGGTGGGCAAGCACACCTTTCAGCTCTGCCAAACCCAGAGGACCCCAAGGATCCGGAGACTCATTTTTCAGCTCCTGTGGTGCTAGATTCCCATGGCAATGTCAGAGCGGGCGATGAAAAGGCGGAGTGAGCTTGGACAGGGTACTCAACTTAGCCATAAAGTGGGGCCACCATAGCTCCTGCTTCACTGGACCACGTTGAAGATGACAAGGCAGTAGGTGGGAAGCACTAGCACAGTGCCTGGTACCTGGAGCCACCTAAGAGTGGCAGTTGTTATCCTCTGTCATCTCTGTGTCCAGCAAACAGCTGGTGGTAGCATTTAATCTTGTGGCTTTGACCAACATGTGCTCATGTGAGGTCCTTGGGGGTGGGAGCTGGTCTTCATCAGTACCCCGGTTCCTGGCAGTGCCAGGCCTCTGCCTTGCAACTCCAGGTGCTTTGGGCCTGAACACGTTCTGGCAGAGGACTGGCAAGGGCTATCCGATCTCTGTTTTTGCACACTTGCTATGTGCCAAACACTGAGCTCATTGCTTTGCAAGCCTCACCATGTGTAATTCTCACAACAACCCTTGAAAGTAGGCACTTTCTTTACAGGTGGGGAAGTAAGGCTCCAAAAGGGAAATGGCTGTCTAGGGAGACACAGCTAGTAAGTCAGAACCAAGATTTGTCAACCACACTCATGGCTTCTAACCCAGTCACAGGTGAGCATGTCAGAGCAAGCTGACCTGCACCCTGGAGAGGAGATGTGGGGTTCCCAAGGTCATCAGCTCATCACTATCTTAGTCTGTACTGAGCTTTCCAGTTCCCGGATCAGGGTTTTCCTCCTCTGCCTGGAAGAGTTGGTGTCTCCTGAGTGAGTCCTCGGTGCTGAGGACCAGGAGGGGTTCCCCTCCCGGAGGGGTGAAGCCTGCAGGGGGATCGGCCTCTGTGGTGCTGAGGCCCACTCTGCATGCCCTTCCCCAGCTGGCTTCTTTCATTGCCGACTGGGATGGATGGTCAGCACCGTGGCTTTCTCCCCTCAGTGTCTCCCAGCTGAGCAGCTGGCTGAGTTGCCAGCGCCTGGCAGTCAGCTCAGGGTTGGGACTTTGAAATGGGATCCCCCAGTGCCTGTGACCCAGTGTGGCCTTCCAGGCCACAGCAGGTGATGGACATGGCCTGAAATGTCGCTGGCCCCCACCGTCTTTGCAGTTCTCATCCTTGGCCAGTGCTGGCTTAGGGGGCATGGGGAGCCTAGGCGGAGATAGGTGGGCTCTCAGGATGGAGCTCTGCATTATGGCTGGTTCAGGGCTGAGTGGGAAGCTGGCAGTTACTCCCAGGGAATCAACTGTGGGCTCCTTATCACAGTTTACAAGGCCAGGGCCCTGCAGGACCTTGTGCAAATTAGAGAAAAGCACTTCTGTGTGGAGGATAATAAAAGGCACCCTTCTGGGCTGATGCATCTCTACCTTGGGGCATAGCCAAGTGCCTTTGTGCAGAGCTCACCTGGCCAGCTCTCCAAGTGGCCTTGTGCACTACCTTGCCTCCCTCTCTGGCTCATTTGGTGCCCTTTGTCCACTGTTGCTTTGCTTCACCCCACTCATTCTCCACACTGCAGCCATATGGGTCTTTATAAAATGCAAATTGGAACTTGTCATCCCTCCATTCAAAACTCTTTGATGGAGTCGTTGATGGCTTCCCACAGCCACTTCAAGCCTCCAGGGTCCTGCAGTTCTGGCCTTTCTGCCTCATCATCTCCTCTCTCTTTATCATTCTGCTGGCCTTCTGCTGTTCCTTGACTGTGCTGACTGAGCCCTCTCCTACCTTAAGGCCTTTGCACTTGCTGGCCTTTGAACTTGGCCTCTGCCTCCCTCCTAATTGATGCTTACTCATGCTTTAAGTTCCTATCTCCAGGACAGTTCCTTCCTTCAGGAAGCCTTTCCTGAGCCAGCTGACTATGCCTGGTTATCTGCTGTTCTAGAACTATGAACCTCTTCCATGTAGCATGTGCCACACTGAAATTTATGTTTGTCTCTGCATTTTCGATTGTTGTCTCTCATCCTTGCTCAACTTTAAGGTTCATGAGCCCTGTCTGTGTTTTCTCACTGTATCCCTGACACTAAACACAGTGCCTGACATGGTGAATAGTTGTGGAATGAACAAATGTAACCTGGATTGAACAGCATTCAGGTGCCAGGTGCTGGAGAGCTGTCTGTTCTTTCATTCTTTTTAAAAATCTGGTTACTTAATCAAATATATGTTTCCTCCCACTGGGTGTCAAGCCTGTGCTGGACACTAGGGATCCAGAGGTGGAAATGACATAGCTCCTGCCCTCAAGGGGGTGCAGACTGGTGGGAGAGAGACCTTGAACAGAAATGTAGAAGCCAAAGTAAAAAGTGCCATAGCTGAGGCTTTAACGGGGAGGCCAGTGCAGAGAAGAGGGTATATGTAATGGGTTTTGAAGGATGAGCAGGAGTTTGCCAGGTCAAGAAGACAGAATAGAACCGGCACAGGGACAAGGACAAATTGTACCATATCCAGAGGCAGGTGGCTGGGATGGTGAAGCATGGGAGAAGGAGCTGGGACTGTTAGCCTAGGGGAGGAGAGAAGCAGGAGCTGTGGGTGCTATCTGCAGATCTCTAGGGTGCTGGGCTACAGCAGGCCCTGGGAGGAGACAGGAGGTCCCTGTGATGGGGTGGCCTTGGAGGTGCTGGGGGCATATGTGGATTAAGAATGCTATCAGGGGAGTGTCTTTGTTCCTGCTTTCCCAGTAGATATGTCCTCTTTGATCTCGTCTACACTGGCCTCCCCTCAGATTTCTCCTGAAGGAAAGGTTGTGTGGCAGAAACAGTGTGGAAACCCCAGACCTGGTGGTCAGGTGTGTGGGCTGCAGGGCCAGACTGCCTGGCTGCAAACGGTGGGTCCTCCTGACCACGGGGTGCCTGAGGGCCACACGGCCCTGAATGCCTCAGTTCGCTCACCTGTGAAGTAGGATAACGAAGGATCCTGCCTCCTGAGGCCCATGTGGGGACTGAATGAGCAACCGGCCCTATTGCAAGCACTCTGGGAGTGTTAGCACTCAGCATCCTCCCACCCCTTCAGGTACTTACCAAATTCTCCAGCACGCTGTACAATAGAGGGCACTGAGGCACAGAAAGCTTCCATAACTTGCCCAAGGCCAGGCAGGCCGGTGGTGGATTTCATACTCTCAACTGCTAGGTTCTTTCTGTGTGATTCCGGGCAAGTTACCGTGCTCCTCTGGACTCCTTTTTCCTTATCTGTAAAATGGGAATGATAGCAGTGCTGCCATCATGGGGTCCCTGTGAGGATTAAGCCGGCGCTTGGCTTTGGTGAGTCGTCATACCTGCTAGCTGGTATATTATTGCGACAGGTGAAGCTGGGTCTGTGCAGCCAGGTTAGCACAGGGCCCGGGATGCGGCAAGCTCTCCATGAAGGTTAGTGAATACTGTTGACATTGCTGGTGTGGTGCACACCTGATATTCCGTTCTGGGTTCTGGATCTGACAGCTCTGTTCTCTCCTCCCTGCCTCACCCTGGCTGCAGGCCAACGAGAACAGCCTGCTGAGTGCACAGCTCAAAGGCTTCCCCCTGTTCCTGCACTCGAACCTGGGCCTGAAGGACTGTAGCATCAACCCCCGGTCCCCGCTGCTCTACGTGACACGGCCCAGCGAGGTGGAGAAGGGCGTGCTGCCCGGTGAGGACTGGACTGTGTTCCAGTCCAACCACTCCACCTACGAGCCAGTGCTGCTGGCCAAGACGCGCTCGTCCGAGTCCATCCCGCACCTGGGCGCAGACGCCGGGCTGCACGCCGCACTGCACGCCACCGTGGTCCAGGACCTGGGCCTCCATGATGGCATCCAGCGCGTGCTGTTCGGCAACAACCTCAACTTCTGGCTGCACAAGCTTGTCTTCGTGGACGCTGTGGCCTTCCTCACGGGCAAGCGCCTCTCGCTGCCTTTGGACCGCTACATCCTGGTGGACATTGACGACATCTTTGTGGGCAAGGAGGGCACACGCATGAAGGTGGAGGACGTGAAGGTAGGGCAGGGCCGCAGACCTCGTGGGGTGGGGTCGCCCCACCCTCAGATTTTCCTGTACCCCCTCAGGACTTTGCTGTCTGCATCTTCTTGTGCTGTTAGTCCTCCCTCCCTTGGCCATTTGGTTTTATTGTTTGCCTTATTAGAAGCCAGTATCATTTAAAGTTGCATGGAAGTATTAAATGTAGGGCAATTTTGCCTCTGGAGTACGAAGCTCAAGAATGTATCTCTGGAGGGAGAGACCCAGTCAAGGCAATACAGAGATGGGAGCTGTGAGGATTGTTTACCCGCCTTTTAATCCAGACATGATTTTTAACTCTCAAAAACATTTATGTAAGCATTAGAGCTCCCATAAAACTCTTAAAGCAACAACTACAGCTTAAACGGTACACAAGGCATATTTTAACTAAGGTCTGTATAGATAGTGGAAGGATGTTCAAAACATGTTTTCCAAACTAAACTGTATGTGAAAACATTTTGGAACCATGACATTTTATGCACGTCTCACTACCACAGGGTAGCCTGCAAATGAAGACCATGAAGCAATTTTTAAAATACAATTTTCATCTATGCGCTGTTTTGCTCAGTTATTTGCAAAGGAAACGACCTCACTGGTCTAAATGGGGAAATCGGTGTCCATAAATAGAGGGCAACCTAACAATAGCGCCAAGGAAAACAAAACCGGGGATTAAATTCTAGAGATACTGCTGCCTCTGACCCCCTGTCCTCTCTTCTGCAGGATTAGCAAGTGTCAAAAACACATTAGAACTAAACCAAGACTTTTTGATGTTAGGAGGAGGATTGAAAAAGGCTTCCAAGAGGAATGCTTTTTCTCCCGGCGTGACTCAGATTGTCTATGTTGTGTCTCCGTCCTCCTGAAATCACTGATGGGATTGGCCCTGGGGCCTGGAAGGAAGGCTGGGGGTGCAGGGGTTCATGCTCCTGCCTTGGTCAAGAGTGAATTCTTTTTTTTGGGGGGGAGGGTAGTTTCCTGACTGGAAATCGAACCCAGGCTGTGGCGTGGAGAGTGCTGAAGCCTAGCCACTACACCACCAGGGAACCCCCAAGAGGAATTCTTACTGTTCTTCATACTTCCCAAGGAGAAGGGTAGATTGGATGGTGTTGGGGAGCAGGCACTGTCTGGGGAGTCAAGATTTGGATTCAAGCCCCAATTTGCCGCTTATTGGATGACTTGGGCAAGTCCCTTCCCATCTCTGAGCTTCAGCTGTAAAATGACAAGATAGGGGTAGATGGGAGATTTACAGGCTGTTTCCTGACATTCTAGGGTTTCATAGAGGTCCTTGACAGCTGAGGTGAGGGACAAGGGGGATGTGTGCAGATAGCCAGGCTCTGGGCCTCCTGGGACAGGGCAGTGTTGCTTTGATCTGCTTTACCCACTGTTTCCTCCTGAGGTTTCACTTAGGATTCTCTCCTGGGAGCCCAGCCTCACTCTCCCCTGCTGTAACCTAGGTTTTTGCTGCCTGTCCAGAGTTGACCCCATGAGGAAATCAGGTGGTCTGATTCATTGTGTCCCCCGTGAACCCTGAGGTTGCCCTTCTTTGTTCTTACTTTCCATGTTTTTTAGAATGAGGAATGCTAGCTAGCAGTTTGGAGCCATTTCTGTAGAAGACGCCTAATAGAGGCGCCCTCTGCAGGGCACTCAGCTCAGTGCAGACTGCAGAGAGCTTCATCAGCCAGGGGCCCAGGAGCTGTACATGTGCTTGCGAGTCCAAAAGGGCAGCGTTTTGTTGTGTCTTTTTGTTTTTTTCTAATCCCAAGCACAGGCTACAACTGAGCCTTTCTTTCAGAGGCATGAACGTTGCCTCATTGACTGGTACAGTACTGGCTGTACAGTGCAATTTAACAGCAGCTGCTTATTCGGGGCTTGGCGAGGGCCAGGCTGTGTGCTCAGCCCTTCCTGTGTGTTGCCTCATCTGATCCTCACAGCAGCCCTGTGAAGTGGGCATTGTTTTAAGTCCCATTTTGCAGATCAGGGCAATGAGACTCAGAGAGCTGAAGTAACGTTCCCAGGGCCACAACTGGAGCATGCATGTCCCTCAGTCAGTGCATGGCCTTGGTAAGATGCTGATGGTGGCTCCAGCGGGGCCAGGGCTTTGAGTCTGCAAAGTGCTCAGATAGCAGGTTTCTTAGCAGCCTTATGCATCATGCAGGGATGTTTTGGAGTCATGATTCCAGACTACAACGGTCCGTTTGTTTCACAAATGTGAACATTCCTTCATTGATTTGCAAAGCACTGGGTGTGCCATGCATATGAACATAGCATTGCTGGGTGCCCAGTACATCTTTGGGAAGGTCATGGTCCTTTCACATTAGCCTTTCATTCACCTACGAGGAGAAATCTTCCACATTTGACAGGTGAAAACATGAGGTTCATAGTGACAGTGACCACAGACATATAATACCAACCACCATTTTTCATCCCTTACCAAATGTCAGGCAGTTTAACATGCACTATCTTATTTAATTCTCCTAAAAGGGAGATGATATTAGCCCCATTTACACTTGGGGACACTGAAGCCTGGAGAAGTCACAGCCTTCTCAAGGACACACAGCAGAACCAGACTAGAGGCCTGGTGGAGGTGGCCGCACCGTGCTGGCCGCCTCCCCTCTTGCAGGACCTGTGCAGTCTCACAGAGCCCCACACTCAGAACAGCCCAGGGGAAGTTCAACACTCTTCTCTTGCTTTCTTGACTTTCTTATTTCTGAGCAAGGGTCCCACAGTTTTCACGGGGCCCTGCCAACTTTGCAGCGGGTCCTGCAGTAGCAGGACACTTCCGGGCCCTCAGTGGGAGGACTGGGAGCTCCTGGCTTCCCCTCACCCCTTTCTCTCTGCCCATCCTAGGCCCTGTTTGATACACAGAATGAACTACGCACACACATCCCAAACTTCACCTTCAACCTGGGCTACTCAGGGAAATTCTTCCACACAGGTAAGTGGGCCTGGCTTTGCCCCCACTAACGACTTCCAGAGACCCTCATAGCCAGGCTCTCAGAGCATGGTGCCACAGCAGGTGGGCTGATGGGCCGCATGTGGGGCCCCCCTGAGGCAACAGCCTACAGAGCAGACAGCCCCAAGCAGAGGCCATTTAGGGACAGCAACGGCATGATGACAGTTCCCACTTGTGTCTCCTTGCTCTGTAGGCTGCATTGTCCTGGGGAGGCATCTTCTCCCTCTTTTTACCCTCTCACTCACGCCTTTTAAATTTGTGCAATTTTTGCTTTAAAAAGTAATTGAATTTTAAGAAATTACAGAAATATGCAACAGCATAGAAAGTTAAAATGTCCTATAATCATACCCACCCGGAGGCGACCACTATTAATGAGTTTATTTTCAGATCCTACGGGCTGAGGTTGAGGGCTGTGCGTTGCCTGCTTCATGCCTTTCCTCTTTTGGGCTCTCTCACATTCCTCATGTGCTGCCCTTTGGGGACTGGGCCAGAGGGAACATCCCCGAGTGTCACCTGAAGTTAGCGTTTCCTCTAGCTGCCCTTTCCTTGGGCTGCAGGTAGGACAGCCTCTCTTGAATTCCAGGCAAAACCCTATTAGACTGCGGTCCTGGGGGAGAATTATACAATATAGACTCAAAGCCAAATAAGATTGATACTGTGTTGTCCCTTTGCATTTTTTATATTCTCAGCCCTTAGCATATCAGAGGTAGTTGAAGTAATACACATGAGGCACAGAGTTAAACTTCCTGCAGATATACAAAGAGCTTCTACAAATCAATAAGCAAAAGATGAATGACCCAATAGAAAAATAGGAGTAGGATTGGAGCAGATACATCAGAGCTGGAAGAAACCTTTGGGATTATTGCCTCTGAACCCTGCATTGCACAAAGAGGAGAAGGACTTGGCCAAGCTCACACATTGTATCAAAACCACAGTCCAGACTGGAATCCAGGGCCTCGGACTGGGCCTCTGTCTGCTCCTGTGCTGTATAGCTTAGGCAACTGTGCCAAGCAGCTCTCGGGGGGCCATAGCCATGTGCTCCCATCCCTGTGCACTAGCCCAGGTTGGAGGGCCTCATGGCAGGTGGGCTGGGCTGAGCTGCCTGTGCTCGGGCTGCAGGTACTGATGCTGAGGATGCTGGGGACGACCTGCTGCTGTCCTACGTGAAGGAGTTCTGGTGGTTCCCCCACATGTGGAGCCACATGCAGCCCCACCTTTTCCACAACCAGTCTGTGCTGGCTGAGCAGATGGCCCTGAACAAGAAGTTCGCTGTCGTGAGTAAGATTGCCTACAGGGCAGAGCCGGGTGGGCTAGGGGCTGGGCTGAGGGTCCGACTGCGGGCCTCTGGCTGCTGTCACAGTTTGGTCTGACAGCTTTTTATTAACATCTTTGTAGCTCATTGAATACCTCCCCAAGAGGCAGGTATTGATAGCCGTGTAGACGAGATGCCGAAGCTCGGAGAGGCCATGCCAGCTAAGGAGAGTCCAGCCAGGACTCCACCCAGGCCTTTTTGTTTCCTGAGCCCAAGCTCTTCCCTTTGGGCTAGGATGGGAGCTCTGGAAAGCTGGAGCAGGTGCTTAGCCAAGGGGGTGAGGTCTGCTGCTGCCTCAGCTTGGGCGCACCAACCACATAGAGACCCCTAAAGGCAGGAGAAGTCCTGTCTTTTTCCTCACTCCCGGGTGACGGAGGGCATGACACTGAGCTTGGCCAGGCCAGGCCCTCGCTCGGAGCCTGGGCGCATCCCCTTCCCACCCAGGCCTCAGCTTCTCCATCTGAACCATGAGGGCTTGGACCCACTGACCTGCCATCTCTGATTACTCTCTCTCGTTCTACAAAGGGGAAATAAGGCCCAGCAGGGAAGGAACCCCATGCTCATCTTGCCCTGGCCCTCCTCTCCCCAGGAGCACGGCATTCCCACAGACATGGGGTACGCGGTAGCGCCCCACCACTCGGGCGTGTACCCTGTGCATGTGCAGCTGTACGAGGCGTGGAAGCAGGTGTGGAGCATCCGCGTGACCAGCACGGAGGAGTACCCGCACCTGAAGCCAGCCCGCTATCGCCGCGGCTTCATCCACAACGGTATCATGGTGAGTGGGCCCGTGGAGCCGGGCCTGCACAGGCTGTCCTGGGGAGCTGGGTAAGGGCGTCAGGCCCGCATCTGCTGCCCCTGCTGGCATCTAAGGCTCCCTGTCCCAGGGCTGATGGGCTGCCAGTCTGCTCCCTTGGTGAGCTTCTAATCTTAGCTTTTGTGTTAGGGGATCAGCGGATGAACATTCTTCAAAGGGGCCTCTAGCAACGCCTGGGGGACAGGCCTCTGTCTCATTCATTTGTTTGCTCATTTAAAACTTTTCCAGGAGCTTCTACTTTGTGCCCACCCCTTTTCTAGGCACTGGGGATACAGAAGTGCACAAACCCAACCAAAGTCCCTGTCCTTGTTGACCCAACATTCTAGTGGCAGGAGACAGTGTACTCATAAATCTGTAAAGTACATTATGGTCAGATGGTGGCAAGTGCCATGAGGTAAAACCCAGCAGGGCAAGGAGATAAGAAGTGCTGGTGAGAGGAGAAGCTGATGTAAACGAGGTGGTTCGGGAGGGCCTTCCTGGGAGTGAACCCTGCTGCATGAGGAAGACCATCCAAGGCAGCGAAGGCAGCAGGTGCACAGCCTGAATGGAGTGCTGTTAGCATCTGACCCATATTTTAAAAGGCTTTCCACCTTTCTGGCTGCTGTGTGGAGCAGAGACTGTTGGAGACAAAGTGGGAAGCAGGAGACTAGTTAGGAGACTACTGCAATCTTCCAGACAAGAGAGGGTGGTGACTTGGACCACGGTGCCATGTCGGGATGTGATTAGATTCTGGGCCTATTTAGAAGTTAGAGCCAGAGGATCTGCCGATGAGTTGGATACAGGGTGTGGGAGAGATGAGTCAAGGATGACTACAGGGTTTTTGGCCTGAGTCGCTGGAAGGATGAGTTGTCAGCACAGATAGGGCAGCTGTGGGAAGTCCAGGTTCATCTGTCCGTCCATCCATCCACCCACCCATCCACCCAATTCCTCGGCACCAGGCACTCACATTGACTCCAGGATGGAGTCGTGACCAGACAGGCAGGTTTCATGAGGAGAGACAGATAATCAACAGTTAAACCCATGCATGACCTAGAGTGCTACCAGGCTGCAAGAGGAGTGCAGAGTGTGACTGGGAGAGCTGCTCTAGAGAGGCTCAGGGATCCTCGCCGGGCAAACAGTCCAAGACTCCAGAATCATTCTCACTTGCCCGCCTGTTACTTCTGGGCCTGCTCATTTCGCACAGAGAACAGCAGTGAAGTCTGTAAAACAGCCAGGGCCAGAGGGCTCACCGAGGGGGAACGTCGCAGGCTGCAGGTCTTGCGGGAGAAGACTCTCAAGGGCGGGAGCTGTGTGGTCACACAGGAGGCTGTCTCTCCAAGGAGACACCCTGGTCCTTCTGAGGAAGGGTCCTTTCACCAACATGCATGCCCAGAGATGCCTTAGCTTCTCTCTCCCCGCACCCCCAGGTCCTCCCGCGGCAGACCTGTGGCCTGTTCACGCACACCATCTTCTATAATGAGTACCCCGGTGGCTCCAGCGAGCTGGACAAGATCATCAACGGGGGTGAGCTCTTCCTCACCGTGCTCCTCAATCCTGTGAGTGTTCCACAGCCCTTGACTGGTGGCGGGGAGGGACGGCTGGACAGCCTGTCTGTCCAGGAATGGGCCTCCCTGGGCCCTGGGAAGAGCGGGTGAAGCAGGCGTGAGGGCCGGGCACTGGGAGACCCGCCGGCCAGCCCAGCCTCTGTCCCCGCCCTTCTGCGTGACCCTGGGCAGAGAACCTGAGCAGTCTTTTCTTTCCCGTTATAATCTTGCATTTCAGCAGAGCAGCGTTAGCATTTGTGTTCATGTTCTCTTTCCAGTCTGTGTGTGTATAATAAATGCATAAATCTCCGAGGGCTGTTCGGAAAGGATCCAGCCACGCAAGCGTTCTCATTGCATGGACAATGGATGGATTTTTTTCCCAGGCAGCCCTCACATGTTAATACACAGAGTAAACAACTAATATATTGAATTTATAACTATATATATCTTAAACTATTCACCTGAGCTTTCTGGACCTCTTTTTGCTTATCTGTAAAATGGAAATAATCATTCATGTTAAATATAGATATCAAAATATTAAACATACCAAGTGGTGGTGGGATTTAGCTTTGTGGGATAACCAAGGCCTCCTTATCTTCCACGTACTGCCCCCGCCCGCCAAAAAACCATACAACAGAGCATCCAAATCACTGTGCAGCATCTCAGTCGGACCTGCGTTGGCCTGGCTCGGCCCAGCCCAAGGTCACACAGCTAGTTTCTTGGTGGCCTTAGTGAACCCGTAGCTGAAGTAAAACCAAAGGGTCAGAAGTGGGCCGAAGGTGGTTCCGAGGCTGACCGGCCCCTGCCTCCCCACTCCCTCCCCTGGAGCAGATCAGCATCTTCATGACGCACCTGTCCAACTACGGGAACGACCGCCTGGGCCTGTACACCTTCAAGCACTTGGTGCGCTTCCTGCACTCCTGGACCAACCTCCGGCTGCAGACGCTGCCCCCTGTGCAGCTGGCCCAGAAGTACTTCCAGATCTTCTCTGAGGAGAAGGACCCGCTCTGGCAGGTGGGTGGGTGGGATCGGGGCCTGGCGGCCTTGCCGCAGGGGTGGAATGCCCACCACTCACAGGGACATGCTCCAGATGTGGGTTCAGGGGCTTAGCCCTCACGCCCTCAGAGTCTCTCTTGAGTGGAAACTCAGGTGCACACTTGCTGACCAGGGGGGCATACTCGCTTGCTCTCGTGTACACGTGTGTACGTGCGCACATTGACAGGCATGCGCTGTCATACTCAGCCTCTGTTAAACCCTCAGTACAAAACTGTCACAAAAAGTGAACATGGGATAGACGACATGTAGAATGCAGTTGCCTGAACTGATTCCTCTTGGAGAATTTTTATGCCCTTCTCAATCCAGCAGGCCCTGAGCCATGGGAAGGGGGCTGATGGGAGGGTTTTAGGGGACAGTTTGCTGCTGGGGCTGTGAGAAACCTAGAAGCAGGAACTGGAATTAATAGCAGTCTCATAGTTCAAATCAGAGCTCGACAAACCTTGGCTTGTGAACCAAATCGGACCTGCAGTCTATTTTTGTAAATAAAGTTTTATTGAAACCCAGCCACACTCATTCTCGTATGTACTGTCTGTGGCTACTTTCAAGTTCCAATCCAACAGCAGAGTTAAGTAGTTAAGTAGTTGTGACAGAGACTGAATAGTTCCCAAGCCTAAAATATTTACTAAACATTTAAAAAGATTTACTAAACTTTATATTATAGAAAAAGTTTGCTGACCCTCTGGTTCAGACACAGCCCAGCCAGTTAAATCCAACAAGCACTTATGAGCTCCTGTTATGGGCCAAACACTGGGCTGAGTATTTTGCAGGATTGAGTAGAAATGGTCCCTGTCTGCCAGCAGCCCAGTGTCCCGAGGAGGGGATGGGACAAGGAAACATGTAGTAAAGCCTGTCCATGAGGGTTGTAAGAGCCACATATCACTGTGCAGTGGGAGTCCATTCATGGGGCTCTTGGGCCCCCCTAACATCCTTCCCACTGTTGTTTCAGGATCCTTGTGAGGACAAACGCCACAAAGACATTTGGTCCAAGGAGAAGACATGTGACCGCTTCCCAAAGCTCCTCATCATTGGTCCCCAGAAAACAGGCAGGTCCCTCCACTCTTGACCAGCCTCTGCGCCCCTCCCTCCGCTGTTTCAACCACAGAATTCTGGAGACCTCCTTACCCTGGTCCCACTCCCCAATAATCTGCCCCCTCTTTCCCAGGAAGTAGATGTGAAGTTGGGGTGAACTTGAATTGCCTGTCTGTGTGGAAGTGGGAACCAGGTGGGGGGTAGGCGTGGAGTTCTTTACTCTGTCCTGAACCACAGCCTCAGGAAACCCTCCTGGTATCCTCCTGAGGGTCCTGAGTCTAGACAGAGAAACCCAGATCAGCTGCTCTGCAAGGTTGAGCAGTGCCAGCCAAAACCAGTTCAGTGCAAAGAGGACCACGATCAATTAGTCATGTCTGCCAGACGTACAGGAGGGAGAAGGGATGACACAACTTAAGTATTTGCCATCCACACGCTATAAGGTAATAAGGCACGCACAGGCACTTTCATTTATAGCAAAAAAAAAAAACACAAAACCTCGAGGTTGAGAGAAGTTAAATGACTTCCTCTAACACACTCAGTTAGGAAATGGCAGATCCAGGTCTTAAACCCTGGTCTCTGTGACCCCAAAATTCGTACTCTTAAGCACCAAACTACACAGTCTCTTTCCCTGGGGGGACCTCTCATTATAGCATGTTAACCATAGACAGACTCACAAGAAAGGAATGAACTCTCTGAAGGAGGAGGGGTAGGTCCTGGGCTATCAAACAGGAGAAGAGATATGAGTGAGGGAAGGGCACGCAGAAGAGGGAGATTTCTTAGCTTTTCGAGAATTTCACATCAACAGACTGGAGGGTTGGAGCTCCTTTTTCTCTGAGCTCCCGAGTTTTAGAGGACAGAAGCCCAGAGCTGGAAGGCCCAGCAGAAACCATCTAGCTGTGGGATCGTGAGGAGATAATCGGTTGGATGTGGCTGCTGGAGGACACTGGTGAGAAGGATTCTGAGGCCAAGTCCTTAGTGATGAGGAATGCTGTGATGGATTAAGTGATGTCTGCAATGGGTACAGGAGTTGGGGTGCTCATATGCATGCCATGTGTTACCTTCATTGTATAGCTGTGGAAACTGAGCCTCAGAGAAGGGAAGGGACTTCCCCAGGATCTCGAAGTGAGAAATGGAGAACTAGGACTGGAACGCAGGATTTTAGACTCCATGTTTGTGTTGGGGGCTGGGCCCTGGTCTCAGCCACCTTCCGTCCCCGTAGGCACCACGGCCCTCTACCTGTTCCTGGGCATGCACCCGGACCTCAGCAGCAACTACCCCAGCTCAGAGACCTTTGAGGAGATCCAGTTTTTTAATGGCCACAACTACCACAAAGGCATCGACTGGTGAGTTGGCCTTTCTGTTCACAGTGGGACAGGAAGGCTGTCATGGAGCCCAGTACGAAGGTCTGCTGTGGCCACAGCAGGAAGCAGCTGGCGCTTGCTGACACGCAGCTAAAGTTCCTGTAAACAGGGACAAAGCATGCTGACCTTGGAGTCATGGTGTTGGAGCCTTGTCACAGATCTGACACTAGATGAGGAAGCCCTTTGCCCCTTTGCATTATTGCCTGGGGTCAAAGGCTGCTGGGAATTGGAGTCCAGCCCCTCCCTTGCTCTCACAAAAACTTCCTGACTCCCAGAGGAGGACAGGGACTCGCCCGAGGTCAAGGGGACAGAGCAGGGGCTAAAATTTAAGTGTTCTGACCCAACAGCTGGCCCTTCCCACTGTTTGGCTGACCATGGAGCAGGAGGTGTTCTTGTGGGCCCCTCAGAGACGGCTCACTAGCCTTCAGAAAGTCGCCTGGGGAAGTGGTTGACATGGTAGCTTCCCACCAGACCCTGTCACCAGAGGTTCCTCAGGGTATGGGGGCCCCGTGGGGATGGTTTTACTCTCCGATTTTTTAATTTGCATCTTTCTCTCCTACTTTCTTACATATTTTCTAATGTTATCTATGTATTATTTTAGCTCAGTGGTTCTCAACCTTCCTAATGCCACAACCCTTTAATACAGGTCCTCATGTTGAGGTGACCCCCATAAAGTTATTTTCTTTGCTACTTCATAACTGTAATGTTGCTACTGTTATGAATCATAATGTAAATATCTGATATGTGTTTTCTGATGGTCTTAGGCGACCCCTGTGAAAGGGTCATTCGACCCCCAAAGGGGTTGCAACACACAGGTTGAGGACTGCTGTTTTAGCTCATTATCTTTATGTCAGTGGTTTAACCGGGTGGAGAAATTATGGGGATCCTTTCATTTGTTTTTCTGCATTTTTCTGTGTTTCTTTCTCTTTTGTCTGTCTATAGTTTCTCTGTCTGTCTACTTCCCTCCCTCCCTCCCTGCCTGTCTATAGTTCTAATATGTCTGCAGCCTCTTATCTAAAACCCATTGTGGCCAGATGTATTATTGGAAGTCAGCATTTCTCAGATTGCAGAGAGGTAATGTGCTGTGGTACCATGTATTTAGCACCACCTTCAGCAGGGTCTGGGGCAGCACCCCATTAGCAAATGCATCAATACGTCTATAGCAAAGGATGTGACTATTTACACTAAGTACGATTAATAAATCAGGTGGCTTTGCTACGAACTTGTGGAAAAAAGCTTCTGTTTTCAGAGCTTTCTCAATTTGGGTATTACAATGGATTGTGGATGGACAGGTGTGCTTTATAAAGAAAATTTAGAAAGATGAGAGAAAGAGAGCAGTTCCTCAGCCCCATTCCCAAGATTTTGATTTTGTAGGTAGGTGTAGGGTGGGTGCAGGAATCTTACAAGCCCCCAGGTGGTTCTGATAAAGGGGCGCTGGGGCCACCCTGGAGAACCCCTGTCTCACAGTATGGAGTAGGGTTCCTATACCTTAATTAGCATGGGCCTTGTGGGCTTTGGTTTACGTGAACCCCTGAAGTTGTACCTCAATTTTGCATGAGTAGGTGCCCTGGGAGTGGGGTCTGGGGCATTCATTTAGTTATCTGAGGGTTCCTCAGCCTAGAAGTGGTCCCAAAGGGCTGTTGTGATGGTCCCTCTGGGTGGGACATGGCAGGTTCACGTGGAAAGCCGTCGGGCTGCTCTGAGGCCCAGATCGCCCCCTAGCGGCGGTGAGAGTTAGCGCCCTGTCAGCTTCACTCCGGGAGGAACCCTGTGGGGTGGAAAGGCACGGCCCTTCCCATGCCCCACAGCCCAGGTCACACCCACAAGTCTTCAGATCCTCCTGACCCCAAGGTCTCCCCCGAAAAAGGATGTATTCCGAAAAGGGAGACTACAGAGTGACCATTTGCCTGGAACCTCTGCCAGAGCAAGTCCTTGTTGTCTGGGAACGATGTCTCCCGCTTGCTTTCGGAAGTTCTACCCCCAGCGACCCTTGCCCTCTCATGCTGCATCCTTCAGGCCCCTTCCTCATGAGTCTTGCCTGTGAGCCTCCTCTCTGGGCTTCCTGCAGGTACATGGAGTTCTTCCCCATCCCCTCCAACACCACCTCCGACTTCTACTTTGAGAAAAGCGCCAACTACTTTGATTCAGAAGTGGCGCCCCGGCGAGCAGCTGCCCTCTTGCCCAAGGCCAAGGTCCTGACCATCCTCATCAACCCAGCAGACCGGGCCTATTCCTGGTACCAGGTGAGCCGGGCTGGGGAGGGTCCTTAGGTGGGCATGCAGGGCTCTGTCTGCCACTCAGCTATTCACTTATTCATTCAACAGCTGCTAAACACCTACTCTGTGTCAGCCCCAAGCTAGGCTTCTGGGATGTGGCAGTCGGTAAGACTAGAGTCCCACCTCTACAGCACTTCTACCCTGGTGGAGAGGATGGGCAGAAATCCACGGTGAACCCCAACCTCACCCTCTTAGCGTTGTCTGGGGTCCAGCCTCTCATTCTGACAGCAGTAAGAGGCGGAGGCTGGTTCCACTTTGACAAAGCCCAGATTTGGTGAACAGTGATCCGGACTGATACTAACTGTGGCACTGGGTGGAGGGGGCATGGTGGTGCGGGAATTCAGAGAAGGACAAGATACAGGACCTCCCATTCTTAGTGGAGGATGCCACATCCTCCTGATCAGGTAAGGACATTACCTGGACTGCATCCATGCCAGAGGGAGCATGACTCCTAGGCCTTACTCAACTATGTAAGAACTAGAACTGTCTTTAATTTCGATGAGCTGACTTAGTTTCTTCTGAGCACCATTCCACTGGCCTTCCAGGAAAGCTCAGGCTCAGGCCTTTTCAGGGGTTCTTCTTCCACCTGCTCTGTGCCAGGGTGTTGGGGTCATTTGCCAGCAGGTCCAAGAAGTCCTCCTCAGGCCACTCTTGGCAGCTCCCTGATACCCTGTGAACCTGTTCACCTGGATGCTTCCGGTGGCTGTCCCCTCTCTGGTGCCTCATTGTGTCCACAGTGCCAGGTCCAGACCCTCTTTGCTCTCTGGTCCCAAGACCTCTCCCCTTGCTGAGCCCTATGGGAGTATGGGGGCTGGTAAGTGTCACCCACTGGTCGGCACATGCCTGATCCCTGCCCTGGGAATTTTGCACATGCCAACAGGCCATGGCATTATTTTAAGTGGTTCAACCCTGGGACGTCCCTCTTTCCATTCTTTCCCAATTCTGCCTGCTCAGGCCACCATAACAAAATATCATAGCCTGGGTGGCTTATACAGACATTTATTTCTCACAGTTCTGGAGGCTAGAAGTCCGAGAGCAAGGTGCTGCCAATACAGTTCCTGGTGAGAGTGCTCTTCCTGGCTTTTAGACAATCACTTCCTCACGTGGCAGACAGAGCAAGCTAAGAGCGCACCAGGGTGCTCTCTGGTGTGTCTTCTCACAAGGACGCTAATCCTGTCACAAGGGCCCCACCCTCACAACCTCATCTAAACCTGTTGTCTCCCAAAAGCCCCATCTCAGATATTATGGCATTGGGGGTTAAGGTTTCAACATATGAATTTGGAGGAGGGGACAAACATTCAGTCTATTGCACCTTCTGAGATCTGTAAAGGAGAAATTCTTCATTTGGTGCAATGGCACTGACACCCTTTCTAACGCTTCTAAACTGTTTTCAACAAGAAGAGTGTGAACTTTGGGGTCAGAGCCTGTAGCAGTCGTTTGTATCTGGCTGGTGTTTGAGAACATCTTTTTATTTTTATTGTATTTATGAACAATTACCTTCTACATGTGACAACTTTTCTAGTTTTCCATTTATGGAGGTGATAGTGAGTTTTATTGAAATAAATTTGTGTGAATAAGAAAGGTGGGCCAGTGTAAAGAAAAGTATGTTGACATTGGCACATATGGATGGTTTGTGGATATTGCAGAAATCACTGAGATGGTATGCAAATGACCAGCATTTGGAAACACTGATCTCGTCCAATCACATCTTACGAAGATGGGGAGACTGGGCTCAGAGGAGCCAGTGACTTCCCTGAGGTTAGCCAACCATGTGAGACAGCCAGGACTCGAACCCAGGACTTCTGATTCAAGCCCAGGGTCTTCTGGCCACCTCATGGCTGCTGTCTTTGCAAAAGCTTCTTCTTTTGTGCCATCCGAGTGGCATGCTGACCCTCTCCCCTTGCTCGCAGCACCAGCGAGCCCATGACGACCCAGTGGCCCTGAAGTACACCTTCCATGAGGTGATCACAGCTGGTCCTGACGCCTCCTTAAAGCTGCGCGCCCTCCAGAACCGCTGCCTGGTTCCAGGCTGGTACGCCACCCACATTGAGCACTGGCTCAGCGCCTTCCACGCCAACCAGGTAGCTGGCTGCCTATCCCTGGCCCCTGGCAGGGCAGTCATGCTGCAGTTAGCAGATGGCCTCAAAATTTCTCCCACTAGTCACAGGGCTGGAAATACTGTCACTGGAGAGTTAGACCTTTGGGGTCTTCAGAGGTTTCAATCTTTACCCTAGGGTTGATGTGTGAGAGTTCCCCAAGCCCTTGTCACAACACAACATGCTCTGTATCCCTAAGGGGATACCCCAAGTAAGCTCTGGGGTAGGTCCCGGGGAGGCCGCAATGGTGGAGGGAGAGCTTGGTGGGAGGGGGAGGCGGGGCATGATTGCACAAGGTGTTTTAGGAAAACTTGGAAGATTTAGGCAGGAGAGTGACATGTGGACCTTCTAGAAGCTTGGGGAGAGGCCAGAGAGGGATATTGTTGAGATGGGAGGAGTAGGTAGGATTTGGTGATAGCTTAAACTCTAGGAAAGAATGACATCAGTCAGGGGAAGCTGGCAGAGAGCAGGGAGTTAGACTGCAGAGGGCTGAGGTCTGGGGACACATGCTGTTCACAGTGGAGAAGGAAGCAGAGTCCACAGAGTGCAGGGACCCCAGTTTGTAACCCTGGCTGCTGACCCAGAAGATGGACCTGTTTGCCACTGGAGTAAAAATAAGTTCAGATCATCTTTTTTTTTCCCGCCCCCCAGATTCTGGTCTTGGATGGCAAATTGCTGCGAACAGAACCTGCCAAAGTGATGGACACAGTGCAAAAGTTCCTCGGGGTGACCAATACCATTGACTACCACAAAACCTTGGCGTGAGTGTTGTTGCCTTGGCTTTTCCATGGGGGGATTTCCTGAGCAGGCACCTGGGCCAAAAAGCCAACGGTTTGAATGATTATGGGAGAGACGCAGGTTAAATAGAGTCAGGAAGTGTGAGAAAGTACGCAAGTCCTTATGGCAGGTTAGCAGAATACCTAATGACTTGAGTCATGTTTATAAAGGTATCAACTCAAGAGAAAGGGAGGTGACTAATCTGTTCTACTATGGTCAGTCCCACCCCTGGGGTGCTCTTTTCAGTCTGGGATGAATACTCTCAGAGCGTTTTATCTAAGTAAGTCATACCAATGATGAGCAGCCCCAGTTCCCACAAGTGTTTCTTAGCATCAGATTATGACTCAAGTATAACTTCAGGAGAAATATTATCCATGGCTCGTAATCCCAGTCACTCAGACCTGTCGCATGTGCACTGAGAGTGCCCTCCCCAGGTGAGTAAATGTCAGCCTGTGTTGCCTGGGCTCAGGGCAGGGACACACTCAACCGGTCGAGGGGGTCTGAAGAGAAGGAAGAATAAAACCCCTTTCCTGGCTGTCTTCTTGGGAAAGTCTTGCAGCAAGAATGTTCTCTTCTCACTATTTTGGAATTTGGATGTGGGGAAGAGAACTGAGTCCTTCTCTCTGAGGCAGGAAGGATAGCAGCTCAGGGTGTGGGCTGTGGCATTAGCTGTGTGACCTTCGACTGATGTCTTAGCTGCTTCAAGCCTCACTTTTCTCATCAGTAAGGTGGGGACAAATTCCTGCCTCCTGAGGGTCACTGTGTTGGATGAGAGCACTCGTGTGGAGCTCTTAGCTCAGTGCCTGGCATGTCCCAATGCTCAGTTAAGGGTAGGTGCTATCATCACCACCATCACCGTCGTCACTACGGCCCGTTCAGAAAGCCCTGTTTCCCTCACCTGCCAAATGTGAATGCTGTTCTCCTGCTATGCTCATGCCCAAGAACCTCCCAATGGTTCCTGATCTGGGGCTGAATTTTGGTGCCAATGTCCCTCCCCTCCCTGTGACAGCTTCAGCTCTCATCGCCCAAAAATGTCCTTGAGGGCCGAGCACGACTTTGAATCCCGAGGGCAGTTCTGCTCTGTCATTGCTGAAATTTACTCCCCAAACGCAAAACTTGCCGATGATGAACATGCTTCAGTACAACTCAGATGCTGCATTTTGGGAATAAAAACACAATTTATTACAAACCAAAAGAACTTCGCTAAACTTCTTCCCCCTATTGGATTTTTGGGTTAAAAAAAAAAAAAGTGGCTCCCCCCTGAATTAGAGACTTCTCAGAAGAGCTTTCCCGGACTCATGAAGGTGGCACATGCCATGGATCGCTGCAGGGACTGGGACTGCCAGGGAAGAGGAGAGGGGCTCAGAGCATGGGCGCTTCCTTCTGCTGGCAGGAAGGGACAGGAGGGTCTAGTCCAGCCCAGGGACAGAGCACAGGCCCACAGAATCAGATATTAGCCCCGCCCATCTGGGCACAGGGGAGGGGATTCCGTAGTCCCCTGGGCTCTGCCATTCCTGGGCTCTGCGACCATTGTCTTGAAGTGGGAGGGAGGTGGGCGGGCCAGCTCCCCTCCACAGGCCTTTCCCCACCTCCCCAGGTTTGATCCAAAGAAAGGATTTTGGTGCCAACTGCTCGAAGGAGGAAAAACCAAGTGTCTGGGCAAAAGCAAGGGCCGGAAATACCCAGAGATGGACTTGGACGTAAGTGATGGACCCGCTGCCTGTGGCCGCTGCATAAATAACCCCTGTACCAGAGGGAGTCCTCGTCCCTTTTACCCTATACCCAGCGTGCGAATGACCTGGGTACTTTTTTGGACAGTGTTCTTAAGAGGAAGAAATATAGGCTGGGATATGGTGGGTCAGAATTGAATTAGTCCATTGAGTAGTTATTGACTTCGCCTGAGGGCTGAGTGCTCACGTCGGGCTTGGAGGATGAATCAGACTTGTTCTTTGCCTTCAAGGAACTGCTAGTCTAGGAGGGAAGTGAGTCACACACGCCAGTGAGTAGAAGATAAGATATTCATTCTACTTATATGCACGAAGCAGGAAGTGCTTCGTGCGGTAGGAGAGGGGCACACACGTGCCATGGGAAGTCAGAACAAGGAGATGCCAGTTGAAGCCGGGAGCGGGAAAGAGGTTTCTCCAAGGAGGGGAGGGGTCTCTGGAGCTGGGCCTGGCAGGAGAGAAGGGCGTGGACAGAGTGTACAGGGGAAAGATCACACACTGTGACTCATGATGTTTGTCTTTTTCCATGCACCCCTGGTTTTGATTAATTCTCTCTTTTCTATCACAAGAATTTTGACCTTGTGTGCTATGTTTTGGTACTCGTACTCTCTAGGAGCTTTCTTTTGGAGGCTAGCATTTTGATGAAGACTGTGAATAAATAATAGGCACATGGGATGGTGCCAACAGAATAATGTTTTTAAAGAGGAGGGGTCACTCTTGAGTCTGCACATCACCAAGATCTGAGCTTTCCTTCCCGTTTCAGTCCCGCGCTTTCCTCAAGGACTATTACCGGGACCACAACATCGAGCTTTCCAAGCTGCTGTACAAGATGGGCCAGACACTGCCCACCTGGCTGCGGGAGGACCTCCAGAACACCAGGTAGCCGAGGCCACCACAGCCAGACTGAACATTTGTGACGGCAGGGGTGTCCCGCCGCACGCTGAGCCAGACTGACCTGCAGAGTTGGGAGCTGGGCCCGGGCTGGCCGAGCACTTATGAGCAATACTCTGCCGAGGCCCAGGCAGAGCCAGGAGAAGAGCCCAGGCAGGCCCACACGCGCCCCAGAGTGCCCCATGCTGCTGGGTCTGTGGCCTCCCAGACCTCCCTAGCCACCAGAGGTCCATTCCGTTCACAGCCTTTCGTGGGGAGGCCATTTCCTGTTGGTAGAAGGCCACTTCCTGGTAAGAGGGAGTCCATGAGACTCTTTTCTGTCCCTCACTGTGTTATACCAACCAACCCCTCTCCTTCATCCCCTCACTCCCTGCCCCAGCAGGGTATCCCCTCAGTATTAGCTGCCATATTTTCCCGGTCCCCCAGACAACAAGGGAGAGGTGCCCAGCTGGGCCTTTTGCCAAACCAGGGAGAGAGACTGGACATTTCCCTGACTGTTTCGAGCCAGGCCCTTCAGAGGGCTCAGCTGGGTACCCGGACATGGGTACGAGGCTGGGTGTGAGGGTGGCACCTCGAGAGAACACCCATCTTCACACACATTCTGGTTAATACCGTCACATCTCACCGCTCCTTTTTGGGGGAAAGAATCGCCGGTTCCTACAGTGTCCACCCCATCCTCAAGGCCTCCTGCGGGGCCCTGGGGCACCGCCATGCCATGTGGACCCAGAGACCCAGGCCTCAACCCCACCCCGTTTTTCCACCCTGGGATACGACACGTGTGGTGTTTCCTGTGGTAAAAGACTGAGGCGGTTCTGGAGTCTGCCAGTATACATGTTCCAGTGTACATACATTGTCCCCATGTCCCCGGCCTTGGGCCCCGGCAGACACCGGGCAGAGCTGGGGAGACCGCCGTCCACGGCTTTGCCCCAGCGACCTGTGGCCGAGGGCTCCTAGAGACCCCCTTAACCTCCCCAATACTAAGAAGCTAAAGTATTTTAATATTTCGTTTCTTTTTCTTGGTGCCAGAGTTTATACCCTGGGTGCTGGGGTTGCACTGTGTTATATATATACATATATATATATAATTTGTATATATATATTATATTTTTTTTGGTTGGGTTTATTTTTAATTCAGTCATACAAAATGGTGGCAAGCCCCAGTCCCGAAGGGCGTCCTATCTCCGTGCAAGAAAAACGAGGTGGAAGGGAAGGAGCAGGCGTGTCTTCGTGCGTCTTGGGCCTCGCCCTGGGACAGGTCTCGGCTCCCTCCCCCAAGTGCCGTGTGTGTCCTGGGGCGGCCCGGTGAGCAGAGGTGGCGAGATGCACAGGGAGGACCTGCTCTCTGCAGGAAACCTGGCTTCACGAAGCGCAGTGACCCTGGGGGAGTTCTGGCCGAAGGAAGGTGAGGGGCCTGGGCCGAAGGCTGGCCCGCTCCCCTCCCCTCACATGGTGCTAGGTGGGGTGCTGCCCTGGGAGCTGGGAGGCCCCGGGGGACCCCTGCAGACAGTGGGTCTCTGGGCTGTTTTCTGGTTGGGGTCTGCCCCCACCCCCTTCTTTTAACAATGTGAAGTGACTAAGCTGGGGTGCCCTCCCCAGCCCCTCCCGTTGCCAGTTCAGCTTTGAACTGACGCTGCGGAAGCCCTTTCTGGAGAGCCGTGTCTTGTTCCGAAGACTTCTTTGACGGGTATGGAAACAGGTCCAGAAAGGGGAGGTGGCCTCCTTGGCCGATGTCACAGAGCTGGTTGGGAGCAGGGCCGAGAATTGGACTTGGGGCTCCCGATTCTGAGTCCGGTGTCTTCTTCCAATGCCACACTGCCTCTGAGCCCATCCCTGGGACCCTATTCTGTGCCAGGTTCCTGTCCCTCCCTCAGTCACACCCTTGGTCACTCCAGGACATGGGGACAAACCACTCCTTCCCAGCCAGGGTGCCTTTGAGCCTTCTCAGTTCCAGATCTGCATTTGCATCCTTGTCTTGTTCTCCCCACTTGGAAAGGTCCTGCCCAGCCAGCGTGGCCTGGGTCCGTCTTAGCTCCGGACCGAGTCCCTTCTCCCAAGTTCTCCACTGGGATGGAGCAGACGGTTGGATACTCAGCGGGACCAGCTGCGTTCGGTTTCATTGTCTACCCAGTGAGGCATTCCCTTCCTGCTTCTCATCAGGGCCTTTGAGCCTGGGGGCCCTGGGCATTGTGGACCCCACAGGGGATGAGGAGCAGAGTGTCTGGGGACAGGGTGACACATGCCTGCTCCTATGCTCATGAAGACTTGCCCGCACGGTGGAATCAGACTCCCGGGGTGGGGCAGTGACTTCCATAGTGCAAGTCCCAGGCTCATTCCCCTTCTGTCAGCAAGGGGCTCAGCGCCGTGACCTGTGAGCACCTTGCTGCGCCCACATTCTGGAACCTGCCCTCAGGTCCTGGGCACCTGCTGGGCTGGCAGCTCCCCTGGCCTGAGGAGGGGCAGGCACGTGCCAGACGCTGTGAGAGCAGGGGAGATATTGGGGATTTTTGTCCCTTCTCGTGGGCTGGGGACTTGTCCTGCCACATGCTCTAAGTCTTGTCACTGCTGCTTCGTCCCTTCCTGCTAATGAATCTTTCTCAAGGACCCTCATGAGAAGAAAAACCAGAGGGCAGCAGGTACAGGTGCATCAGCTTCATCAAATGTTCACTAATTTATTAAGCCTTGGCGCCACCCACCACCCATCCCCCGCAAAAAAAGAGAGAGAGGAAGTAAGAAATTGCTTAAATCACGTAGATGACTCCGTCTGTTATTCTGCCGTCCCCTCCGCGAGGCTTTGCCCCACAGGATGGGCACTCAGGGGTCTGGGGCCGCCCGCAGGGTGGGCCGCTTGTGCTGGGCGAGCAAGTCTGCAGTTTAAAGAGAAGCCCGTTCTGGGCCCGCCGCGGCGGCCGCAGCCCACGCCGCCGAGCTCCGCCCAGGGGCCAGCGGTCGGTCAGCAGCAGCACAAACCACTGGGCTGACCCACGGAGCGGGGTGGTCCCCACGCGGAACTGACCCCACGGGTTTGTGAGGGGGAGGGGCACGTAAAAAGTTATGTGAACGCCCCTGCCCACCATCTACATTCAAAATGCACATTTTACCACACTTGTGGTTTTTTCCCTCTCTCTCTCTCTCTCCATAGATATTTTTTTCTGAACTAGCTTAAAAGTAAAAATCAGGAGACTTCACCCCAAAATGCTGGAGCCTGCATCTGCTGAGAGTTAGGACAGTCCCCTCCGTGGTGGCCCAGTAGCACCCCGGACGCAGCTCTGCAATCCACATTGCAGTTTCCCCCAAATGACTTATACCTGGTTCGGGAATTTGGATTCCATCACGGTGCACGCAGTGCGTTTTGTAACTGTCTCTAAATCTCTTTGGGTGCTGGAAAGACTTCCTCCGCTCACGGTGATTTTTTTAAATGACCTTATTTCTGAGGCCGTTGGGTGGGCTGCTTTGGAGCAGTCCTGCGGTCTGGATTTGTCTGATTGTTTTCTCCCGGGATCATAGAAAAAGTTTCCTCTAGCTTCTGTATTGTCAAGAATCATTCAGGCTGGATGGATTTTTGCCGTGTGTGCTGACTTGACAACTTTCCTCCAGCCTAAGGTGCCCCTGTACCATTGTCACCTGTACCAAGTGCCAAACCAGCAGAGGGGCCAGCTGGAGCTCCAGGGGCTCAGGGTGGGCCTAGGGTGGCAGCCCCACAGCTAGGCCTGCGAGGAAGGGCCCTCCAGGAGGAAGAGGCTGTGTGCATGGAGGCTGGACCCAGCAGTTGTTGGACATGAGATGTCTCTGGCTCAAAGGAGCCTGTGCTACCCCACTGATCTTGGTAATGGACCACAGGGCACCAAACAGCATCTCTCCCTCTCTCTCTCTCTCTCTCTCTCTCTCTCTCTCTTTCTCTGTCTCCACTTCTTGGAAGCCCATGATCTTTGGGTACTGGATCAGAGCCAGGCCCCTGGGATGTACAAGGGAAGGGTCTAGCTGGGGAACCACCACTTCCAAGTTGTGGGGGTAAGAAGAGCACTAGGCTGGAGATGGGAAGTTTCATCCCAACTGGGCATATTTAGTGGCCTCGTGACCATTTTCTTCCAAGGGCCTCAATTTCCCCATTTTAGAATGAGCAGGTAGGGCTGCAGCAGGGATGTTCAAACGTCACAGAAGGACTAGAGGTGCTGTAGTTAAGTGAGGGTGGAGAGCTCAGGCACGACCCCATCCTCATGTTCCAGGTTTGCTGCCCCTGGACTGGCAGCCCCTGAAGCTTGCTCTGGCCAGCTCAGATGGCTCGAGATTTTTTTAGCTCCCACAAGGGACGGGCATGGGTTTTGTGTATGGGGGTCAATGTCAAGGGCCTGGAGGAGACTGGTGTTTAATAAGTTCATCCCTCCCTGTGGCCCTTGAGAATGAGGGAGGAGAGGGTTTCCTATGACTGTGCTAGCTTTTATTATCCACAAGAGGGCTCCTTTTGTAATTTGTGCATGAAATTCATGTCATTTCCTGGGAAGAGGAGAGGGCTGACTGGAGAGGGTGGGGGGGGGCACGTTGGGGGAGCAGACAGGCAGAGGTTTCCTTTCCTTGTGGGGGTGTGGAGAGGTGTGGAGAGGGGGCGCTACCCAGCTCACCTGATCAAGGCTCTCGAACCAGCCGTTTTGGGTTGTGTTAAAAGTGGGAACCTTGCTCCATTAATGTACAATCTCGAACTAACTGCTAATAAAGTGGGGTTCTGTTTGTATGCACTGGTCCTGTCTGTCTGTCTGTCTGACCTTCTAGCAAGGCCTGCAGGGAAGGGTGGAGATATGTGGACCCCGCCCCCACCTCCACCCCCAGTGACTCCTTCAAATCAAAGGCCATTTTCATGGGGTTTGTAAACTGAAGCTTTTCCCCATAGCAGAGGGCACCCAGGTAGGGGGTCTCAGGTGGGAAAGAGCCTTCAGACCTGCCAGATTGTTGAGAAGTGTTGGGAGCATTGCACTGAGAGGAGACTTGGCATCTGGAAGCAGTTCTGCCACAAATGATCCTGTGACTGGGGACAAGTCCCTGTTACCTTTTGATCCTGTTTCCCTCATCTTTTGGGGGTGTGGAGGTGAAGTGGACTCAGTGGCTATTCCTGGAGAATTTGCTTAAAGTACCAGGTTCCCGGGCCACATTTCCATGATTCCTCCCTAGCAGACGTGCGGTGGGGCCCAAGCACCTGCATTTCAACAAGCTGTCTGGCTCACTGGGGCTCCCCACTTTGGGAAACCCGGGCTCAGATCGGTGGTTCCTAAGGGCTCTAATGATTCAGTCTCTCTGTCCGGGGAATGAAAACGCCGGGTCAAACAAGTGACTTTCCAGCCCTTCCAGCTGACTGAGGTTTGCAGTGAGGAGCCCTGACCAGCCGTGTTTGGACCTGCTCCCTCAGAACCTCCGGTGAAGCTTTACAGAATATACATTCCTGGGCTCCCCCAAATTCACTCGGTGTGTTTTAATGCTGTTCCTGATGCACACGAAGGTCTGGGGTCACTGAAGCAGGGGCCCTGAGCATGAGCCAGAGGTCACAGAAATGTGGACCACTGCCGAGGGGCATGCTGGCACCCAGCTGGGAACACACCAAAACACCAGCCCCAATGGCACAAGGGTCACACTTGAGAGACCACTTTGGGGTCTGTCATCTGAGAGCTCAGTGTGGGTCATGTGGTATCATCACCAGCAAGAACATTGCTGGAGGCTGCACGAATGGGAGCAGACCCAGCAGGGACAATACAGAAGGGATTCAGGTTCCTGCTAGGGGATTGGGCCACATCAGAGATCTTTGAATTCAGCCAAGATTCTTTCTTAGAAGAGAAATTTCACCGGAAACCAGGTAAAGGCAGCATGCTCTGGTTGGAGCGGGGATGGGGGTCTAGCCTCTCACCAGCTCAACTCCTCCTTCCTGTCCCCCATCCTATCTGGAACCCCAAGATCCCTGGAAACACATTGTGAAAACCCAGCCCAGCTGCTCTGAGGTCCCAGGAGCCCAGCAGTTCTAATAGGTTGAGGGAACAAAGACACATTAGACCCTCCTCATCCTCTAGTGAGGAGTCCGCCCTGGGAATCTGGTACCCTAGGAGCGATCCAGGCTCTGGAGCTGGGCATTTCCCTCGGAGAACCTTTGGAATGTGTGCACAGGGCAATGTTTCATAAGAGCAAAGCATGGAAACAGCCTTGAGACCCATCCATAGGGGATCAGCTAAACAGCCTCTAGTGTAGCCGCACACTGGCCCGTGATGATGAAATTGCAAACATTTGTCCTGCCAGGGACATTTCTAAACGACTGGCCTATATTGTATGACCATTTGTGGAAAAAGAATGCTACATGCTATAGTATGTATTTTTTCCTGGAGTGCAGATATGTATCTTGCACACAACACTGATAACAGGAAGGGAATTAAGCTATTCATGTATCATCTGTGGAATGAAAAAGTCTTAATAAAAAGAAAAAGACTAGAAATGGGTGAAGCAGAAAGGAGGGGGCTCCAGGAGGTTGGACTATTATGGGATGATGCTGTGCAGGCAACTCTGCTGTCACTCACCCGGCCCGTAGGCCCCCACCAGAGGCTCCCAGGGCTGGAGGGAGAAGGTCTTGCCTTGTCCAAGTTACACTGAGCATTTGCCGAGACCCTGAGCCGAGGATCCTGATCTCCTGGGTGACTGGCGGTAAGTCTCCACTCCTCTCTGGCCCTCAGAGCCGAGCTCTCACATGTTCACAGATGGGGGGGCTTAGCGTTAACATCATCAGTATTGGGGCAAACTAACATGTGAGAAGGACACAGCCTAACACCTGTGACATTCCTGACAAAAACAGGTAACGTGAATCTAGCCAAGAGGAAATAGCAGACAGCCATGTTGAAGGACATTTTGTAAAAGTTACTGGCCTGAGCTCTAAAGATAAAGAAAGGCCGAAAAATGGTTCAAGATTAAAGGACACTAAAGGGACCTGGCAATTAAATGTCACATGTGACCTGAAGGGATCCTGGACCAGGAAACAATTAGCTGAAAAGGACATCATGGGGACAACTGGCAAAATGTAAATATGGACTGTGTGGGTTATATAATAGTAATGTATCAATGTTGCATTTCCTGATTTTTGTTATTGTACTGTGTGTAACAGTATATCATTGTTCTTAAGAAGCACACGCTGAAATGGGTAAAAGGGAAGAAACGGAGCTGCATTTGGACTAACGCGCTTCTCCAGGGCGCCAAATTTATCCGGTGCAGTTCAGAATATGTCCACCAGGGGGCAAAATGACCCCAGCCTCTCGGGACTTGTCAGTGAATTTCCCCCCAAAACACTGGGTTGTGTGGTTAATGGTGGTGGGGTAATAATGCTATAAATAAGAATATCAATACATTAATATGGGTGCTAAAAAGTAGTTCTCACTCTGAGTCAGGCAGGCCCTCTGATAGTCAAGTAATATCTCTTAATCCTCATAGCAGCTCTCTGAGGTAGGTATTATCATCCCCCGCTGGACATCACATGAAGAAGTTTAAAGTTGGACCCTTACCTCACACCACATACAAAAATTATCTCGAAATGGGTCAAAGACCTAAATTTAAGAGCTAAATTATAAATCTATTAGAAGAAACATAGGTATACATGTCTATGGCTTGGATTTGATAATGATTTCTTAAATATGACATCAAAAAGCACAGGCCTCAAAAAAATAATAAATTAGTCTTCATTAAAATTAAACACTTTTGTGGATGAAAGGACATTGTCAAGAGAGTGAAAAGAGAGTCCACAGAATGGGAGAAAATATTTATAAGCCATACGTCTGGTAAGGGTTTAATATCTAGAATATACGAGGGCTGTCTGGAAACAATCCAGCCATAAATGCCTCTGTTTTTCATATTACATGGCTGGGTACTTTCTGGACAGCCCTCCTATAAAGAACCCCAACAACTCAATTCAAAAATGGGCAAAGAATCTGAATAGGCATTTCTCCAAAGAACGTATACAAATGGCCAACACGAAAAGATGCCCAACATAATTAGTCATCAGGGAAATGTAAATCCAGACCACTTCATACCTATTAGGATGGCTATATTTTTTTAAAAAGGAAAATTATAATAGTTTTGATGAGGATGTAAAAAAATTGGATCCCTTATACGTTGCTGGTGGGTCTGTAAATGCTGCAAATTCTGTGGAAAACATTGGCTCAAAAAGTCAAACATTAGTCACAATAGCCAAAGCTGGGAACAACCTAAGTGTCCATCAACAGATGAATGGATAAACAAAACGTGGTGTGTACATACAGGGGAACATTCTTCAGTCAAAAAAAGGAACGAAATTCTGGTACTTGGTACAACATGAATGAACCTTGAAAACATTCTACGTGAAATAAGCCAGACACAAAAGGACAAATACTGTACGATTCCACTTATATGAAATACATAGAACAGGCAAATCAGAGACAGAAAGTAGATTAGAGGTTATCAGGGGCTGAAGGGAGAGATGGTAGAGAGTTGTTGCTTAATGAGTCCAGGGTTTCTGCTTAGGGTGGTGGAAAATGTTTGAAACAGATAGTAGTGATGGTTGCACAACAATGTGAATGTAATTAAAACCCCTGAATTGTGCCCTTAGAAATAGTTAAAGTGGCAAATTTTATGTTACCTATATTTACCATAATAAAAAAATACATATACAACATTAAAGGTAGCTCTGATGTTTTAAATTTGCGATATAATTCACATACCGTAAAGCAATGCTTTACGCGTGCAATCCAATATTCAGTATATTCACAAAGTTGTGCAATATCACCACTATCTAATTCCAAAACCTTTTATCACCTCAGAAAGAAAGTTCCTATCCATGAGCAGTCATTCCCCTCAGTCCCTGGCAAAAACTAAACTACTTTCTGTTTCTGTGGGTTGCTCATTCCGGACATGTCACATAAATGGAATCCTGCAATATGTGGCCTTTTCTGTCATCTCGTTCACTGACCATAATGTTTTTAAGGTTCATTCATGTTGTAGCATGCATCAGTACTTCAAACTCTTTCTGCAGTGGCCAAACCATTTTACACTCCCACTGGCATGTGCCAGAAGTTGTCATTTTTTTTTAAATTGTATCTATCATAGTGGGAGTGAAGTAATATCTCATTGTGGCTTTGAATTTGCATTTCCCTGATAACTAATGATGCTGAGCATCTTTTCATGTGTTTGTTGGCCATTTGTGTATCTTCTTTGGAGAAATGTCTCTATGAGTTCTTTGCCCATTTTTTGAATTGGGCTGTTTGTCTTTTTGTTGTTGACCTTGGAGGATTCTTTAGGTATTCTGGATACTAGACCCTTATCAGGTAGTAGGCCATTTATGTCTTTGATCATTTTGAGTTCACTTTTGTGTATCTTGTGGAGTTGGGGTTCAATTTCATTCCTTTTTATGTGTTTAGCCAGTTGTCCCAGCACCGTTTTTTGAGAAGACTGTTCTTTCCCCCATTGAATTGTCATGGCACCCTGGTCAAAAGTCGATGTAGGAAAAGTCAGTTGACCATAAATACAAGGATATACTTATACCCTCAGTTCTAGTCCATTGATCTATATGTCTATCCTCAAGCCAGTTTCACAGTCTTGATTACTGTAACTTTGTGGTAATAATTGAAATAAAAAATGATTCCTCCAGCTTTGTTCTTTCTTTTCAAACTTGTTTGTGGCTCCTTGGGTTCCTTGCATTTACACGTGAATTTTAGGATCAGCTTGTCAATTTCTGCAAAAGAGCTGGGATTTTGAAAGGGATTGTGTCGAATTTGTGGATCATTGGAGGGTTGCCATCTTAACAATTTTAAGTTTCTGCCCTCGTCCATGCCAGGTTGTGTATGTGATGGAAGATGGGTACTGAGTACTTCCCTGGATGACCACACACACACACACACACACACACACAGCCCCATAAATCCGCTCTCCTCAAGTCTCTCCCTTCCCCTCCATCATGACATTTTGGGGGACTCATTTCCTGACAAATTTATAGCCCTTAAATCTATCTTCTTACAGGAAGTCTTCCTAGCTCTTCTCTACATACCCCATACCCTATGATCACAGATATCCATAGATAGTAATTTAAAAATATAGAAATATAATATAACTAGTACAACACAATAATATAAACTATGATATATGGGTTACATTACAGATAATTTTATTATAGCATATGTTTATATTGTCACAGGGCATATTTTTTATTATATTACAGATAGGGACTACAGTCATTTAGTCCTAGTGCATAGATTTATGAGTTAAACATAATGTGGTTGAGCTGAGAAGGTCCATCTAGTCCCTTAGCTCCTCTCTAACCAATTTTAGAGATTGGTAAACTGAGGCCCAGGGACATAGGTAATGGGGCCCAAGTGACTTTGAGGATCCTTGACTCCCATATCTCCTCCTCACTTGAATGTAAACACACTTAAGCTTGACCCACTCAATTCTCTAACTTCCTAGCTCATTGCAATTTGTTGTCTGAGGATGGGAGTCAGGCAAGTCCTCAGTGGCCAGGCAGCCCCCAGGCCAGCCCCCAGCATGTATGAGGGCTAGGCCCTCTACACAGCTGGAGTCGGTTACCCAGCTGTTTATGGGTCTTTGCCTCTGGTGTTTATAGTTCCGCCTTTGGGTCTGCTTTGTGTCCACACTAATTAGAACAATAGTCCAGGAGGCGGCTTGGTATGGTGGGGGACCACAGGATGGAGAGCAGTGGGCTAGGCCTGCACCCTGGCTTCTGCCTTGCCTCACTCCAACAAGGATTCCAGGCCTTTTACAAGGACACAGGAAGGAAAGCAAGATGGCGCCAATTAAACGTGGGTGAGAAAATATGCACACGGGTGGAGAGAACGCAGAGACAAGAAAAAGCCTAAAAATGTAGTCTGCTGTGACTTAGTCACTTAATATAAGACAAAATGTTGGCCCAAATCTCTTCTTAGAAAGAAAATAAACACTTTTCTTGTATCAAAAACTTATCCATGTCCATTGTGGGAAATAGAGAACACACAGACAAATGAGAAGAAAATGAAACTGTCTGTGTCCCATCCCTGTGGGACAACCACTATTCATATTTTAGGACTTCTCCTTTCTGTCTCATGTATAAAGCCATTCTTGCAGAAACAACATTCTATTTTGCAAACCTCTTTTTAATCATAATAAATTGTCAACATCTTTATGTGTTATTCAATATTTTTCTACTACCTCCGTTTTTCTTGTGATATGAGATTATCGTGGGAAAATGGCAATCATCAGTGAAGTGCACCAAATCTAAACTGCGAGTGTCCCTCTTGTCCTGGTCCCTGGGGTAACACTTCTAACTCGTTGGTGGAATTCCTTCACACATTCCCCTATGCACATTGGATAGCTGGGCTGTAGTTTATTTAAAGGATCCCCTCGTGTTGGACACTGAGGTTAGGTTGGACATTGAGGCTCGCAACCCACAGGCAGCCAATGTAATCAGGAAAACCACCGGTACCAAGAGCAGATTGGTTTTTCCCTGGGAAATCTCAACAAGTGTGTCATAATAAGCTACATCCTCAACGACATGCTGACAGGAAGGGGTTCTAGTGGGCTGCTTCCTTGTGAAGTCAAATTTGTTTTTATTTTTTAAATTAATACAAGCCATACACATTCTTTGCAGAAATTTTTTAAAACTACAAATGAGCAAACCTAAGAAAATGAGCAGAACACAGTGATAAGCCCTGCCCACACGTCAGTGCTTAAAATCATAAAAGCTGATGTTTACTGGTTGCTTGTTCTGGGCAGGTCACCCTGCGCTAAGTGCCTGGCACGCATCATAGGGCGCTGTCCTCCCCACGTCACAGATGACGCCACGCCGGCTTTTAGGTTCGGTGGCTTGTCCAGTGTCTCCTAGCTACAGGGTGGCAGTGTCAGTCAGCCTTCGGACGTGGCCCCTCTAGCTTCTGAGTCTACACCCTTTCAAGGGCACCCTGCTGCTTTCGCCCATCTGCCCGGAGGTTTCTCTCTCCCAACATAATATTTTCTAATCTGCTTTCCTTCCTTTTCAAGCTAAAGCGTGACCATCTCCTAGTGTCATTAAATATTCTTGGGATTCAGTTTTATGAATGTACCGCACTTCATTTAACTGATGAATGTGTGGGTCATTTTGGCATAATAAACAAAGCCATTTTTGTCAGCTTAACCTTTGAACATGTCCAATTATTTCCACAGGGCTGCTTTCTCTAATGGCCCTTACTGAAGCGGGTCTGGGTGACACTCTTGGCCGAGCTGACTGATCTTGGAGGAGACACCCTATTTTGTGTGAAAGATGGCAGGGCTGCCACGATCTTTTTCATTCCTCCAGAAATGGCCTCTCGGCTGAGCTCAGAGGACCACTGAAAGGCTAGGAGCTAAGAGAGCCTCACTCAGTGCATGACTCACATGTGGCCATGTGGGGGCAGCCCCCTCGACTCGGCAGATGGTTGAGTTAGAAGAGAAACGAGAAAACCAGTCTGAAAAGGGGACATCCCATCTCCCACACTGGGGAGAAGAAGCATCTTCTTCCACCATAGAGATAGATTCTGAATTTGGAGTAGTCCCAGAGAAAGGCCCACGAGGCCCCCAGGGTCTGCTCCTGGAAGCACTGCCAGAGTGGAGGGTACTCTGGAGCCCAGTGGGGCAAGCCAGGTGTCCTGGTGCACGGGGTGCTTGACTGAGTCTTGGAGGACTGGTCAGCCAGGGTGGAGAAGAACATTCTAGACAGGTGAAAGCATGAGCAAAGCCTGTGAGGGACAGAGGGCCAAAGGCTTCAGAAAGCCTTGCAGGCCTTAGCCTGGAGAGCCAAGGTGGGTGCAGGGATGAGGGGACAGGAGTAAAGACTTTTGCTGGGTCCTTAGGACCCTGTGCAAGGGGTGTTAAGGATTTCGCACTTTATCCCAATGGTCACAGGACTGCCACACCAGAGATGTCACAGTATGCTGGGGGCGAGGCAGGAAGGAGAACCTGGGTCCTCCAGACTAGGCCGTAGGGAGCTCCAAGCAGGGATGCTGGGAAGCACTACTGCCCCCCAACAGCCCCAGGCACCAGAGACCTTCAGAGGAGGAACTCTCGGCTCCCTCAGGCAGGTCGCCTGTGCCGGCCACTGGCGTAGCGGGTGGTAGAGGCGAGAGCCTGTACTCTAGCTGTGTCCTTCGGCCTCCCACCCCAGCTCCGCCTGTGCTCGGCTGTGCGGCCTGTGGTCTGGTTGCTTACCCTTTCTGAGTCATAGTTTCGTTATATGTACACTGGAAACGTTAATAGAAGGAGGAGGAAGATTAAATGAGACATGCACATAATGCCAAGGGCAGCCTCCAGTAGCGCTCAATAGACATTAGTTATTACATCTGGTCTGACCTGAAGCTCTCGTGCTACATTAGGGGTGGGGGCAGGCTAGGCCCCCCTGGTCTCCCAGCTTCAGGGAGCTGAGTCTTGCTTCTAAAGCTCCTTTGTGAGGCACCTTTGAAGTGTGAACCACTGAGTTGGTTGCAACCATATCCCCTTTTCACAAATAAAGTCGCAATGGAGGCAGCTCTCGTGGTCCAAGCTAGGGTCCTCTCCCTTGCCCATTAAGTCAGGTTTGTGAGACTCCTGGCCCTGGCCCCCTGACAGATTGGGCTGAACTGTACGTATGAAGTGTGTACTATGTGTCAGGCCCCCGTTACATGCTAAGCATCACATCAGTGAATCAGCACAGCCCCCTAAAGGGGCTCTGTCACGCCCCTACACACAGAGGGTGGAGCCAAGTCCCCAAGAGGTTTTGCAAGTTGACCAGACCGAGCATGGCAGGGTCAGCAACCCCTTCTTTTCTGTCCACAGGCATTGGCTCATAACTGTTGTGCTGTCTTTGCCCCCCCAGCCCATCCCCCACCAGAGGCCCCCTCATGCTCCTCCCTCCCCAAGGCTGCCCACCTGGCCCATCCTGTGCGGAGGTAAGCCCTGCAGTGCTCTCACAAGGCGCCATTCATCCAGGCGGCCTGCTGATTGAAACCATGTGTGCTGGGGCCCGCCAAGGCCATGGTGGCGGCAGCTCCGGAAGCCAGGCCTGGCCTGGGGCCTGTGGGTGCTGGGAGGATTGGGGGAGGAGGGCCAGATGACCCACAGGCCTGCTGGCCTGGGGGACCTCCAGGGCAGATGACTACCCCGTACCACATGCAGGCACCCAGGGGACCCTGAGATGGGACCCTGACCCCTGCGCCCAGGCTGAGGATGCAAGCAGCAGAGGCCCTCTCCAGGTGAGGGTGGCAGCGGGCCTGGAACAACCCAGGGCCCTTTCCAGAGCTGTGCTTGGCAGGGTTTGACTGCTGCGGAAGGTGTGCGTGTGCGCGTGAGCGCGCGCTCATCGTTATGCAGGGTACCCTGAGCCCGTGGACTCGTGATCACCTCAGGGTTTCCAACGGGCAGTTTAGGGCAGTGGTTAAGACCATAGACTCTGGAGGCTCACAGACCTGGGTTTGAGTTCCACCTCTGCTCTTTCAGGCTGTGTGACCAGAAGCAAGTTGCCCAGCTTCCTCTCCTCATTCACCAAATGATGACTGAGGCCTGGTCAAAGGGCCCGAGCAAAGGAGGAGCCACATTGGCTGGGCCGGGGCTTTGGGTGTTCGTAGCCGACCCGCTGGAGTGCCATGCCTGCCCCCAGCCCCAGGGCCCCTGACTCCTGATCGCCAAGGTGTGGCCTGTCTGGGAGTTTGGAGGGCATTAAACGTGGGGCGGGTTTCCTCTGATGCCTAAAGGTGCCAGTTAGTGGGGGAGAGCAGGGGGGCCTTGGATCCCGGTGGTGTGAGGTGCGGCTGAATTAGCCACCCTTTCCCGGGCCTAGAACAGAGCAGGGCTTTGTTCACAGGGCCGCCTCCCTGGCACTGAGGCCCCCACAGGAAGGGGTGGGCGGGCCAGGCCATGGCCAGCACTGACCGCAATCTTGGCTGAGCCGGGACCCTTCAGGGGTCTGGTGTCTCAGAAGGCACCATGGTTTCCCAAGGAATGCACATTCTACCGGGCAACTCAGGCCTTGTCCGACCCGAGGCTGGGGAGAGAGACACTCTGGGGACGTTTGGTCCTGGTCGGGCCTCTCCCATGGGATGCCTTTGGGACATCTCCAAGGGTGGGACTGACCTCAGAGTGGCAGCTTCCTGGAGGCAGGGGTCCCCACAGCCTGGCCCTCCAATGTCAAACCCGGAAGAGTCTGGCCCCTCCTGACACAGGACAGTGCTGAGGCCAGGAAGAAGCCGGTGCCCGTGTCACGAGTGTTCAGGTGCAGAAGCTTAGCGTCTTCTTTTGGAATGGGCAGCTGAGGTAACGGGGGGTGATCAGATTGCTGATGTGAGAAGGGGAAGCTGACATGCAACAGCCCCCCACTGCCTGGCTGAGTGACCACCCTCCTTGGGCCTCCACCTGCTTCTGAAGCAGAGAAGAGAAGGCACCAGAGTGCTGTATGAGGGCTGAGAAGGATCAGGTCGTGAAGCAGAAGCTCAGAGTGGGGGGTTCAAACCCCAGCTCCTCCCTGCTCAGCAGTGTGACCTTGCACAAGTCACTTTCTTCTAGAAATAAAGAGTTTAAAGAAAACAAAATCTTCCTCATGGACTTACCGGAGAGGCAGACTTGCCTGCCGATCTGTAGTCATGGGCTTGGCATCCCATTTGCCCATGGTCAGTTTTATGTGCCAACGCGGGTGGGCTGCAGTGCCTGTCATCCAGTCAAACACCGATCTAGGTGTTGCAGGGAAGGTGTCTTGTAGATGTGATAAAGTCCACGAGCAGTTGACCGTAGTAAGGGAGATTATCCTACATAATCTGGGTGACCGTGATGGAATCAGTTGGAAGGCCTTAAGAGCAGAGCTGAGGTTTTCCTGAAGAAGATATTTCACCTGTGCCTGAGAGCTCCCGTCTGCCCTACCTGACAGCCTGCCCTGCTTCGGGCAGGGTCCTCCAGGGAAATGGAGAAACAGAGCCACTGGAGTGAGTGTGTGTGTGTGTGTGTGTGTGTGTACCTTGCCTAACACAGACACACAATCACACACGGTGAGTTGGAGATATATATACAGAACCCTGATAATTAAGTTCACAAACTCATCCTAGAAAAAGTGCTACCTATCTCACTGCTGAATGTCACTACGGTCACCTTTGAAGGACTCCCCTTGGGAAGCTACTCATACGTACGAGGTCTGACCATTAAGTTCGCGAACTTGCCACCGCGCTTACCTTGGCAGCAACGTACAGACAACTCGGGAAGCTGTCATGACCTGGTACATCTGTGTCGCACAGCTGTGTTCGTGCTAACATGGGGCGGTGTCTTACTGAGGGGCGCTCATTACTGTTGCTGTGTGCCGTTGCGAGAAGGTCGGAGCTGGAATTAGAGCCATGAACAAACACTCAATTTCTTGTTAAACTTGGCAAGAGTGGAAGTGAAATCAGGGACACGTTAGTCCAAGTTTATGGGGATAATGCCATGAAGAAAATAGCGGTGGACAAATGGATTAAATGTTTTTCTGAGGGGAAAGAAAGTGTCACTGATGAAGAGAGGTCAGGGCAGGCAGTAACGAGCAGAACTGATGAAAATATTGCAAACGTCATGAAATTGTGCTTCAAAATCGTCGGCTGATTGTGAGAAGCATAGCAGACCAAGTAATTATCGACAGAGAAACCATTAGGAAAATCTTAACTGAAAATCTTAGCATGAGAAAGGTTTTTGAAAAAATGCACCTGAAGGAGCTCACCGATGAACAAAAGTAAAGGAGAGTTGAAGTTTGCCAAGACCTTTTAAAGAGACAAGGTGATGTTTTGGGCCATGTTATCACTGATGATGAAACATGGGTGTACCAATATGACCCTGAAACAAAGCGTCCAAGTGGACAGTGGAAGTCAGCCAATTCTCCATGACCTCAGAAAATTTCCATCATTTGAAATCAAGAGTTGAAACGATGTTGCTAACCTTTTTTGATATCAGAGGGATTGTTCAGTATGAATTTGTACCAACTGGACAGTCAACAAAGTTTACTATTTGCAAGTGGTGAAAAGGCTGCATGAAAAAGTTAGATGAAAATGACCTGAACTTTTCGCCAACAACTCATGGCTCTTGCATCACAACAATGCACCAGCTCACATGACACTGTCTGTGAGGGACTTTTTAGCCAGTAAACAAATAACTGTAGTGGAACACCCTCCCTACTCACCTGATCTGGCCCCCAGTAACTTTTTTCTTTACCCAAAGATAAAGGAAATATTGAAGACATTTTGATGACGTTCAGGACATTAAGGGACATACAATAGCTCTGATGGCCAATCCAAATGAAGAGTTCCAAAATGGCTTTGAAGGGTGGACTAGGTGCTGACATCAGTGCATAGTACTTTGAAGGTGACAGTTTTGATATTCAGCAATGAGGTATGTAGCACATTTTCTAGGATGAGTTTGTAAGTGTACACACACACACACACACACACACACACACACACACATATGCAGGGTCCGGCAGAAGTAACACCCTTTTCTAAGTAGTTATGTTAACGTAGTTATGATATTGTTATGGTACAGAATTACATGCCTATGATTTTATAGATTACCAGCTCATAAAAAGGGGGTGTCATTCGGGCCTGACCCTGTATATACACTCACACATGAATGAGAGCTGTCCAGAAAGTGTCCAGCCACATACTATGAAAAATAGAGGCACTTATGACCGGATTTTTTTTGGGCATCCCTCATATACAGGGTCAGTTGGCAAGCTGGACACCCAGGAGAGCTAATGGTGTAATTATAGCTTGAGTCCAAAAGCCTGAGAACCAGGAGAGCCGATGTTGCCGTGTAAAGGCAAGAAGAAGCTACGGTCTCGGTTCGAATGCAGTCAGGCACAAAGAATTCTCCCCTACTCATGGAAGGGTCAGTCTTTTGTTCTATTCAGGCCTTCAGCTGGTTGGATGAAGCCCACCCACATGAGGGAGGGCGATCTGCTTCACTCAGTCTACTGCTTCACATGCTGATCTCATCTGGAACCAGCCTCACAGATAGATGTTTAACCGACTTTCTGGGCACCTCACGGCCCAGTCAAGTTGACACATAAAATTAACCATCACCTGTGGATTTCAGACTTGCCTGGCCAGACCTTACAGTTGAGTAAGCCAATTCCTTGCAATAAATCCTGTAGTATGTGTCTCCTAATGCTTCTGTGTCTCTGGCTGAATCCTGACTGATAGGCACAATGTGGTAAAATAAGAACAATAACCATCATTATCTTCTCTGAGAAGTTCCCAGCAGTGGGCCCACACGCAGTAGGTCCTTAGCAAATGGCACGGAGCCCTGTCCTATAGAAGAGCGGAAGTCATGTCTGTTTCTCCCATGACTCCATAGGGTTCCAAGCAGCAAGAGCAAGTCCCTTCCCAAGCCCCCAGTACGGGCAGCCTCATGGCCCCATACCATGACCCATCGGCTGGCATCTATCGCAGGTGCCAAACGGGCTGACGAGGTACCACACACCTGACTCCATTACACGCCAGGCCCTCCACAAAACAGTTCACGTATTAACTAATCTAATCCTCACAACATTCCTCTGAAGTGGCCACTGTAATTCCCCCCATATTACAGAAGGAGAAAAACGCAGTCACAGGGAAGCTCACTGAAGGGTCTTGGTGCCCTTGTTGAAAGTCAGTTAAACACAGGTGTCAGGAGTTCCTTCTGGGCTCAGATCTATCCCCCTGACCCGAATGTCTAGCCTTGTGCTGGTGCCACACTACCTCGATCACTGCGGCTCTGCAGTAAGTTTTGAGAGCGGGAAGTGTGGGTCCTCCCACTTGATTCTTTTTTTAACCAAGGTTGTTTCGACTGTGCCCTTGAAATTCCATATGAACTTTAGAATCAGCTTGTCAATTTGTACAAAGAAGGCAGCTGGGATTGTGACAGGGATTGCATCGAGTCTGTAGGTCAGTTTGGGCAGCATTGCCATCTTAATAATGGTAATGGAGTCTCTCGATCCATGGACGTCTGATGGTTTTCCCATTTATTTGTATCTTTAATTTATTGCAACAATGCTTCGGAGTTTTCAGAGGTAAGTTTTGCTTTTGTTGTTGTTGTTGTTAAATTTATTCTTATGTATTTCATTCTTTTTGGATAGCATTGTGAATGGAATTGTTTTCTTAATTTTATTTTCAGATTGTTCATTGCAAATATATAGAAACACAACTGATTTTTGTCTATTGATCTTTTATTTCCTAGACTTGCTGAACTCATTTGTTAATCCTAGGAGTTTCTTAGTGAATTCCTTGGGATTTTCTTATACAAGATTATGTCATCTGCAAGTAGAGATTAGTGTTACCTCTTCCTTTCCAATCTGGATCTAGCCATTTATTTCTTTTTTCTTGCCTAATTATCCTGATTAGAACCTCCAGTTCAATGTCAAGAGAAGAGTTGAGTACAAACATCTTTGACTTGGCCCTTCTCTTCAATAGTAAGAGAAGAGCTTTGATTTCGGGATTGGGCAGAATCTGCCATAATCATGCTGTGTGACTCTGAGGAAGTGACTTAACCTCTCTGAGCCTGGGTTTTCTCATCCGTTAACATGAGGTTAATGAGAATGGTCATCTCACAGGTATGGACACAAGGCCCGTTGAGCAAACCCACAGATGGGGCAGAAGAGCAGAGTGGGGCACACTAGTGAGGGTTAGGGTCTGGTGCTCCTCCCAGGTGCCCCCTGGGGAACCCCTTTCCCCAGGAAAAAGCAGGGCTAGTGGGCTTTGAATCTGCAGACTGGGCTTGGTGGAGCTCTGTGGGTTGGTAATAAATGGACAGGAAAAAAGATTCCATTACGCAGGAATGTCTGGGGAGGGTGAGGGGAAGGAGCCAGCCCCCCTCCCAGCACCAGCCAGCCCTGCAACCTTGATTGATGTGCCTTGTACCGCAGCAGCGTCTGGGCCTGGCGGAAGGAGGCCCCTCCACCGCTCACCCCTCCTGGAGCCAGGCCAGTAGCCAGATGTTCCTGGCCTTTGGGGAGCTGAGGTGGGGGCGGGGAAGGCCGGCAGAGGGCCAGGGAGCGGCCGCCCAGATGTCAAGCCTCTACCTCCTTCTTCTCAGCAGCTGAGCTCAGGTGGCATTGGTTCTACTGTTGACCTTTGACCAATGGGCCGTCTCCCTGGGCCTTGACTTGGTTGAGAATTGGGGATGCTGGTCCTCACCCACCCTGTCCTGATGGGAGAGGCACATAGCTACCCTGGAAAAGACTTTGAGCTCCAAAAAAAAAAAGTCCTACCTGCCCAAGGCGCTATTCCGGCCAGAGCCCCAGGGAGCGATGTGAATAGGGCCTGTGTTCTCCGTGGGGTGGGGAGATCCAGGTGAGGCCCTGGGTTTGTGCCTGGGGGAGTGGGTCTGAAGGCAGGTTCTGGGCAAGAGGACGGCGGTCCACCCAACACCTACTGCCTCACATGTTCCTCTCAGGCACCATGCTTGTAGCCAAGAGCATCATCGCTGGGCCTTCTGGTGATTTTTAATATTAAACACATAATAACTAGGAAAAAACCAGGAAAAAATATATGTAAGAAACAATAAAAAAGAGAACTAAACATCATCCCAAGATTCACCATGTAGAATGATGAACTGCTAACACGTCCCTGGACATTCTTCTGTCGTTTGTGTTCTGAGCCTATGTATATAAATATTTACATGTGCATATTTCCCCCCAAAGCAGCCTCGCCATGTGCGTCTGGCTTTGTAACCTGCCTTTCTCCACTCCCGTTCAGAAATGTAAACCCACGTCCAGCTTGTGCAGCTGGCCCACATCGCTGGCTTCCGGGCGATCCGCACAGTTTCCCTAATATGGACAATGCAGAACTGAGTCTCTTCGTACCTCCACCTTTGTACACAATGTGGATCCTTTCCTTAGGAAAAATTCCGAGAAGTAAAGTTGGTGGGTCGAAGAGTTTCTCCTATGGGGGCTTTGCGGGGCACACGATCAAATTGACTTCCCGAAAGCCTGAACCGGTTTAAGTCACACACACAGACCCCTGTGTCCTGATTCCCCCAACACAGCTCACGTGCTCACCACCCTGGAGTGTGCCGCCGTGTCCACCCAGCCCTCACCTCACCTTTGGAGGAAGGCGGTTGGCAGTGCTTGCAGTGGGCAGCCGGGGTCACCTGCAGGCACAGAAACATGTCTCCCAGCACCACGGGATGGGGGAGTCCTAGAGTGGAGCTGAGACGCTGGGTAAGTCCTGTCTGGGCCTCACTTTGCCCATCCGCAAACTGGCTTCCCCATTCCCTTCCAATTCCTGCGGTCTGTGAACGACGGCACCTCCTCTGTAATCCCGCCCACCGTCAGGGACTTCTGCGACTCGTGTGGGGACTGTGGCGAGCACGAGGGCAGGACGTCCTTTCCTGAGCACTTATCCTAGGCCTAGGCGCTGGTCTGTGCAGTGATAGGCCTGCTATCCACTGGACGGACACAGGAAGCCCAGGCTGGCAGCCTCCTCGGGTCCTTGGGGAAGAGGGTGTGTGACAATGCAGCAGGAGCTGTGACCTCTCTGAGAAGCATTGGAGGAGGGGAATGGACGTGGAGGTGACCTCCCAAGCGTTCCTGGAACCCAAGAATCCTGTGAACGTCACAGAACCAGCGCCTTTCATGAAATTCACGTGTGCACACTCTCATTCAGCTTTGCACACGAGGTCACACGTCAACTACTCCCAACGGCATTCCAGCATTCTCTTCCCTTCATAAATGCACAAACACACACACCGAAGCTGACATGTTCATCGCCTCACACACACGCGATCATACTTAGACTCACAATAATGATAATAATTTTAATAACACATTTATTGAGCATTTATTATGTGCCAAGCACATCCCAGGACTTGTTTCATCCTCCCCACAGCAGGCACTGTCATTAGCTCCCTTGCACAGACGAGGTAAAGTCACTTGCCTAAGGTCACAGAGGTGGGAAGCAGAGGAGCCTTGCCCTTGTGCTCACCACATAAATTCCTCCGGGCCTCGCCCAGCCCTTGGTACACAGTCAAACAGACTCAGCTTGTCCAGACTCAGGCAGCTGAACACTGTCAATCCAGACTGCAGACCGCTTTCCTGGCTTCCTCATAGGCCCAGAGTCTTCCCCAGACTGCTGTGACCTGGAGGGAGGCAGCACACACACACACACACACACACACACACACACACACACACACGCGTGCGCGCGCACGTCCCTCAGTTTTTGCTGAATCTTTCACTTTTCCATGGGTCCCCTCCTCTTCCTTCCTTCTCTTTTGCCCTCTGACACCAGCCTTGAGGCCCCACTTACTGTGTGCCTGGCACTGAGGTCAACCCCGGGCTATAGTGGGAAGGGAGCCCAGGTTCCCATTCTCGAGGGATCGAAAGCTCAGATAGTCTTATGAGGCCCAGAGGACAGGCTTCCTCAAGGTCACACAGGGAGCGAGGACAGAGCCAGGCCCAATAGCCACGTCTCCTTCCACCCAGGCCAGGGCTTTTTGGGGGGCCGGGAGGCAGACAGCACAAGTCCACCAGGAGAACGAATGGTGGTGCTAGATTCCGAATACTGGCTCAGCTGTGGGGTGCAGAGTTCGGGGGTTCACAGTGGCACTGACACTAACTCCAGCGCCAATGTTCGGGCGCTTGTGTGCACCAAGCTCTGTATAGGCCTTCTCCTGCCGACTCTTCCTGTAACACTGTAAGATAGATACTGTTCTTATCATCTCTCTCCCATTTACAGATAAGGAAGCAAGGTCACAGCTAATTAGGACTCCCCGGGACTGTTTCCCCAAAACCCAAGCTCTCCCACCAGGCCGCATGCACTGCCTTGGACGAGGGAGGGACAGGGGCACGGCACAGGTGGAGCTTTGGCAGGTGGGGATTCAAGCAGCCTTTTACAAGGCTGGGGGGAGAGAGGGGTGCATTCTAGGAAGAGGGTACAGCTGCAGCCTAGGTATGGAGGCTGAATGTACCTGTGAGCCACAGCCCCAACAAGGGGGCAGACCAATCCGGGAGCCACATGAGCTCTTGGCATCCCTCAGATTCATTCTTGAAGGAAGGGGTGACAGGTCTGGGATGAACCTGGGGACTCGGCCAGGGGTGGCCCCAGAGGAGTCACAGGAAGCCGTGAGCTGGGCAAAGGTCTCACTGGCATCACCAAAGAGGCCCCATGGAGGGCGGAGCCAAGAGGTCCTAGTAGCTGTGCCACCCCAGAGAGGGACACTGCCAGGTTGGCACAGGTACCAGGCTCTGAAGGTCCTTGGGACACATCCACTTCAAGCTCCCTGACATATGGGGCAGCTGCAGGCCAGTGTGCCAGGCTGGTGGAGGTGAGTGCCCGGCAGCAGCCAGAAAATGGAGAAGGGAGACAGGGAACCCCAGCTGCAGCAGCTGTCTCCGTCTAGGGTGGAGGGGCTGAGACCAGCAGTGTGACATGCTCAGGTGAGTCCCCAAGTCACAGAGTGGGGAATCGACCTCACCATGGCAGAACCAGCGAGTGGTTCAGACAGAAACCTCCCAAACCCGTGGGTTCACTTCCACCCCAATGTCCTTCCTTCTCCTTCAGGTCTCAGGTCAAGTGACCCCTCCCCAGGGAAGCCCTCCCTGATAACTCTTCCCAACCTCCACCACACATTGGAAATGCGGCCAAAGTCCTCTGGAATGGCACTGTTAGAACGGGGCTTCCGTGATCGTACTTGGTAATTTTACTCTCTTCTGTGGGGTTGTTTGATCGGTGCTGTGAGCCTTCTAGCTGCTGGCTCCGAGAGGTAGCTGCCATGTTTATCAGGGTATCTGCAGGCCCTGGCACATAGTAAAAACCCAAGGTATTTGTTGAGCAGGTAAATGGGTAGATGGGTAGATGTATGCATGTATGAGTAGATGGATGGATGGATGGATCAGTGAAAGAGTGTGTGGATGAATGGGTGCTGGGTGGGTAGGTAGATGGATGGGTGGGTGAGTGGATCAATGGATAGGTGGGTGGATGGATGCATGAGCAGTGGGATGAATGGGTGGGACTTTGGGATGTTAGACAGTTGAAGTGTTAATAATCGTGGAACTCCACGATGCAGACTCAGAAAAGTGAAGTACCTTTGTCCAAGATCACATAGCAAACCAGGTGACCCCCACTCCCTGAAAGGGGGTCAAGCCCCCTTGTTCCAGTCCTGCCTCTTTCGTGGTTTCTGTGGGACCTGGGACAAGTCTCACTGGGCCTCCATTTGCTCTTTAAAAGAAAAGGTTGTAAAATCTAGGGTTTCCCAGCCTCACTGGGCTTTTCAGGCCTCATGCGGATACCCCCCACCCCCCCACATTTTCCTCAACTCCCAGTGGAGGTGGACGCCAGGCCCCTGAGGTGGGGGGAGAGGCCCCAGGTCTGGAGTGGGAGGACCAGGCTCCTGTTCTCTCAGTCCGCCTGGCCATCAGCCCACCTCAGTGCATGCCTGTCCCCTCTCAGGTGTGCCCCGGGGGTGGGTGAGGTGGGCTGTGGGGGGGCCCCTTGGGTGGGTGAGTTGCTGGCTCCATAGCCCCACCTGAAACTTTCTCACCAATTTGCACCCCCAGCCCCTGAGGCTGGTGGGGGGCGTGTTTTAGAGGCGAGAACTCCCCTGTAGTCAGGCCCAAGGAAAAGGGGGTCCACACGTCGGCAAGGAGGGAGGCTCTGTGGCAGCCCCAGAAGAAAGTAGGTCTTCAGTGTCCTCAGAGGTCCCAGACACAGGGGCATGGGAGTCACAGGAGGAGGAGATCTCATTCTGTGTGTGTGTGTGTGTGTGTGTGTGTGAGAGAGCGAGAGAGAGAGGGAGGGGGAGAGGCAGCCCCACATCTCGTGACACAGGTGTGGGTGGGGTGCAGGAAGGGGACAGAGAAGCGGAGGCCAGAGTGGCAGTCACAGAGACTCCTGGGGCCATAAAGTCAGCTGAGGCCTTTGGACTTTATCTTCTAGAGTAAAGAACCTTTTTTGTTTCCCCAAAGGCTTTCACTTATTTTTTTTTTTTTTTTGACACCAAAAGAAAACTCACATTGCAAGTTCATTGTTTAAGAAAAGCAAATACGTAGTACAACTGAATGCTCAATAAAAATAAATTTCCCTTCTCCCTTTCCCAGTTTCCTCCCAAGGAGGCACCCCTATTGCCAGGTCTTTTGGATCCTTGAAGACTCAGTCGAGGCTGTAGTTATTCCACGCATCCATCCCCCTTTTTCCAAGTGGGAGCGTACCCTACAACTGTTCTGCTGCGCTGTACACTTTGCACATCATTTCTTAGCCTTGACTTTGCCACCACGTGCCGTCCAGCTGTAGGAAGGCTCTGCACTTCATTAGCCAGTCCCTCCGGGTGGACAGTGGCATTTTTCCCCTAGCCTTTTGCTTCCAGAAACAATCCTGCAATGAATATGTCCTTGTCCATCTACTTTTGAGCACATGGGCTGGTACAGGAGTGTCAGATCAATTCCTAGAAGTGGTATTGCTCGGGCAAAGGGTACATGCAACGCTCACTAGACATCATCTAGTGGCTCCCGGGAAGATTTTGAGCAGGGGAGTGACAGGCCTGAAAGTCCCATCAGCTGCTCCTGATGCATCTGGCTGGGGTGGAGAGAGTAAGGTATCCGATGCTGAACCCTACAGTCCTGCAGTCTGCGACGGCACTCTTCAAGTGGGGGTTCACTCTGAGTCTCCGTGAGCTCCCAACTCGTGCTCCCTAGGGCATGGGAGGAAGGGGCCCCGGTGGTTCCTTTGCTGTGGGGAGAGGCCCCAGCCCCCTGCCATGGGGGGGCTGCAAGCAGCCTGGTGGGGAGAGGACAGGCCGCTGGCAGCTGCGAGGGACTCGAGTTCAGCCAAAGCCTGTGCAGAGAGCTGCCAAGAGTTTCTTCTTTTCGTTTTCCCAGGTCTTGTGCTTAGGGCTGGGGCACTGTGTCATCCTCCTGTTTCCTATTACTTTACAAGGCTCCCATGAAAGCGCCAGCGGCGCAGGTCCTTTGATGTCTGGGCCGAGCCTGCCTCGGCCTTGGGGAGAAGCATCTTTGCTGAGGATCAGAGGCGAGTCAAGCTGAGATGGTCCCCAGGCCTCCCCCGCCCCCCGCCTCATGTGCTCCCCTGGCTCCACTCCAGCCGGGAAGGCAGGCTCCTGGAACAGGCCAGGGACCATCACAGCCTGGAAAAGGCCCCTGTGATAGAGAACAGAAGAGGACACAGAGGCCCAGAGAGGGCAAGGGGCTGCCCCCAGGCCGCACAGGGAATTGGTGAAGTGCTGTCTTTCAGGTGGTCAGCAGATGCTGGGGGAGGTGGGGGATGGAGGTGGGGGATGGAGTTGCTGCTGGGACCGAAGGGAGCCTGGCTGCCTTTGGTGGTTGGTCTCTCAGTTTCCCCACCTGGCTTGCTAGAACCTTTCTGGCATTGACCTCCTGTAGCTGAGCTGGCTGGTTCAGTGAGGGCGGGTGTCTGCTGTCACCCTGCCTGGGTTCAAATCCTGGGCTCTGTCCCTTTTCGCTCTGTGACCTTGGCTAAGTTATTCAACACCTCTGAGACTCAATGTGCCCTTCTCTAAAATAGGATAACGACGATTCCCACCTTAGAGCGTGGGTCTTCCTGAGGGTGAAATGAGAAGATTCAGGCGAGCACTTAGCTCACTGCCTGATACATGGAAAGTCTCAAGAAAGAATAACTCTTCGCACTGTTGCTGCTGCTGCTGCTGATAAAACTGCGTAGGGAAGGGGCTTCTAAGAAGAAGGGGCTAGTGTGCAGTAGACTCGCTAATGCAGGTCCCCACCCTGTCCCGCCATGTTCTAAGGAGGGGCTGGGCCCAGCACGGCAATCCGGGGCATTAGACCCTTCTCTGCTGCTCTCCCATCTCCTCGTCTCTAATTGCAAGGCTCTCTCCTGAGCTTCAGCTAGTGGGGTGGGGGTGGGGGTGGGGACAGATAAAGAGAGGGTGCCAGGCATGGGGTGGGGGCACCCGTAAAGTCTGAGCTGGGAGTCGGGGGTGAGGCCTTGACTCCGGGAGGCAGCCAGAGTGGGAAAGGAGGGTGGTTTCCTGGCAAAGCTGAGAAGGTTTCCACTTGACTTGGAAACGCACGGAGAAGTCCCCGGTGGCTGCCCCCTCAGAAACAGCCTCTCTGAAGTTGAGCCCGGGGCCGCGGAGGCTGTTTTGTATAACGGGGCTCTGGAGACCTCAGTGCTGGAGGACGGGCTGAAACCTTTCCCCCAGAATTGCAACACAAGCAGCCAGCAGGGCCTGGACACTTCCCACGGGCCTGCCCTGGAGGCTGGAGAATTCCAGCCACTGTGCCTGGGGGGACAGGAGACTCAGAACGGGGAGGAAGGGGCCCCGCCCCTAGGAGCTCCCAGGTCGGGGTGGAGGGCGCCTTCTTAGGTGGCCCAGCCCTGTCCTTGGGGCTCCACCTTTCCGGGGCTTTTTGGTCATACCTGTATTTAGCCTGTGATTTTACTTAGATAACATATTCCTTTAAATTGACTCACCTTTTAACAATTGAATGCATTTCTTTAAAAAGGAACTTCATGTTGCTACTATACATGGAAGACTTGTGTCCTTTGCCACATAGAGTTAATACATAAATAAAATACCTTAAAAACAAAGCAATGTTAAGCTCTACCTGGACCCTGAGACTTGCTCTCTCTCTCTCTCTGATTGGAAATAGAGAGAGAGAGAGAGAGATTAGCAAGTGTGAGAGAAAGACAGGCTAGCACTCAACGAGGACTTTTTCCTTGATTAGAGCTGCCAGATAAAACACAAGATGCCCAATTCATTTACATTTCAGATAAACAATGAATAATATTTTAGTATAAGCCTATCTTAAATACTGCATAGGCCACACTTACACTGAAAAATAAAAGTTGTTTGCTGTTTATCTGAAATTCGAATTTAACTGGGCATCCTGTATTTTTATTTGCTAAATCTGGCCACCCTATCCTGGGTGAACGAAAGACGGTTTTTTTGAAAGAACAACTTTGTCGGTGCTGAGAGATTAGATGTTTGCTTGCGGTGTCCCCGTGCTACCAAAAATAATCTCGAGAAAGGCTGTTCTGATTCAAGGAGGAATTAGACCGGCACAACACACGAGTGTGGGAATCTGGAGGGGGAAGAGGGCTGTGGTTGGGGATACTCTGGAAGGTTCCATGGAGGAGAAGGGGTCTTTGGGGCTGGACCCTGTGGGCCAATGAGGCAGGGCAGTGACCTGGGAGTTCTGAGCCGCCTGCCCTCCTTCGACCTGAGAGCTGCAGGGACAGAGGACGTGCCTGGGGATACAGTCATGACCCTGCTCCCCGAGGACAGAGGGGCTTGTGTTTGAGGCACTGCGGCGGGTGAGCATGAGTGACTGCACGTGTTTGCCCAAATCACACCCTCTCAGGACACAAAAGGGCTTTTGAGGGCATCTCCTCCGACACCTCCCCCAGGCCCTGCCGGCCCCACGTGGGGATCTGAACTTGCTTGCACTTCTCCAGTGACAGGGTGCTCACTACCCCTCAAGGTATCTCTTTCCATCGTTGGGCAGGTTGACTGTGAGAAAGCCCTTCTTTACACTGAACAGAAGTCTGCCCTCCTGTACCATTCTGTCTCTGTAGGTCCCTTCCTTCGGCCTCTGTAGTTTCACGTTGGCCCTCTTAACCGAGGGCTCCCTTTCCCAGCACAGTGCTTCAGAAATTTGTAGACCAGGAGGATGACCCACCGGAGTCTAAATAGACCCATGTTCTTGAACTGCGCCACTGAGGGCTTGCTTTCTGGCTTCCTCGTTTGCAGGGAAACCGCGCAGGGCCTGGGGCTGGGGACACTACCTGGGGTGGCCCTGACTTGAGTACCATCTTCAGGCAGGGAGCAGGGGAGAGGTTTCCCGTGGGGAATCCTGGGAGCCGAGGTGAGGACAGAACCAGGACAGTGAGGGAAGCTCCTTTTTTTGCAGATGCCCAGCCAGTAGGGGTTGCAGGAAGAGCCCTGAAGAGGGGGGTTCTGTGCTTTGCTCTGTCCTTCATTTGCTGGGGCTTCAAGCAAGTCCCCTCTCCTGTCTGGCCTTAGCTCTGCTTTACATACTCTGAGTAGCTTGGCTTATTCTTATCGATAAAAACATTTCTAGCTGTTCGGATTGATCGGTGCTGGCTGGCCCAAGTCTGTGCTGGCCGGAGTTCTGTGATGAGAAGGATGCTGAGGCAGTGTCTGGGTCCGGTGGGAAAACAGGCTGTGTGTGGGCAGTGGGACCATGGTCCCAGAGCTGCATTTGTGCCAGTCGTGGCCTTGAGGGGGCTGCCAGCTCCAGCAGTGCGGGACTCTGACATGACAAAGCCGGAGGAAGAGGTGATTAGTGAAGTCAGATATGAGGTGGGGGCGGTCCTTGCTGGCATCAGGGAGGTTCCCTGCTTGGCTGTGGGGGCCTGCTCCAGACTGCAGACTATCATCACACGTGTGTTTGCCCATGGAGGACAGAGGCGCCCTGTGAACCCAGGGGGCAGAGCTTTGGCTTGCGGGTAGTGTGGAAGGTGGCGGGGGAGGCTGGCTGCATGGGGCCGGGGGAGTGCAGCTGGGGCTTTGCTGCCAGAGGGACGGTCTTAAGGGACATTAAAACGGGTCAGAGCTGGGGCTTGGCTGCTACACAAAAGGACATTTCTCCCATCCCTGCCCTGCAGGCCCAGGAGGCTGGAAGAGCGGAAAGCCCCAACTCTTGAGTATCTCAGGGGACTGCTATCGCATCCCCAAGCTGGGCAGAATCTCGAAAGATCGACAAGTCCTTCCCAGCCTATGGACAGGCCTTCCTGACAGACGCATCTCTTACTTTTGAACATGGCCAAAGCAGGGGGTCCCACCACCTCCCCAGCTCTCTCCTTTGCTCCTGGTTCTGCTGCTATCTCATTGTGTGACCTTTGCCAAGTCCCTTCCCACCCCTCTGGGCCTCTGTTTCCCCAACTGCATGAGGAAGGACTTGGATAGACATCTCTAAAAGTACCCCCAGGTCTGACATTTGGAGACCCATGTTCTCCATGCTAATAATGAGAAGCTCTTACTCTTTGCAGAGCACTTTCCTACTTCCTACTTGGTTTATCTCTCAACCACTGGGTGGTTAGGGAAGTGGGCATGGAGAGGGTCATCCCTCCAGCTTTTCCTCAGATGATTGCATTGAGGCTCAGAGAGGGGAGAGGCTCTTGAAAGCTCACACAGTGAGGCAGTGACTGAGCTGATGCTCCCGCGGCCACGTCCCCACCTCCACCCATGTGCCCACAGTGTGCACACCCCCGGGGTGTAGGGGCGAGGGCATGGCGCGGAGCGGGCCCAATGGCTTCCCTTGCCTGTTTTCTGTATGGATTTCCACGTAGGAAGCATTTTGAGAAAAATACTTGTGTCCCAACATTTGCAATTCGTGTGCTCTTCCAGTACATCCAAGGTGGGAGCTGAGAAGGGCCCCGCCTCGGCTCTATCACCTCTGGGTTAGGTAGCTTCACCTGGGGTTTAGGCAAGAGCTTCACGTGTCCAATGGCAGTGAAAGGGATTTACACATTTGTGATCAGAAACGCTGAGTGAGTGATGGCTTTTTAAGATTGAAAATTTTCATAACACATGGAACCACAAAGCACGAAAATGTCAGCAGCACAAAGTGTTAATGCTGAAGGACCTTTAGAAACCATCTGGTCCAGCGGTGTCCAACCTTCTGGCTTCCCTGGGCCACACTGGAAGGAGAAGAATTGCCTTGGGCTGCACATAAGATACACTGACACTAATGATAGCTGATGAGCAAAAGTATCTCATAATGTTTTAAGAATTTGTGCTGGTCACATACAAAGCTGACCTGGCCCACAGATTGGACATGCCTGTCCATCCATCCTTCTCTGCCCTTAAGTGAGGGGAAACTGGGTCCCAGAAACAAGTGATTTGGCTCAGGTCACACAGCATCAGTGACAGAGATGGGACTAGAGCTTGGGTCTCCTGACTTCCCCCACAGTTTCAACCCAGGCCTTTTTCTGGGGAGACAACAGGGTAGGGGGACAGGGGGTCTGGGGACAGTCAGACAAGGGGCCCAGATGACTGCTGATAAGAGACCCACAATGCCATTCCTACGGGATGTTTTAGCACGATGTCATGTTTTCCCGCTGCAGACACTATTTTCTTTCTCGTGCAGACTGTGCTGGTCTTCGCGATAAGAGGCACCTAGACATGTTCACACTACGGCAGCCAAAACATGAGGCAGGAGGAAAAAAATTCCCTTCTTAATCTCCCCCCGCCCTAGCCCACTCCCCCCGCATTTCCTTTCATTCTCTCCAAGTTCTCATGTGCCCCCCTCCCCGCCCCCACTTCTCCGGGGCTGGCTGGCCTCTTCCTGCCTTCCAGTAAGTCAGCCCAAAGGAGCCAGGAAGGTATGTGGCCTAGAGGAGGTCAAAGGAGAGAAGCGTGGAGGGAACTCCCCCGGGGACGGAGGCCCAGACCACAGGCTCTCCCACGACGATGTGCGAAAGGGAGGGCGGCAGTGGGGGACGTGTTTTTAAGCACTTCCCCTGGAACCTTCCTTCCCCACTCCCACAATCCCTACAAATGAAATGCAGAGCTCCCCCTGGCTTGCAGGCAATTAGAGCTTCCCACACCTGTGGATTCCCTACTCACTGACCCCCACACCTCCTAATCCAAGGCTGACGGGAATTTCTGGGGAAGGGGCGACCCTGCCTTCTTCCATCTAAGAATCCCCAGCCTTAAGGGATGTGGCCAGGGAGGAGAGCTGGGATCCCTCAGTGACTGCCGGACTCCTCTCTTCTGCCCTCTTGGCCTCAGTTTCCCCGTCTTCCCACTAAGGAGGTTGGACTTAAATGTGCTGGCCCTGAAATTCTGCCTTTGGCTTTTTCAGAAGACCCTGTTCTGTCTCAGGCCTCCTGGGCGCTTGGCAAGTTGGCTGCATGGCCCGCTTCGTGTATCAGTACCCCGCCCCTGCGCTGCTCAGGAAGTCCACCCCGCCCTTCACATCTGGATGGAATTTACCCCCCAAAGCAACTCAATTACCGGTGATCTGATCAGGACGGCTCATGTGTCAGCAGGGGCCCTGGAGAAGGTTGCTCTGCCAGAGATGAGGGTGCCTGGGCCTGGGGTCCACACCTCTCACAGCCAGGATGCCTTCCTGAGGTCCCTGGGGAGACAGGACCTGGTCACCAGTGTCCTGCGGAGCAGGAGGTGGAGACCCAGCAGGGGCTGCCCCGCCTGCCCTGTCTCCGGCTTCTCTATGAATCAGTACATGGAGGCCAGAGGGAGGAGGAGGATGGTGTATGACTTTTACACCCATTGGCTTGGCCAAGTGCCCAGCCAGCAAAGTCTGTGAGGGTGGTGGCCTCACGACTTCTCCTTATAGTCTGATACCCAGCAGGGGAGCCTGGGTGGCAAAGGTTGGTGCTTACTTGCCAGGCTGTGATAGTGAAGGTTTGGGGACCAAGTGCAGTGTCTTAGTGTGCTCTTCAAGTCTGCATTTGCCACCTCTTACTCTGGGCCCATCTCTGAGGAGCAGTTTTCCCACCGTCACTACAATCACATACAGGAGGATCCCTCAGCCCAGGAGTTCGGGGCTGGAGGGCACTGTGCCCATCAACGTAGTGACCTCCTGGGAGCAGGGGCCCACCTGGGTGCCTAAGGAGGGGTGAACAGGCCAGACTGGAAACAGAACAGGTCAAAACCCTCTGGCACAGCCCTCCAAGTGTCTCACACCCTCATGGGCTCTGCATGGGCTGGGCAGGGCTTGCCAGGCTGAGGAAGCAGTGTGCATGTGCACGTACACACACACACGCACACGTATGCACGCACGCACACACATGCACACACACACGCATGCATGCACACGCACGCGTGCGCACACGCACACGCGCGCACACACACACGCACGTACACATGCACACGCACACGCACGCGCACGCGCGCGCACG